>OX421439.1:12717085-13042085 GCA_949126915.1 Musotima nitidalis
CAGATTTTTGTAGACTTGTCAAATTGTTTTACTACTAAGTAAATTATCTTATAACTGTTGGGAGATAATAATAATAATAATTAATAATTAAATTCATTTATTTGACAACAATGGTGCAATTGTTAGTAATTTACATAACTTAAAGACTTACTTACTTAATTACTTACAAAAATTTTACAACATCATAGCTGTGGCTTTTGATGCACCAATACAGACACAAAGTGCCTAATAATTGGTGCATCAAACTTATTAACTAACATGTTCAGGATTCTGTTGGGACTAGATCTCGTTCTGCTTAGAAGTGACCCCGTCTTTTTGCGAATTATCGCGCAAAAATCATCGACTCTGGCCTCTGCAAACATCGCCGATGCACCAACCTTGACGATTTTCTTGCCCTTCTTTCAGGATCAAGCTCCCGCCGGCAGTGAATAGGCGCGCTAGTTTTTAAGTTTTGACGTTCATAAGAGCTGTTTTGAGCCAAACTTGAATAAATTATTTTGACTTTTGGACCTGCAACTTTAGATCTCGTCGAATAGATTCGAGCCCCTAGATTTACAACATCTTGGCACCCACCAAACCACCGCTCAAATCTCATGATTTAAGAACCCACTCAGCTAGGAATTTATTATTAAGTGTTCCTAACAGAGACGGGCCTTATTTACGCCGCCTAATATCTATCCCGGCTAATACCGGCCTACGTACATAAACACATGTAATATGTCTCATGTTGTCTTAACACATATGGAACCAGCAAGCACCGGCCGGAGTGACATGAAGGCTAATACTTTTATAACATAAGTCAGATATAAAGGTGTTGATTGACATTGTGTCTTGTTTTTGTGATTTGTTTTACACTAGTTTATTTCATAATATTATTTTTATAAAGTCCAAACAAAACTTTAGCCAGAGGGGATAATTTATAGAGATTAAATTATATTGGGGGTAAGTTCCCAATCCATAATATGTTCCCTTATTTATACATTAAAACAGTTAATATATGTAATATAAAACATGATACAATGCGAGAAGCTCATCTAAAGTTGTATACTTTTTTACGTAATTTAAACTACCATGAGACCGAAAGACTTCTTAAAATTATTTCGTAGATTATACACACATAACACACACACACGACTAATTTCACACTCATGCCCACCCACACCGCATCCACACAGTTAACACACATACACACACGCACACTCACACACGCGCACACTCACACACGCGCACACTCACACACACACACACGCGCACACACACACTCGCGCACACACACACTCGCGCACACACACACACGCGCACACACACACATATACAAATATTATGGAAACACTAGACTAGTTAAGGTTTCAATTATTTTCTGTTATTTATTTTTTTCGTAAAAATACATATTTTGTTTCTATGTCCTTAAACACGTCAGCTTGATAACCAAGATACAGGCTGCGCCTAGTGTGGTTGTCACCGAAATATGTAAAGAGATATAAGTGGACTTGAATAAACTTATTATTATAAAACTTATTATTAAGTGCTCATAATCACCATGCTGATCAGGCGGGTTGGTGATCGCAGTTCAAGCCAGTACGCAGGATGACGCTGCTGCCCATCATCCTGTAGGATTTCTCTTCGTCGACTCTTACGACTCCTCGTAAACTGAGAGGGGGCGGCACTCTTCTAGGCCGGTTCGGCACGGAAATAATCTATCGGTTTATTTGAATTTATCTATTTTGTCGGCCGATAAAGCGCGGAGGTGGGGGAATCAGTAAAAGGCTCTAAAAATAGCATGATCGATTCCCACAAAGTTACATAAACAACTGTATGTGATATGTATAAATTGCCTTGAGTTGGTAAGTCAATATTAACTCTTAGTTCACAGCACCCGATTTTATTTCACTAGTATGTAAAAAGAACTGCCATATCGTGTCCTGCCTCAGGGTTTCGTAGATATCAACAAAGGTCTGATTCATATGGGATAGCTACCTCCCACCATTTTTGACACGTATTTAGATCTCGACGACCGATATGGCGTGGAGGTCAGTATACCTGCACTTCACTCCAGAGGTCGTGGGTTCGATACCCACACAGGACAAATCTTTGTGGGCATGAATATGAATATTTGTTCTGGTCTGGGTTTTTCCTATATATAGTAAGTATATAATTTATTAGTATACATAACACAAATTCTTAATGATACTTATCTTGGAACTAAATAATTGGTGTGATTGTAAGAGAATATTTATTTATTATTTATTTTATCTCTGAGCTAATAGTGAATTTTGCTAAAGCTATGCAGGATGTAAATAGTCATCATTATATCCTAGCATTATCCCGGTTGCCCTAGACTTAAGCTTAGGGCCCAGGGTCTGCTCACTGGTTCAACCAGATTTGACTGAATTTCAGTTATTACGTGGAGCGACTGCCGTCTGACCTCCGCAACCCAGAGGGAAACATGATTATGTAGTTGAATCAGCTGTCAGTCTGTTAGAAGACACTGACTTTCTAATAACGACTGCCTTACGTGTTCATGACAGCCGGGACCAACTATTTCACGTGATTTCCCAGACACGGAGCAAGCGATAATTACGCACATAACTTCGAAAAATCATATGTCACCAGGGTTTGAACACGAAACTCTCTGAATAAAAAGGCAAGGAGTCGCGCCACTGCGCTATCGCCGCTCATCGCCACAGGATGTAAAAAGTGCTTAATTAAATTCAAATTCTACATATAATAAGGGGTCATCCATAAATTACGTCACACGAGTTTCGTGAACTTTTGACCCCCCCCCCGTCCTTGTCACAGCTGGTCACACTTGTGAGACTCCCTCCTCCTTAGTGTGATCTGACATATTTTGCAATTGTACAGCAAGAAATGATTACATTAAAACAGCAGTTCCAAAATTTTTATAGGACCTGGATTTTGAAGTGTGGCGTCACGAAATTTAGGATTTCTTCCATTCCCTTGTCACACCATGTAACACTTCTTCAACCCCCTCCCACCCTATTAATGTGTGACGTAATTAATGGATAGCCCCTAACAGAAGGCATAACATAAATTGATTGTTAAAAAAACAATTTGAAAAAGAACTGCAAGGCTTGTTAGATTTATATCTTTCCTAAATGGGATACATTTAAGCGCTAGATCATGTATGTATGTTATGGGTTCAGTTTTAAACCCAAGGATTGTTTCTAAAAGATAAAACTTCCTGTAACTATGCCATCAGCGAGCCCGGCTGTAGTAGCGTTATCTATAACGTAACGATTACGTAAAGATAACGTTACCGGCATCGAACGCCGCATTCCGTATGGCCAAAGTTAGCCGGCCCGTTATAGGAACGTCTAATTTGATTTCTGTTTTATAGACTTTGGCGGGAATATTTGGAGCTATATATACATTTATTCATGAAGCTTGTTATTAAGAGATTCCGTTAATACTACGTGGTATAGTACAGTCATTTGGTAATTTTATAGATTTTGACGTGCCCTTTCCTAATTTTAGCTTAGCCACCTCGGATCTATCCCGCTCGCGCCGCCATATTGCAAAAATGGCGCCTAAAAGCAGTTTTTTGATAATAACTCCTTTCCGACACATTTTACAAGAAAAACATATCTATACAAAATAATAGTAGAAAAAATTACCTACAATTTATGTCATTACCTTTAGTAGGTATGTATAAGATATCAGAGTTTGTTATAATAATCGCGATTTTCGCTGGTACGTGCTGGGTTTTTTTATTTACTGCTACTGTTAAATATGAGTATTATAATATAATATATTATATGGAGGTTAATGAGTGTGAATGAAGCTAAGCAAGAGTGCTATCTTAGCAGATGGAAGGTTGTGATGTCTGCCTACCTCTTTAGGAAAATGGTTTGACACAATGCGTGTAAGTAAAATATGCCTTGTATATAAAGTCGATCTGGTATTAACATGACGCCAGAGTTTCGTCAGAACGGACATATATAAATAATAAATAAATATTCTCCTACAATCACACCAATTATTTAGTTGCAAGATAAGTATCATTAAGAACTTGTGTTAAGGATACTAATGAACGGATAAATATACTTAAATACCTTCTTTTTGTAAATACATACTTAATGTACATAGGAAAACACCCAGACCAGAACAAATATTCATGTTCATGCACACAAAGATTTGTTCTGTGTGGGAATCGAACCCACGACCTCTGGAGTAAAGTGTAGGTATACAGGGGGCCTACCGCCGAGTTCGATGGCAATCGATTATTATAAGGCAAAATGGATTTCGAATTGATTCTGTCGTACCGCCGAACTCATGGAAATCGAAATAAAATGGCGTTCTCCATTTACCTATTGGTCTGTCACGGACTGAAGGTCATGAATGAGAGGTGGCTGTCGGCAGATTCCCCGGTACGGATTAATGAACGCAAAACAAAGTTTGATCTAGATGGATTACCGGTAATCCATCGAATTCAGCGGTAGGCCCCCTGACCTCCACGCCATATCGGTCGTCAGAAACTAATATAAGAACTTAATTTGAAATTTGTTTACATTTGATGACCCATAAAAAAATCGGTTAGTATATATCATAATGGTTTATGGCATTGAGGCGACCGATATGGCTTGGTGGCACGTTCATTCAAACTCCGCTCCAAGGTCGTGGGATCGATTCCCAAAGGACAAATTTTGATGTGCAAGAACATGAATATTTGATCTGGTCTGGGTGTTTTCCTATGTATATTATATTATATATTTACAAAAAAAAATTATGTATGTTTATCTGTTAATTAGTATCTAATTAGTTCCTAATGATATCTTGGAACTAAAGAATTGGTGTAATTGTTAGAAATAATTTATTATTATAAGGGTTTTACCATATAAAGTAAGCCTAATGACACTAATTACTTCAACATTTAATGGATGAAGTTATCATCATTTTTTGAGCCACATGACCTCCACTGCCGAACATCGACCTCCCCAATTGTTTCCCTCGTCAAGAGATCTCCAGCCGTCTGCATCCACCGGGTTTTGGCCGCCTTGACCAGATCGTCGAACCATCCATCAAGTAATTCAAGTACCAAACCAATGGATAAATTTAAAAGAGCATAGCCTGTGAATTTTTTGCCAGTTCTTCTTACAGAGCGGTGGCTCGGAACTGGCACTTAGATTCACTTACACTAAATTATTTTTTGTTTTTAAATTGTTTTGTTGCATATAAGTGAATCTAAGCTTCGTGATTTTAGTGTAATAATATTTCGATTAATTTTTTCATATGTAATTAATTTTAATGTTTTAAGTAGATACTCTATGTATAATATGAAATAAAATATTTTAATGTATTTTGAATCCATTGAAGAAACTTTACGCACCGCGTCGGCCTTTGGTCACCCAGTGCCACATCAGCTTGCAAATTCACCTAGCTATGTCGATTACTACAGTTCTCCTAAAGATTTTTAATTTCTGATCCTATGACGAAGCATAGCTATCCCCAACTCAACTTACACCTTCATGGAATAGATGAAAGCTGTGACCTAAATCGGTGATGCTACGGAGAGTGTGAGAGCATCCAGGAAACGTGGAATCCTAAACATAGGATAAGGCAATTTTCTACTGAACGGCCGTGTTATCTAAAACCCAGATAAGCGTGTGCAATTCACTTCTGATCTTCACAAAATACTCATAACGACATAATCTCACGCCCGTATAATAATAACACATAACCATGAAAAGGCATAATTGTAATAATCATAAGTAACAAAAGGCATAATTTTAATAAAAATATGTAACATAAGGCTTAATTTATTTTTCCTTCATTTGTAAAAGGCCTAATTTCAAATACTTCTATACTGTATAAATAAATGCAATACAAGGCAATATCAATTATTAAGTGAAGTGTGGAGCCCAAGCCAACTTCACCTTTCAAATAACGGACAAAGCTCTGACAAACATAAAATATACATGTGGTCCCCCATTTGAACATTCCCGCAACCCCAGCAGGCTTGGCTCCCTCCCTCAGTTTGCTGACATATCCTTGAGGCGCGCGTGGAACATGAACGCTCCGTTGACGCGGCCTGCTGCCTATAGAAGGTGGACGGGCGTCGAGTTACCTATTCCTTACCGCCCACAAGCCAGCGCCTACGGTACTGGGAGACGTCTCGCGGATCCTAACGTCTCAGGTATACCGATGAGCGGCAAAAGGCTCCTCACCTATTATATGGGATTAGGTATATATGACTAACAATATAATTTGCGAAATGTAAGCATATAATATGCCTCTGATGGTATTGGGTCATACTTCACCACGCTGACCCAGTGCGGATTGGCGGAGGCAGATGAGTGGCGTCCTGCTGTTAGAATTTATCAAGCCGCCCACTAGGCCTCTAACATGGTTTAACAGCTATCACATTTAGTGATAACTGGGACCAACGGCTTAACGTGCCTTCCGAAGCACGGAAGCGCTCGATATCAAATGCCACACAAACGGTCACCCATCCAAGGACTGATCTCTGTAAACTCTGCTGTACTTCGGTGATCGTTTTCGACCACTGAGCACCGCAGAGCTACGAGCTCTTCAATGCTCAATGATGGTTGCAATGCGATTTACTAAGTATTCTACACCACATTATTGGACTCTTCGTAGGGATTCCTTATTTCTCTAGTACTAAATATAGCCTCCGATACTCATTGATAATAAGGCATTTTAATTGTAAATGATTTCTTGAAATTAAAAACATAAATATTTTCTGACAATTACACCAATTATTTAGTTCCAAGATAAGTATCATTAAGAACTTGTGTTATGGAAACTGAACAACGAATAAACATACTTAAAAACTTTTTTTTTGTAAATACATACTTAATATATATAGGAAAACACCCAGACCAGAACAAATATTCATGTTCATACACACATAGAATTGTCCTGTGTGGGAATCGAACCCACGACCTCTGGAGTGAAGTGCAGGTATACTGACCTCCACGCCAAATCGGTCGTCAATAAAATTGGTTTAGTAGTTTTTAAATTTATTACTTTCAAACATACAAAAGTACAGACAGTTCCTTTTTTAACAATACAATAATTTACAATCGCATGAGTATATTCGTAAGAAACGTATAAAATTACGAATCTTTCCTCACTATAACATTAGGAGTAATCAACTAATACATCAATCAACAAATCACTTATTCGCTGCAGACATGGGCTGAACATAAAGGAGAACGATTAAACATTAATATTTCAACGGCCACTCAATAAAAAGGCACTCCGCGTCGGATGGGAAAATAATTGCTTACAGTATCGGGAAATAATTCTACATCCATCGTCTGGGACGGACACAAATATCCGAAGTATCCGCAGTATACGTAGTACGTATCCGATAGGGTGCGAATTGCGATCGGTGTTGATTAAAAAAATCCGTAATGCCTTTAAAATGTTTCGCGCCTCTGCTTTTAGCGACGACGCCATTTTAATTTGCCCGCGTTCGAGTTAAATTAATTGCTCAGAGTATTATGGTACCGATTATTAGGAATTATTAATGAGGCATAGAAAAATATAAATTATATATACAACTAAACTATTTATTTAAAATAAATATATGGATATAAAATCCGTATCAGTATATCGCCCCGTGTGTGCCGTATTGTGAGTAATATTGTTAGGCTCATATTTAATGTGTCATCAAAATTTAATAAATTACCAACCTAACCTAACCTTTTTGTACATCAAAAAATTCTGATGGAGCACCTAATCCCCTATTAGATGCTAGATCAGTATTTTTGATGATCAAAAATGTATTTTTTAGAGGTTCAGTTTATTATATTCCATATTGTTATGGTTAACGACGTCATCGTAAGGAGCACAATGAGTGGCGAGGTGAGGTGATCGGGTGGGGCGACTGGGGCGCTCGGATGAAGCCGGTTGGTGCGACATTGTGTTCTGGGAGCGAGCGTCAATTAATTTAAATACTGTAGGACCTCATAATTCAAATTGTAAATTAATATAATAGTGGCGAGTGGCAGTGTCCAGTAAAACCAATTTTGGTTTTTGTGACACTGTGATTAGGATAATTAATGTTATAATTTTTTGTAATATTATAATAAATTCAAAAAAAATAATTTACTATGATATCCTGACATAATTTAAAAAAAAATCGAATATGAAAATAATTTCAGAATCATCACCATAGCCCATCAATGCCCCACTACGGAGCACGGTGAGAGGTATTTAGGTCTTACTTCATCACAGCAGAATTGGCACAATCAGGGGTCTGGTGTCCTACTACTAGGTTCTTTTTTGAATCCAAAATCGCCCATCAGGTCTCTAACATGGCTTAACGACTACTATATTAGTGATAATCGAAACCAACGACTTAAAGAAAAGAAAGAAGAAAGAAAGAAAAAGAATTTATTCTGTGACAACATCAAAAGAAAACGGATATATTATATTTAAGTAACAATTTGAAGAGTGTCACAGAATAAAGCATAAAGCCGAGGTGTTACAAAAACACCTCGACGCTGGTCTTCCGTGGATACCATTTGAGAGAGCACTGCTATGACACATTCATAATATACATGGTAAAACACAATACATACATACAGTTACAGTAAGACATAAGCATACAAATAAGACATAAGCATACAAACAAGACATAAAAATACAAATAAGACATAAGCATACAAATACTTATCATGCATTCTGTATCATGGAAGTGCCCAATATTAAATGCCCCAAAAACGGTCACCCATCCACTGTTTTGTGAATTTAGCTTTTTTATATATTTTTCTGCTCAAACTTCTGGCGAACAAAACAGTCCCGATAAGCGGCAATAGGCTCGCCACCTATTACATGGGACCAACTATTTAATTGGCGAAGTGTGGGCGTATTAATATGCCTCTGCCTAACCCTTCGAGGAAACAGGCGTAAATGTATGTATGTATATATTTATTTTTAAATCATATTATTTATAATATAGAGGTCTTAATGTCTCACGGTGAAATTCAGAGCTAATCTGCAAGTTTAGATAAAAGTATCATTCAACTTAGCGAGCAATAAGAAGAGAAAAGCGATTAAACTGTCAATCGCGTCGCGACATGGGTCCCGCAGACCCGATGACAATGCACAGATACAAACGTTATGTATGGCCACTTTTTAAACAGCGGCAAAGGGTTGGCCGCAGGCAGAACGCCCCCTCGATACGGAAACGCGAAATTGGATTTCCCGATAAAAATTGCGATTCGGGTCCGACAGACCCGGCCGACTGTTCGCCGGGGTGTTTGGATTCCAAATTAAAAGACGTGTTGGCAACGGGATTGGTTCGTGTGAGAGATCTTTCTTTAAAAAAGCTTATTAACTTTTGAGGACTGATATGGCGTGGAGGTCAGTATACCTACACTCCACACCAGAGGTTGTGAGTTCGATTCCTACAAAAAAAAAACTTTGTGTGCATGAACATGAATATTTATTCTGGTCTGGGTGTTTTCCTATGTATATTAAGTATGTATTTACAAAAAAAAAGGTATTTAAGTATGCTTATCCGTTCTTTAGTATCCATAACACAAGTTCTTATTGATACTTATCTTGGAACTAAATAATTGGTGTAATTGTAAGAGAATATTTAATTAACTACACCTGTAACTGAGATTAATTCAGTTAAATAGATTAGTATCAGAAAGTTTGGAGCAGTTTCCAGACAACAAAAATATATAATGTACTATTCCAAGGAGTTGTAACTAAACTTGAATATTTATAGATGTTTAGTTTAGAACTAACAGTGTCAATAGTCCAAAAATATTTATTTTACAACCAATTATAAAAAAAATCGAAAGGGAAGCGCTCGTAGCTCTGCGGTGCTCGGTGGTCGGAAACGATCACCGAAGTACAGCGGAGTTCACAGAGGTCAGTCCTTGGATGGGTGACCGTTTGTGTGGCATTTGATATCGAGCGCTTGCGTGCTTCGGAAGGCACGTTAAGCCGTTGGTCTCGGTTATCACTAAATGTGGTAGTCGTTAAGCCATGTTAGAGGCCTAATGGACGGCTTGAAAAATTCTAACAGCAGGACGCCACACACCTGCCTCCGCCAATCCGCACTGGGTCAGCGTGGTGGAGTACGTATATATACCTTGTTATGTGAGAGGAGGCTCGTGCTCAGTAGTGGGACGTTAATGGGCTGTAATGATGATAAAAAAATTAAAAATCCGGGAAATATATATTTTTTTAAATTATCTTCAGTGACATCATTTTATTCGTGAAGAAAGATCTAACATTTTAATATTAACGCGGGAACATGAGTTAGGAAGTAAGTGAAAAACACACGGGTCACAAACAAATGTTCACGTAAATAATGTTATTAATTATTTTTTTAAGTTTTGACCAAAACATGATATCAACGCATCGCTATCATCTTACTAACGCCATCAAAATTAATGCGAACCTTAACATTCCGTGCATGACACAAATTTGCCTAACAATAACATTAAATACAATATCTGCGCCAAGCGCCGCGAGAGGGCGACGAGTTATCGCCGAATTAATAGACCCATTGTAAGGCTGGCTTTCCACTAAGATGTAGTACTAGAAGCTATGTAGCGCAGCAGAGCGGAGCGAAGGAGTTAAACAGAGCAGTTTCGAGATCTGCTTCTACCGAAACTATCGTACAGCTATTCTGTCAAAATCGATCTATTTCGGAGATAAACATTGTTAAACTGATTACTTCTTATGTTAATGTTCGTCAATGGCGAACGCGAAACGGTGAACGTAGATTAGGTATTTCCACTGATAGATATAATTATGGTTACGAAAGAGAGCTAGACATAAAAAAAATTCTTACGAAAACTTGTCACGACACGTTTTGCTATCTCTCTCTCTTATAGAAAGCAAGCCAGCTATTTTCATTTCTATTTTGCATTAAACAGTGTGGTGTCGCGACGGTTATTTTTGTTTAGTGTATATAGGTTTTTTGTAAATAATAAAAAAAAAAATAATAATTAATCCTTTAATTCCTTCACTAATTAATCGAAAGGAACTTCGTTCCATCCGGGTGTCCCTTGACACCTCTCAAGTTTTTTCTTCAAATATTGTCACGGCTTTATTTCAATGGGTAGAAAGCCTTATCGCGGAGCTCCCGACAATGTTTTCTGAGTGTGAAGTCATATTGCGTCGCTATGGGGACAAAGTGGCACGAGTCGGATGACGTAATAAGTGTCGCTTTACCCCCGGCTGATTTACGAGCGCGGAAATGACCGGGCGCTTTAACGGGTTAACTATTCACCAAATGAATATAGACTTTATAACTGAAGACTTTTAAGTGGATTTTGGAATGACAATTGGTGTTGGTAGTTGTGAATGTTGGTTGTGACAGTAAGGAGGTCGCTTCAGTTAATAGTGGAGATGTAACCACATTCCGGATTTGGCTTCCGGCACGGAATCCCGCTGGAATGCGGGGCACGTAGCACTAAGACTTGTCGTTAATTCGTACATTTTTGCAACAGCTTTCTTGGTAGGACTGCTATAAAATTAAGTCGAATGGAATCTTTATTTTTGTACAAAGAGTTTTGGTACTGTTTTAATTAATTTTTTCTTTTCTTCTTAATATTTTGTAGCTGTAAATAAGCAGTGTATAAGGATCCTATCACGACTTAAGGAGCCCAAGCAAACCTCACCTGCAAGTGGTGCACCTCCGGTGATCAACCGACGAGGCTCTGGCGAACATAACAGTGCCCGGTAAGCGGCAATAGGCTCGCCACCTATTACGGGGAACCAACTATATAATTGGCAAAGTGTGGGCTTGTAATATGCCTCTGCCTACGCCTTCGGGGAAACAGGCATAAATGTATGTCATATCTTTGACAATTTTGCACTCATTGATAAACCATTGGCTAATTTATGGCTAATTTCTTTATTTGTTTGTTTTAAATAGGGTAGTTATACAAATTTGGTCTTAAAATTAAAATTCCAGGAGCTTAACCTATTTAGCCTTATAAAAAGGCATGCAAACCTTAAACATAATTAGATTATTATTATTAAAATTAAAATATCATTGTTATCATTACAATATCATTGGTAAAATTAAATATAATTGTTAAATTTAAAATTATTGTTAAAATTTAATTTTATTGGTAAAGTTCAATATTATGGTTAAGGGTTAAAATTATTATTCAAATTACTAACAGTCAAAGTCAACATTTGAACATCATGAGATATGTTTATAGTTAATGAATTCGTCAATCGAATAGAACGCCTTATCCAATAACCACCTACGCAGGGATGATTTAAAACGACCAATATTGAGGTCTTTGAAGCTATTTGGTAGTTTGTTGTAAATGGTCTTACACATGGCAAAGCTATTTTTCAAATACTTTTTGGTGTTTGGGGCAGTTTCCAATACCAGTCTGCGAGGATCTCTCAAGCTTCTTTGTGATAAATCTCCTGCTTTTGTGAACTTATAACCATTCTGCTTAACAAATAAAGCTACTTCCCATATATAGAGGCAGGGTAGCGTTAATATATTTAAAGATTTGAAGTAAGGCTTGCAAGATATATCCGATGTCAAATTAGATATGGCCCTAATGCATCGTTTTTGGGCAATAAATAGTCGCTCAATGTCAGTACCATTTCCCCATACCAATAAGCCGTATCTTAAGACGGATTCCACATATGCAAAATAGGCAATAATGGCCGTTTGGACACTAGCAACTTTTGTCAATTTGAATAGAGCAAATGCAAAACTATTTACTTTATTGCATACTTTATTTATTTGTTCTTTCCATTTCAATTTAGAGTCAATTATTAAACCTAAGAATGTTCCATTTGCAGAATTTGGCATCAGTTGTCCATTGTAATCTATATTTATAATTTGATTTTTGAAGTTATTAAAGTTTATTATTTTAGTTTTTGAGATATTAATTTTTAGATTATTATTATAAAGCCAATCAGTAATTAATGTCATTGCAGTAGTTATGTCACTTTTATGTTGGTCTAAGGAAGATTTTTTGTCAGATGTGATTATCACAGAAATGTCATCAGCAAAAAGTATAGTCTTATGATTTAAAATATCTGCTAAGTCATTTATGTGTAAAATAAATAATAATGGGCCAAGGACACTGCCTTGTGGAACCCCAAAATTGTTGTTCTTAAATTCAGATCTGTATGTTTGTATCGTTTTTTTTGCATCAAGTTGGGTTATTTCCACACATTGAGTTCTGTTTTTCAGGTATGATTTTAACCAGTTTAGAGCAGGACCTCTAATACCGCTACGTTCAATTTTTTTTAACAACTTGTCGTGTGGGACACGTTCGAAAGCTTTCGACATGTCAATTCGCCGCCAATGCTCTTACTTTTAGTTTCCTATTGCGGCGTAGAGAATGACTTTAAGCTATTCAGGGCATACATTAAATAGATTGGGCGTTGCGTTCAATGTATAACACTGAATTATTGAAGTCTAATACACGCAGACCATCGAAAAAGGTAGTAGAGGATTTCGACTTATGTCCAACTTGGGACTAGGTGGAATAGTGTGCTGCGTTTTATGGGGGACACTGAATAAATCAAATGTTGTGCGCGCAGGCTATATACGAGCAATAGAAAAAAACATGCGCCGGCGCAGAATCCAAAAGCATACTGGTCTTACAAAAAAACGACTAATCATTTTTTTTTTTTGTTTGAATGCTGATAAATTTCAATAGTGAACAAACGGATTCCTAAGACTGACACGTGTAGTTCGGGAGAAGAAATAAGAAGCAGAACAGCTCAAAAGTTCTTCATAGCACTCTTCATAGTAATTTCGATTACTATGGAGAGTGCTCTGAAGGTTGTTTGTTGGTATCGTTTCAGGTCCTTGGACCGCACAACGACTAAGAGATAAATTGTAAAATTAAGGATTTTAAGTACGTTGGTTATCATTATTTTATTATTTATTTACAAAATATATTGTATTGCATATAAGTTAAAAAGATGTCCAACAAAACTGTTCAAACAGTTTGACTGAAGGATCAATTACTATGAACTATGATTGTACATTAAAAATTAATACATATATTTATTTTTACAACTGTATTAAATGAGTTCCATTTACAGAGACCATCTATAGTAGCATATTTTATATGTGCTTTCTCAGTAAACGTTTAAATTTTATTTTGTTTATAGTAGTATATAAGCCATACCATGCTTCAAAGGATATGCTCTTAAACATTACCTACTTAAGCCACAGCAACATAGCAACAGGGTCATAGAAATCTATTTCTGGGTACGAGGTCCTTCTGCTCATGTGAAGTTCCCGACATCGACAATAGTGGGGCAGATTTGATCTTGTTGCTACTGACGTCGATAGTGATAGTGTAGTAGTGATGACGAGTAATTTTTATAATGACCACCTCCTGTCCGAAGGTAAGCAGTTGACGCAGTCCAAAAAAACGTGAGCGCTCCACACCGACGAATAAGCACGATAACAAGCGCAAACTATCCCTACAATCCAAAATAACTTTAGAAAACATCTTAAGAACTTTTTATTAGCGCAACAGAAGGTATTTGCACCTTCTTGATCCTTGCAAAGCGTAGCTGCCGGGGCATAATACCTGCATACCTGTAGAAAGGGATCCTGCCGTTTTGCCAAAACTATTTTGACAAAAATTTATAATCCAAACAAATTTTAGCAAACTTTTTTTACACCAATGCAACGTTGCGAATTATTTTAGTACGCAAATTTTCATTTGGTCAAATTTTTACTCGGCAGTATATTACTACGGATAATGACATTATGGCATTAGGTTTTTTAACAAGTAATTTATTACGGCAAACAAACTTTAGACAAATAACATTTAATCAAATGATTTGTTTGGACATAAAGTTTTACGTTTATTATTTTAAATAATCACAAACTAAGATATGAATACTAAATATATACTAAAAATAAAATAGTATAAGGAATGTTTGTTTAATATGTGTTCATAATTTTAAATTAACGTGATGATGATGAGTGAGGCTTAGATACATATTGGTTAGGTTAGGTTAGAACAGTGACCACAAAGCGCGCGAGCCGAGCGAGCGAAGCGAGCGTGCCGCGGTAGCGGCCGGCGAAGCGTCAGAACAAACTACTGTTGATTTATGTATGGCCAATATTTGTAGATTAGTATTAATAGTAAAGATGCAAATAGAAATGGTTATTTGAAAAGTTTCGAGACGAATTATTTGGCTTATTTTATTTTGCGTAAAATATGTAATACTAACTGAGTTATTGTCGAAACGTTCACTTGGAAAGCATTACGTTTACGATACAATTATTTGTGAAGAGTTTATTTGCCAAGTAATAATTTGGCAAATGAAATTTTACAAAACAATATTTGGGAAGTGATAATTTGTCAATTTTCTTTTGGTGTAACTAGGGATACCCCTGTAGAAATAATCACCTGCCCGGAGTTACTCGGATAAATTTCTAAGTTTAAGAGGTTATGCCATGCCCGTGCAATAGAATAATTTTGCTTACCCAGTATTACGTGTACGAGTTGAGAACGTTGCATTGCGACATTGACATATTCTTTTTTTTTTTTAATAATGTCAAGAATCAACATTCTGAACATACAGCCTATTATTCTTTTATTATTTTATGTTTCTTTTATTGATTTGTGTTTCTTTAATTACTTTGTATTTATTTTGATAGTCGTTTGTGTTGTATGTAGTGTAAAATGTACATTAGTTTTGTTGGCGTCCTATTGTTCTGTCGTAGTTTTTAATGTTGAATCTGGCACTTGCTGAAGAACAGTACAAGTTTGTTCACACACTCACTGCTAAGTCTGAGCAGGGGCCTTTTTCAATATCATGCAACCTGTAAGTGTCCTGTGTATTGTTTTTATTATATTGTGTGATATTGAAATAAATAATTTTTCATTTAATTTCTACTCATGACGCCCTGAGCTATGAGAAGCTAGGAAACATATCCTGCAGCGAATAAAGATTAAATAATGCAACTCAGTGAAAATAGTGTAAAGCTGAAGTGACAGTGGACTGGCCATATCTGTCGAAGGACCGACAACCGATGGGGTTAACGAGTTCTTGAGTGGAAACCGCGACTTGGCAAACGTAGTGTAGGACGTCTACTCGCCAGGTGGGGTGATGATTTGCGAGCGGTCGCTGGCAGATGCTGGATGCGGCAAGCCGAAAACAGGGGAAAATGGCGCGATTTGGGGGAGGCCTATGTCCAGCAGTGGACTAGTATAGGCTGATGATGATGATGATGAATGCAACTAAGGAGTATAAAAACTCTCATGCACAAAGAAAGAAGTTTCGCCCTAATGGAAGCAACCATTTTTATGGGTACCGAACATTCGACCATTTATTGCGGAGCTACTGAGACGAGTACCAGCCGAGACCGAGACTCAACCAGAGTAAATTTCCCGGAAATAAATCGTAAACCGCGGGCTGCAACTGAGGCTCTTGCTTGACAATTAAGGATCAAACGACATACCAATACGGCGAGGACTCTCATTGGGAAGCTAATCTGTTTGGAAGAGGGACGTCATCGATATGAAGTGTTACGCTTTGTGACAGGCTGGTATCGGAGTCACGGGAATATGTGACTTGTGTCAGAGCGCGTTATGATATTTTGGAACAGGAAATCTTTGCCAGGGCTAACTGTATTCCTCGTGACGTTATATGTATAAATAGTGGCAGAATCGTAACATCCAAAAACATTAAAGGAAGCAGTATAGAATTTAAGAAAAATCGGACCAACGTGTGCTTGATTGATTAGAAAAAGTACAGAAAGCCTTTTTTTAAGGTACAGTCACCGTCAAATAGTTGGTTGCAACCAATCAAGAGCCTTACAGAGCGGAGGCTTGGAACTGGCACTAAGATTCACTTACACTTAAATATTTTTTGTTTTTTTAGTTGTTTGGTTTACTTACATGCAAGTGAATCTAAGCTTCGTGATTTCAGTATAATTATATTTGATAGTTATTTTATATTTATATTTAACGAGCTGACCCGGCGAACTTTGTTCCGCCTTAATGGCAATAAATAAGCAGATTGTGTTTTTATTTTATTGAAAAATTACAAAAAAATTAAATACCTACATTAATCATTCATTATTATTTCTTTATTTTATTACAAAGTTGCTCTTCACTTAAGTACTTTGTGATACAGGAATTTTTTTTTTAATTATTATTTATTGAGAAGCACGAAGTCGAGCCATACTATTGCGGCGATGTTCACGTGCAATTTCTTGTTCTTCTTCAGTCCTTTCATTTCCAGTATTTCGTATTCTTCTTGCATTACGGCTTTGTCGGGAAAGATTCGATAGTCTTGTTCGCGGCATTATTAATTAAACTTCACTTCAATTCACCTAAAAATTATTTCAAAACTCATATTCACATTCCCGCCAAGAAGTCAGAAATAGTTTGAATATTAATTTCTTACAAATATCAAATTGTCATCCATACGTCACTACATAGCCGTCATGTGCGTTTTGTTATTCCAAGTCTGATTCTTTTTTGTTATATCACGTTTTATAGTGACTGACGTTTCATGTCAAGTCACACGGGAACGCTGTCGAACGGGATAAAAAGTATCCTATGTCCGTCTCCTGGCTCTAAGCTACCTCCCTACCAATTTTCATCCAAATCTGTTCTGCCGTTCTTGAGTTATAAGTGCTGTAACTAACACGACTTTCTTTTATATATATAGATTTTGACGTTTTCAAGTACTATGTAATAGTTTATGGAATAAAGTTTGAAGAGTGTTGCAATCATTGGTCGATTCCAAGGCAAGAACTCTTGCAACAGATATCTCGGCTTAACATTCTCGATAATTAAGTTCAGCAAAGGGCTGGTGAACGTCGCCTGTCGCACTGCTGCGCGCAATCAATCCTCGCTCAGCCGGATGCACACCAGACTTAATGTATTCCTGTGTCTGCACCCGGACTGTGATATACTTTAAAGATAACCGGGTAGCACAATAACAGCGATGTTCCTAGAATTTTGACGTGACAACGTCTTTTAAATTGGTTTGCCGGGTGACACTTCAAGAAACTGCGTTACGCTCCGCTCACGTTATGCGGTCACAATGAGAGCGAGTGAGAGGCACGCGTCCCTTCCACTCGGGCATGGTTAGCCCGCCTAAGAGCGAGAGAGACAGACATAAATATAATTCTTTGTATAAATAAATGTTTTAAATTGTTACTATTATTTCATCCTTCTTCCTACTATACGAATGAATATTCACATTAAAATTATTTTACCACTCAAAGTCGTTGTCACGTAAAACTTTCGCCCGTATACCGACTTTACAGGCAACCAATTTGTTTTTTTTTCTGTACAAAACGATCAATTTAATACACTTAACTCGTATTTGTGACCGATTGTCAAGATAACGCCTTCTAAACCTCCCAACCCCACTTAACCCCACAAGATCCCAGTAGACAATACGTGTTGCTATCTCTTCCGCCCGTGTGGCGTTAGAGAGGGACAAGCTACGTCCTGTCCGAGATAGACAGCCTTTATAGAATACAGCCTGTTGTCTAATTGTTAGAGTATCCGTTACATTCCCAGATTACGGCGATGGTTCGTAAAGGCGATGTATCAATTTAATGTGTTGTAGACATACATAGACATACTAGATGCAATCTATTATATTTGAATTGTATTTATTGCAGACAGAGCTTTGCTTGTGTTTGGATTCCTTTAATAACGCCATTATTTATACTAAATGAACCTTCCTGAACATTGTTTAGAATACTAAAAGTGGTCACGAAATTTAGAATCAGGCACGGAGAAACTGTTTTATGGATATAGTGAAGTAAACTGCTATTTAAAGCCATATAATAAATAATAATAATAAATATTTCTGACACCTACACCAATTATTTAGTTCCAAGATAAGTATCATTAAGAACTTGTGTTATGGATACTAAACAACGGATAAACATATATGAATACTTTTTTTTGTAAATACATACTTAATATACGTAGGGAAACACCCAGACCACAACAAATATTCATGTTTATGCACACAAAGATTTGTCCTGTGTGGGAATCGAACCCACGACCTCAGGATTGGAGAGCGGATATACTCGCCACGACGCCATATCGATCGTTAAAATATTATATTTTAATTGGCATAATGTATTTTAATCGGAATTTAGGGTCCAAGCACATTGATTCACCTCTGTTCAACCTTTGTCCTAGATAACAACGATTAAGTATGATTTATAAACAAAAACGATCGCGTGGTCGTGCACCAACCAGATGGAACGATCAAGTGAAAGACTCATCGTCCTCCAAATCTTATATATCTGATATGTATCTTATATCATATTTTTGTATATGTACACATATGTTATCAAATTGTAGTGTGATATTAATGCCCGCTAACTATCTCTCCCACTTCAGTTAAGGTTGACTGGAAGAGATTTCTTTTAGAAATAAGTTTACCTTTGTACTTCGTCTTTTTCACGTAAGGCTTTTTTTTGTTATTGTTTTTTTGTGCAATCAAGAATATATCGAGGGTTCCGTGCTCAAACCCGATAAGTGACAACATCAGATACATAATTTCTGCCGCTTTTTCTTGTGATATTATCAGATAAGTCGATTTCAGAAAAGAAGACTGAAAACTGAGGACTTCATAATCCAATAAGTAAACCTTTCAAATTTCATTTTTTTTAATTAACCGATAAATTCTTTTAATGACTGTTTTAAGCCCAAAAACACTTATCGGGTTTGAGCACGGAACCCTCGATATATAACATTCTTAGTTTCATAACACTTCAATAAAACTCAGTTAAGAATAAGAACAAGCTTCTATTCAGCTTTTTGTGGTTCCATTTGAATCAATGCAACTCATGGCGAATACAAATGGGATATTGGACGTGGGTTTATATCATAGTTGAAACAGGTAAGTACGACATCTCTCGATATATCGTCGGGGATAGTTGAAATCTGCAATACATCTAGTTGGACAGGGGAAGTTAAAAAAACTTAATAAGTTTCTTATTTCAACTACTTTTGGGCTCATTTTTACACATTATATAATTCATTATATGTTCTATCTCTTGTTTTAAATTTTTTTTCTGAAAGTACATAATTAAGTCTCTGCGACAGTTACTCCTACTAAATTGACTAAATTTTTCAGTTACGCAGAATTATCCAATGCTAGTTACGCGTATTTGCACTATCCCCGACGATATGAGTTCTCTCTCGATATAACCTATGTCTTCATAGTTCATAGTTCTTTATTTGCGTCATTGTACAACATGATCTTAATGTTACATAATAATATAAATACTGGTTCTAAAACATGAACCCTGCAAGGGTATTGCAAAAAACATTTTAAAATAGTTGGAATTATTATCATTAAATCCTACATTACAAACTAACATTAACATTACACACAATATAAAAAACAAAATTACAATAAAAATATAGTTACAATTAAAATCAAACACATTAAATACAATAATTATACAAATTAAAAGTTACTATGTCAATTAGGTAAATATTCACATAAGTCATAAAAACATTTTTCTACTAGAAAGTCTTTGAGCCTTTTATAAAATAAACAGTCATCCTTTACGTTTTTTATATCATGTGGCACCTTGTTGACTTTTATATTCTTATTGACATATGATATGTTCCCGATCTAACAATATGCAAATTCGAAAATGGTAAGGTTAGTTCTTTTCTATTTACATAGCAAAGAGAGCCGTAGGAGAACTGAGGGCTTACTTTAATTTAACGATAACGAAACGTCGTTATATCTATCTCTTTCACTCTCTAAATATATCATTATCGAGTGAAAGGGATGAGTATATCGAAGTTTGTGTTGAATTTGAGTGGTCCCTCTGAGTGACCGCCATAGTAGCGCAGCGAATTTGTAAGCTGAAGTGGCAGTGGGCGGCGCACATAGCACGAAGTACCGAGGAACGTATGACGCACATGCGTTGATTATATCACGCCTGTTTCCCCGAAGGGGTAGGCAGAGGCATATTATTGGCCCGATTATATATATATCCTTTGTTGCACATTCAATAAAACAAAGACACACATATACAAACCAAACAAGTACAGGCTTATCTCTAAGATAGATCTCTTCCAGCCAACCCCAACAGGAGTGCGAATTTTGTATGTGAGATATTTATTTATTTATATTTAGGTACATAGACAGATTATCATTATTAAAAATTAACTACGACTAACTAAAAAAAAGGGAAAATTAAGGCTAGACATTAATCCACAATTAGTGTACCTACACAGCATGACTTATAAATTAACAATAATTAAAAAAAATGCTAATATCCAACAATTAAATACTAACGGGAAAATATAACAAACAATATAATAAACAATAACTACACACGGGAAAAAAACAATATCAGGATAAAAAATATTACAATAGGAGAAAAACATAACAGTAAAATATTAATATACAAATTAACTATAATATTATACACATACATATGTATAAATAAATAAAGTACATATTATATAACTCATTTCGTTAGTTATATTGTTGGTCCCACGTATATGGTGGCAAGCCTATTGCCGCTTACCGGGAACATTTATGTTCGCCAGAGCCTCGTCCGTTCATCAGCAGGTGCAACACTTACGATGGGACTATAGGGTGTTTTATTGGCGACCTCCAACTGGCAAACGTAGACTAATTTCGTTCGCTCGGGGCTCGGGTTGGCCTACTTTCTTTCTTTATTTTAAATAATAGCTTCGTGCGTCTAGCACATTTAGCCAGTGTCAAGTAAGTAATATATTAATAATATATAATTCATAGTAAATGAGAATGAGGGGTGATAAAGATGATAAATGGTAAATGAGATACCCTCCCCTAAGCCCCTTGAGTCCTCAGTAAAGATGTGGGACTATACTGAGATCTCACATGGACTCCTTGAGAGAAAATTTGAAAAGTGATGTTGCACCGTTTTGTTTGATTTACCAACACTCATGTATATTCACAAACACTTGACGGTTAATAATCCACCGTTATTACACATTAATGTTAGAAATATCACAAATTTTAGAAAATAAAACATAACTGCTGACATGACGCTTTACTTTCCCGCCAAGAAGTATGGCCTACTTGTATGTGTCTACTATGGTTATATCCTATTGCGTCGGGCGGCAGGGTTGTCCACTCCTATTTTACGGGTGCATTACTCTGTGTTGCTATTTTCTCTGTGCATGTAGTCTGTATCAATATTGACTACTGTTAAGTGTATATTGGTCGTATATAATCGTGTTTCGCTCTTAAGGCTGTTGACTTAATGTCCACATTCGATTTTAAATTAATTTGTTTTGTATTGAAATACCTGGAGATATGTCAATGTAATACAAGTTAAATTATTTCCGAATATCATTACATACTGATACGACCATACGACCGATATGGCGTGGAGGTCAGTATACCTACACTTCACTCCAGAGGTCGTTGGTTCGATTCCCACACAGGACAAATCTTTGTGTGCATAAACATGAATATTTGTTCTGGTCTGGGTGTTTTCCTATGTATATTAAGTATGTATTTAAAAAAAAGTATTTATTTATGTTTATCCGTTGTTCGGTTTCCATAATACAAGTTCTTAATGATACTTATCTTGGAACTAAATAATTGGTGTAATTGTCAGAAAATATTTATTATTTATTATTATATTATTTATTTATGTACTAATCAAAGTTATGGGCGTAATTATCGCTTGTTACGTGAGTCAGAAAGCACGTTAAGCCGTTGGTTTTGACTGTCATGAACAAAGCGCTTTTGGGCATAGAATTATGTTTCACTTTTGTCTGCGAATGACAGCCGGCAGTCGCTTTATGTATTCTTTAGGATTCAGATGATTTACGAAGAGTTTTTAGTATTAAGCTCAATAACATACTTAGCTTGACGATTTTCTTGCCAGTTTTATTACTATCAAGCTCCCGCCCGCAGTGAATGCGCGCGATAGTTTATAAGTTTTGACCTTCATGAGCTCTTTTAAGCCAAACTTGAATAAATGATTTTGAATTTGAAATTTGTCGGAACCAACCATCCAACTTGATGATAATACTATGATGAATAGAATAGAATTCATTTATTTGTGAAATACTGGTTACATTATTGGATGTTGTTAACAGATTAAATTAGAGTATCACTTTATTTCCACCATTTACAAGGTACACAATTGTCATATTGGAGTATTAGGTAGGCATATAAAATTATTTATTATTATTATTATTAATTATTTATTTATAGATGAATTCAAAAATAAAAATATTATTATTAGTCACTAATGGTACAACTGAGTCAGGAAAAACAATGCAATAATGATCGCGTATGTTTAAAAATAAATATCATCATGTTCAAAATAGTACATAATATTTTAGGTATTTGCCCATAATGGCATGGGCAGGATGTCGCTGCTGCCCATCATGTGGTAGGATTTCTCTTCTAAACTTATACGACTCCCCGTGACAAGAGAATTCCCTATTAAGTGAATTCCATAGTAACATAGTCCATAAGTTGTACTAACATTTTGAGTCCTGGTCACTTGAATATAAAATATTATTATTTTTATTACTATTCTAGGCCGGTACCACACGGCACATCACACATAAAACAAACATTACAAAAACACATAAAACTCGTAATAAGAAAGCTAAACCCAAACACTATATGTATTCAGGGCCGTCTTTAAACTATTTGAGGCCCTGGGCACGTTAGGATTATGGGGTCTTGAGAAAGCTCACTCACTCCCATCTGTCAAAAAGTGCAAGCTATGTTGTACACGGTATAGCTATGCGCATGCAGCAAGCTAAAGCTAATAAGCAAGTAGATATTGGAATAAGTCATTATCATCAGATTTTTCAAAATTAATGTTTTTCGGTAATACCTAAATATCGGTTATCATTTGGTAATCTGGCAGGAACTAGGGGGGCCCCATTAGATCGCGGGGCCCTGGGCACGTGCCCATAGTGCCCTGTGGGGAAGAGGGGCCTGTATGTATTAACACAAAAATTTGATAATAATAAGAGTAGTAATCATCCAAGTATTTGGTTTTGGCCAAAGGTTTGTTTTGAGCAGACCTGGGGGCCTACCGCCGAATTCGATGGATTACCGGTAATCCATCTAGATCAAACTTTGTTTTGCGTTCATTAATCCGTACCGAGGAATCTACCAACAGCCACCTCTCATTAATGACCTTCAGTCCGTGACAGACCAATAGGTAAATGGAGAACGCCATTTTGTTTCGATTTCCATGAGTTTGGCGGTACGACAGAATCAATTCGAAATCCATTTTGCCTTATAATCGATTGCCATCGAACTCGGCGGTAGGCCCCCTGTAGGTAAACCAGGGGCAAGTAAGTGAGCCCTAATGACTTCTAATTGGATTCCAGGCAAGTTCATTTTAATGAGAAACATGATTCTAATGAATAAAACTTCGCTGGATTTCAGGAGTTAAGGAGTTTAATAACTGAAGTTTAATTTTATAACTTTGATGGGATTATTGCGTCTAGGTTGAATTGTAATTTGTTTGTTGAAATACGATCTCGGTGTGCGGCGGCATTTTTGCGGCATTTTTGTTTATCAAAACAGGATTTTTCAAATTTACGACTAACGGTTTCAATGCATAAAAGTATATTGCTTAGGAATATTAAAGAGTTTGTTTGAATGGCTTAAATATATATTATTATGTGCTGTACTTGGAATAGTTGTACTGCTGTAAATCTTCAAAAATTAATCATAATAAAAAGATAATTAAAATACTAACATAAATAAATAATCCTATTATGTGATTGCATTTCACTTGTTGGTTCGAAGTTGAGAGGGACAGCGAGATATTTTAAAAGATTTACTAGTAAACAGGATTAGTGACCTTTGTGCTAAACCTATGTCCATCTCAACTTTAAACAAGTGAAAAGCATTGACATTTTAAATCAAATCTAGCTTGAATCAAATTTGGAATTGTTGTGCAAGGCGCCCTAAAACAAAATGACTAGTAATACGAGTTAATGGAAAAATAGTTTAGGTTCTTTTATTTTTTTCTACAATCGTCAAAAATTCAGTTGGAGTACATAAAATAAAAATGATTACGCAACTTAATTTAATATGTGCGCTTTTTGATGCGTTTGCATGTCCAGTTGTTTGACGAACGTGGCGTTTTGAATCGGCCGTGTAAACAAACAGCCGTCGGGCGCAGCACGCCGCCATTTTATTCGAGCACGGGAATACTGACGCACATTTTATATTTTTTATCTGTGACAGACGGGCCATTGAATTTTAGATTCGAACTTTTTGGTGTTAACTGGTGGGCCGCGTGTTGTTGAAGCGCGAACGTTCCTTTGAGGATTTATGCACTTTTTTCTGTTTATTTATTTTAACTTAATTTTAAAATTCGAATTAGGTACGTCGAATGTTAAATTTACCTTTTTCCTCTCTTCTCTCCCTTTAGTAAAGAATAGAAATAAAGAAAATATTTTTTTTCAGTATCACATACTTAGCTACCAACTAGTATACAAAATGTAAAAATACATAAACATAAATATACATTTTAGTATGTGTACTGTATAGGTGTCCCCCCGGACTTCTTGGCGGGAAAGTGGAGCATCATGTCTGCAGTTTTGTTTTATTTTCTAAAATTTGTGATATTTCTAACATTAATGTGTAATAACGGTGGATTATTAACCGTTAAGTGTTTGTTAACATACATGAGTGTTGGTAAATCAAACAAAACAGTGCAATATCACTTTTCAAATTTTCTCTCAAGGAGTCCATGTGAGGGTATTTCATCTTCGATTTATCATCTTGATCACCACTCATTCTCATTTACTATAAATTATATATAATTAATATATCACTTACTTGACACTGGCTAAATGTGCTAGACGCACGAAGCCATTATTTAAATGGAAGAAGAAAGTGTCCCCCCAGCTCACTGTCAGACACCACAAGATGTCACGACGCTGATCTCCCGTGGACACCCATGTAAAACTTTACCGAGGCTTTTACATAGTTTTGGAATCAACAAGGTAAATCACAATTCACGGTAATGTGTCATTTTCACACTTGTGTATTTTTCCAAAGAAGTTATGTCTAAATATTCTGCAAATTCACACATTTAAACTCATAAATAAAATACTACCGCCATGTGCCTTAAAATAAAATAAAATAAAATATACTTTATTGTCTTTAAGATCAACATGATCATTTAGATTCGCCAAATATTTACACATAAAATGAATTTAAACAACACTGAAAAAGATATAAGCGATACCATAGTAAAAAAATAAAAGCACGGGTCCTTTGTCAGAATTTGTCAAGGTTTGTCAGTTTATCTGTCTGTTGTGGTATTTCTCAAGATTTGTCAGTCTGTAGGTGACTCTTATCGGGGAATCTGTCTCATCGCGTATGCGCGTAACTCATGAGAAAGTTTTCTCTGAGAATACATGCACTTATTTTTGTGCACTAATTGCTATGAACTTATGTTAAATGAATGTAAATCAACCTATTTTACAAATAAATACTTTTACGTCATATCACGTCTAATTCTATGCTAATTCAAACCTATATGGATAACTTTTGTCATACACAACACAGTAAATGACCGATAATATCAAACAGCCAGTTCATTGTTATTTTTTATATATCCTAAATATATTTATTAAGATAATAATTACGAATTCCTTTAAAATGTTTTAATTTAGATTATGTAAGTTATGTAGGCTTTGTTATATTGCTTATATAGGGTGTATATGGAACCTCATCTGCAAGTGGTTTACCTGCCGATCAACGGACGAGGCTTTGGCGAACATAAAATTTCCCGGAAAGCGGCAATAGGCTCGCCACCTATGACGTAGGACCAACAATATACGTGGCGAAATGTGGGCGCAAAATTTTCCTTTGCTTACCCCCTTCGTGGAAACAGGCGCGGATTTATGTCTGTATGTACTGCTTACAAGCATTACTTCGGAAATGATAGGTCCAAATGAACTATGTCATAAAATAAATAATGATTTTTATAGACAAATTTTTTGGACAGAACTTGAGAGCAAGGCAGATTTTTAAGCAGAAGAGACAGCCGGCGGGGCATTTTACTCGAAGAACCAACGGACTGATGGGGTGTTAAGGTTGTTCAATGGCGGCTGCGAACCTGCAAGCAATTCATAACTCATAGCAGATTAATGCAAATCTGCTTGAATAACAATGGGAGATCTATGATCAGCAGTGGACTTTACATGATAATTATTCAAACAAATGTTAATTGACGCTGCATAATTCTAAATAATCAGTACTCTAACCATTTGTTGTACAAGACTCAAGTGCGATCGAGTGTAGAGTATTGTTCCCATCTTTGGGACGGTTCTGCTCAGTACCTCCTCGACGCACTTGACAGACTGCAACGGCGAGCGGTTCGCATTATAGGGGATGCTGAGGTAACAGCCTCACTCGAGGATCTACAGCTGCGTAGAGACATTACATCTCTCAGTATCTTCAACCGGAACTACTATGGCGAGTGTTCTGTGGAGCTTTTCGTTCTCATCCCGCCCTTTTCTTTCCTCTCCCGAGCAACACGTGCTGGTCTTAGAAACCATCCTCATACTGTGCAAACTATCAGCACTCGAACCAAGAAATTTGCGATGTCGTTTCTGAGCAAGACCACTAAGCTCTGGAAGTCGCTGCCCGGGTTTTTTAAGCGGGGCGTGTAACGGCATTTTAGCAGGCCGTCATGAGTGGATGCGCTTTGTACCGTGCTTATTTCACAAGCGCTTTCATTATTTTTTGGACTGCATCAACTGCTTACCTTTAGGCAGGATGTAGTAATTATGACGTGTTACATTAAAAAAACGGACCCTACACAAACTTTGTAACTTCCACAGATAAACTCCCGAACACCGCGTTCTATTTGTGCAATTTCAATAATTTTAGTTTTATTCTCTGCGAACTTTTCCACAGATAACACTGAGCTCATAAAACTGAAAGTATTATCCAAAACGGCTTCATGGACATAAAACTGGGTAATCTAATCCATTTCCTTATATTATATGGAGGCATTACGATAACTTATACGATCAAATTGTGGCATATCGCTACTTCGGGGAAGAAAGGGCGTAAAAGCCACTTTTGGCCAAAATGAGTTAATAATGCAACTTTGTTTAGTTTTCGACGCTCTATCGATCTGTATATTTAAAATTTCAATATTCCCAAAAAAATGGCTTTTACCCCCATGATTTTTTTATCACCAAAACCATTTTTATTAAAAAAAATTGACGTATATGACATTATTTAATTATTTCAAATTAATAAGGGCGTATCACCATAGTATGAAAGAATATTTGGTCGTAAATACAATATTTATTACGTAATGACTTTTACGACATTTTTACTTGGCAATTTAAATATGATTTGGCTTTTACGCCCTTGCACAAAAATAAAAACTTGGAGTTACAGCATTCAAATCGTAACAATAACAATTTCTTTAGTCTAAAAATCGGAGAGATAATCATGTCATTTATCGTTGTCTCTTATGCGTACGTTAAACAGTCTTACAATGGAGTGAGATAGAAACATAATTTATTTAGCCAATAAAGCGCGCGCGCTGCCGACGACACACGCACAAACACAATCGCAACCTGCATGTACACGACTTACCACAAGTGAAGTCCACGTGTCCAATCTTGTCAGTCTGTCAATCGCAGTTTCTTTACCGGATTGTTATTGTTTACGTTCCGTTTGAATATTAATACAGTGCGAATAAGTTACTTGTTTAATTAAAAAAATGGATAATACGAAGCCGAAAGCCTTGGATTCCTTGCTAAAAAGAAGGAATATCGTTAATGCATTATTACAAAGCCGTCGTCGTTCATCACAAAGGTAAGTTTTAAGTAATAGTACAGTACCTATCTATTATTCTTGGCTCAAACTGTTTAGACGTGCTTACCTAATGTGATGTTTCTTTAGTTAGAGATATTCGTATTTATTTTATAATAAATATTAAGAGTGCATTCGTCGTAGTAATTTCTAGGAAGATAGGTACTTACCTATTTTTTTACTACTTAAAATATTAGGTACTCACGGTGTAAAAACGGTCGGGTTTATTATGGTTGTATGTATAGTTGTATAGATGGGTGCTTACGTACCTAAGTGCTAACTAACTTTACCACAAAGGTCATGTTACGTAGGTACCTATCTAATTATTCACAATATTTTTATTCAGTTATTTTGTTTAATCATTTTCTTTATTCAAATTACATGCATTTCTATTTATTCCGTTATAAACTCCATGAAACTGATTTGTTACACTGGCTTTTACGCCCTAATGACTAATGTCTTCTGATTTTTCGATGCCGTGCGTGACTTTTACGACCCCAATATTACAGGGAACTAAAACTACAATGGCTTTTACGCCCTAACTCTTACTAGCATTAAAAATAAAGACGACTTTTTTGTATAATTTTTGTATAAGTAATTCTATTATCATCTTATTTCCAGATCTGACTACGAGCCGAGTCAGTCGACTAGGAGTTTTGATCAAAATAGTAGTTCGGATCAAAGCAATGATATAATCGAAAACAGCGACACAGAAATGCAACCAATAAAAATATCAAAAGCAACACACAAAGAAATCATAATTAATTCAAGCAGTGATGGCGATATCAATACCTCTATGATTTCTTTACCCCGAGCACATGCTTCATTCTTTGGAGACAACGTTGGTAGCCTTATACCACCAAAAAGCCCGTTTAAAAACAATAGTAACAAAATAAATATTATTTCTATGGAAGTCTTAAAACAGGCTGATAGTTCGTCGACTGTTGTATTACCACATCCAAATATTACTGCCCTCCCTGCAGATCCAGTAATTGCTGAAAATGAAATCTCATGTGCTGTGCCGACCGTTGAGTCGTTTTCTTCAAACCTTTTGCCAGCTGACTATGCTCCAGAAACCAAAGTTACATCAGTTCCGATCGCTAATTCGTCTCTAATTGTTAATACATTGTCTACCTACGACAATAGCACGCAGCTTGAATCTTCTTCCGTATTGACTGCTGAATTACCTACTTTATATGTTAATCTCGTGCCACAAGATGACTATGCCGCTGATGAACCCGAAGTTCCTTCTGTACCGATCCCTGAATCATCTGACTTGAAGACCAACCTTCTGCCGTTGGATAAATATATACCTCAATCTGATTGTTGTATACCTACCACCTCCAAGACGCCATTTTTAGAACTGAGTCCTTTACTGGCTGCATCTCACGATGAAACTCAGCTTGGACCTCCTAATCCATCTACAAGTACAGCACTGGCCAATTTAAATATTACACACACAGTTGAAAAAGATCGGACTAAAAGAACACGCAAAACTTCAACTTCAAAATACAAGATGTATTATATAGACTTCTTATCTGATGAGGAAGCTTTAGACTTTTCTGGTGGTAGTTCTGATGATTGGACTTGCAATGAATCTGAATCTAGTGGATCACCTGAAAAGAAAAAGAAGAAAAAAGAAAAAAAGAAGAAAGCCCAAAAGGATGATACAAGTAAAAATATAACAAGGAAGAAACAGAAACTAATAAATTAATAATGAATATAATATCAGCTTTCATTGTCCAAAAAAAGACAAATGTCTTCTGTGTACAAGAGCCGACTGAAAAGAAATAAGCAGCGAAGAAGATAAAACCATTTTAGAAAATCACATTAAAGAAAAAAAATCTACTTATAAAAGGTTTCTAGCACATCAAAATTTAAGTAATCATTATAATATTAATGGTACTTTGACAGCTAGCTTTGATTTACAAAAGGTATTGACAACACCCCACGGAGATAGCATGTTGTTAGGGTACTCAAGAAAGTATGCAGTTTTTAATTTCACCATTTATGAAAGTGGAACTCAAAATGTGAATTGCTACATTTGGGGAGAGTGTGACGGAAAACGAGGTAGCCAAGAAATAGCAACTTGTCTCTTTAAGTATTTACAAGAAGTTGACGAAAGAAAAATAAAAAATTTGATTTTATACTGCGATTCCTGTACAGGTCAAAATAAAAATAAAGTAGTTCTATCTGCCATAAACTATTACCTCAAAAAGTCCGTAAATTTAGAAACAATACAGCTCAACTTTTTGTTGCCTGGACATACATACATGCCTGTTGATTCAGTGCATGCAACAATAGAACGAGAAATAAAAAAACTCACCGTCTGGAGTCCTTCCCAGTGGATGCCTTATATTGCTTCTGCCCGAAAACGGCCACGACCTTATCGTGTTATTGTCATGGAGCATAGTGATTTTATTAGTTGGGACGAACTAGCTACAAAGACTTTCACTAAGGAAGCGCTAAAAAACATGCAATTTAAAAATATTCGGATTGCTACATTTAAGAAGAAGAATGTTGATCAAGTTGAAATTAAGTACTCCATGCATGAAGACACATCAGTACAAAAAGTCATTCTATTTGAAGTACCTGAAAAAAGGCCAAATACAAAAGGGAAATCTAAAGCGAGAGGAAGACCTAAAAAAAATATTTGTTTAGATACAACTAATAATCACTGCCAAGCTGAAAAATCAAACGAATTTGTGTTGCGTAAGTTATATGCCGCCAGATTACCAATTTCGACTGCAAAATATAACGATTTAAAACTTCTTTGTGACAATCACACAATACCCAGACCGTTCCAACAAGATTTTTTGTCGCTGCCTCATTTTAAAACAGTAGTAGACCAATTACTAGATACCGACGAAGAAGACGATGTAGTAGAGGAATTAGAATGAATGGGTACTTATCTACATTTTAATTTCATTAGAATAATGCATGAATGATTAATAAGTAGAAGAAAGATTTATTTTACAAATTATAATTAAAAAAAAGGTTAAACAAATAAGAAAAAGAAAAAAATATATAAGAAGAGAAAGAAGATGAATAAAAAGAAAGTAAAAGATAAAAAAAATAAAGAAGAATACGATTACAAGCAATAAAATTAAAAAAGTAAGAAAACGAAACAAAAAACAGAAAAGGAAATAGAAAAAAAAGAAGATTACTAATTATTGTCAATTTGATTTGATTTATGAATGAATTAAAGTGATTTGCATCTTAACTAAATTTATTTATTTAATACACCAATACCTACCTAGTAGAATAAATTACAAACATACCATTATTTTATACTATTTTATCAATTTTAGTTAATTTATTTCTTAATTAATTAATATTAGATGATAGTAATTATTTATCACAGTTAACTTAAAATTTAAATTAATGAAAATAATCAAAGTTCAATTCAATTAAATCTTTTCTTTTGTTTCACTATTCATGAATCGTGTGCATTTAACTTAACAGGTAGGTAACCTAATTCGTTATAATAAATTTTGTAATATAGAACTATGATAAATCAGATAATAATAATTATTATGCTATTATTTTGAGCTTCTATGCACCTTAATTTTAATATTCACCACATTAAATCTTACAAAATTATAATAATTGTAGGTTTACTCACGATAATTGTTATAAGTGGTGCAGTCATTACGACCTTTTCACTGTCTAAAGATGGTTTATACGACACGATGTATGTTAGCATTATAGATATTTGTGGATTTACGTCCTATAGTACGTATTTATAGACGGTGTAAAAGCCATTTTTATTAAAATTTTGGGTCGTAAATCCATCCTATCTTCTAAACCATAAGGTCTACTTAAAATTAAGCTTCTTGATATTAAAGAGCACTTAAATGCAAGTAAATATCACCAATTCATTCGAATTTAACTCTATTGCAAAAAAAGTTATTTTCCAAAATTTAAAAAAAAAAAGTTATTTTCCAAAGTTTTTTCGCTGCCCTGTAAAGTTGCTATTTTGGCTTTTACGCCCTTTCTTCCCCGAAGTAGCGATATATTACTATACTATACTTTTTTTTTCTTAAATGTTCCATTCGTTATATAACAATTATGTTAGCATAAGTTGTATGTGTGTATCTATGTATATATTTTAATATATTATTAGCATGTAAGACATTTGCTTTATATTTTGTTCTTTTTTTATTTTTTATTAGTAACACTTTTCTTGGACAACATTTATCCCGTACAACTATTTAGTTTACAACTGCTAGGGTTGGCTGGTAGAGATCTCTTCTAGAGATAAGTCCACCTTTGTACATGTTATTTTATATACCTCATGTAATACTTGAAATTATATTTGTGCAATAAAGGATTATTATATATTCAACTGGCGCGAGCCTGTGGTGTTGTTTGAGTGAGTTGCCTGACCAATTAATGTTATATTTATTTACATACATACATGTATATATTCACGCCTATTTCCCCGAAAGGGTAGGCAGAGGCATATTATACGACCACAATCCACCAATTAGATAGTTGGTCCCACGTAATAAGTGGCGAGCCTATTGCCGCTTACCGGACACTGTTATGTTCGCCAGTGCCTCGTCCGTTGATCGGCAGGTGCACCACTTGCAGGTGAGGTTGGCCTGGGCTCCTTAGGTCTTGGAAAGATCTCTATAAACCCTTTATTTAATTGTATCAAAATATTGCTACTACCGCTATCTAGGGTGTCTTGCACTGTAAAAGATTTTTTATTTATTAAGAAACAGTTCTTGAATCTTGAAATGTAATCTGTGCCATATTAACTACACTATAAATAAATAAAAAATATAAATATTTCTGACACTAAACTGAACTGAACTGGCTCTTAAATTCACTTACACCTTTATTTCTTATTTTTTGCATGTTAGTGAATATAAGCTTCGTGATTTCAGTGTAGTAATATTTTTTTTAAACATATGTTTTTTTGACGTTTTCAAGAGTTATGTATAAGTTTATTAAATAAAGATATTTTTTTACTTTACTTTAATCAAACTAATAGTAAAAACTGTATTGTTGCAATATTTAAAGTCTTGCCATAATAACTGATGTAGCTGATTCCTCTGCGCTGTGAAACCCCTGCAAAATACATAAAGACCTTGTGGGACCTCCGTCAAAGAGCCTGACCCTTCCCTGGCCACAGACAAAGGGCCCACCGAAACACAACTACCGACAGAGGTCGCCACTATTTATTGCTATATTCCTTATGAAAAATTGGGTGTTTCTGTTTGACGTAAAATATGTCACCGGAAACACGAATAAAGGACTTTTTGTTTTGGAGCGATACGTCTTTAGAGAAAGCGGGGTTTTTTTGTTTGCAGACATCAAATATGACCCAAACAGATATTGTTGTATAACATGTTGGAAATATTTCCAGATACGAATAAATGATTTTAAACTGTCGATCTATAACTAAACTATAATATTTCCCAGTCAAAAAGCGACATTATGTGATGGAGAATGACACTTTAAGATATATGTAACCTAGGATATAAATCCTAAAACCTCGATGATCTGGTCACCGCTGACCTCAAAGACAATGCAGATATTGATAGGGAGCGGAGGGCTCTGTCCGTCCGGGCTAATATGACAGCTCACAGATTTGCACGCTGTTCACAGCAGGTGAAAATAACTTTGTTCAGAGCTTACTGTACATCGTTTTATATGTGTAGTCTGTGGGCAAGTTACACACAAAGGGCGTACGGGGCCCTCCGTGTCCAATATAATAACGCATTCAGGAGGCTGATGGGGCTGCCCTGGCGATGTAGCGCGTCGGGCATGTTCGCACAGGCGCGAGTAGATTGTTTCTACGCTACAATGCGGAAGCGCGCTGCGTCCCTCGTGCGCAGAGTCAGGGCAAGCTCCAACTGTCTCCTAAAGATGATCGCGGATCGCGTAGATTGTGTTTACCTGAATAAATGTTGTGCGCTACATGTAATTACTAACACCTAGGATTAAGATATATGTATTTACTAACACAATATGAGTGTAGAACTCGAAACAAATAAAATAAATAATTTATAAAAATATTTATAATCTTACATGGCGGCATTTACTACGGTTTTTTTTAGAAATTTATATTTTTACAATGGCGCGTCAATGTGTTTACGAAAACCTGGTATATGTGCATAAGAATACTTATCAATTCAGTAAGAAAAGTTATATAATCATTTGTGTGCGATTCTGCAATAATTCTGCAATAGAATAGTGTCTATCAAAGACTATTAATTATGGTTGGTGAAAATGCTTGGGATTGAATTGCCGTTTAATACGGGTCATTCTAATTTGAATGACTTAAAACATGAATATAAATGTTATATTATATTGCATTTTAAAGCGGTGGCTGAGAACTGGCATTTCATTGACACTTAATTTTTTTTGGTTTTGTTGCATGTAAGTGAATCTAAGTGTCGTGATTACAGTGTAATTATAAGTCGATTGTTTTTTATTGATTTAAATTTTGACGTTTTCAAGTTTAAATAGTTTTAAAAAAAGTGTTTGAGTTAAGTTTATTCATATTAATTTTGTTGGCAGCTTAACTTTCTTAATATTTTGATGTTACTACTTTCCATAGCTATATTGACAAAACATTTAAATTATATGTCTTGTAATTTCAATCTGTACTGGTCAGAGAAAAAACTAGACGAGTTTTAAGGTAAATTCTTTTTTACTTAAGCTCCCGTCCGCTGTAAAATAGCGTATTACTATAAAGTTATCTCGGCATTTATAAGAGCTTCATGCAAGCACAAATTACATACAGAATTTTATATTTAAGTTTGAAATGTGCTGCTAGGGTTTTTCCTTTTTATGAGTACTAGAATTTATAAAAAACATATGTTTGAATCTCAGAATTATCATTTTACATCATACATACATAAATATATATACACACATACATATATTAATACATATATACAAGTGTCAGAAATATTTATTGTTATTATTATTAAATTTATCAAGCCGCACATTAGGCTTCTAACATGGCTTAACGACTATCACACTTAGTGATAACCGGGGCCAACGGCTTAACGTGCCTTCTGAAGCACAGAAGCGCTCGATATAAAATCTGCTGTCTGATTGTTATGATGAAACTGTTATGTTCGCCAGAGCCTCGTCCGTTGATCGGCAGGTGCACTACTTGCAAGTGAGTTTGGCCTACCAACTATAAGGATCCTAATCCTTACACACCCATTACACCAATACATTAATTTTACAAGTTATAAGTTTATTATTATTCTTTTTAAAATCTCTATCATTATGTTTAAATAAAGTACCAGTAAATGCACAAATCAACAGACTTATTGGTCTGCTCTAACTGTAACTCTTGAAAATTTTATATGTTACTTTTGTTACAAGGAAAATCCGAAGTTTTAATAAGAAACTTCTATCCAATCTCCGGCAATACAAAGACCTTTGGCAATGCAATGAAAGCTCATCGAAGCCCATGTAATCGTCAGCTGACGTCCCGTCGGCATCCTGGCATCACGTGACGTCAATAGGCGTCAGGCGGCCGATAAACCAGCGGCCTGTCAGACCTTTGTCACGCCGTGTGCCGTCCGCGCTCACCAATGCATTACTATCTCCTCTTAAGGCCGTATTTTTAAGGATCACCAGATAAAGTTAAACGGTGTTTATATAGTCTCTAGTGGCCACCCGCGACTTGTTTCGTAACTTTATTTTGTTTAGGTTAAAAAGTTTCTTTGTACTTCCCTGCTTCAAGTATTGATCTAAATAAACAGTTTTGAAAAATAGCCCCGGACATTTGGGAGTGAATGTAACTGACGAACAAAAAACAAAAGACATAATTGAGTTCCTTTAATACCATCCATCTATACCATACCAAATTTAAACAAATAATTTTTTACTAAAGTTAACTCGATCTTCTAGGTGTGGTTTCGTAACCGTTAAAAAATAACAAATTATGGAGTTTTTTTTCATGTTATCTAGGATCATATACTAATAATAATTTTAATACAAAGGATAGTTCAGAAAATAGGTGTAGGCTGTGTCGTAGGTAGTACTGTGTCGTTTTGCATGTTTCAACTTTCTCCATATCGAAATTCATCTATTCGGATAAACAGTGTAAGTGGACTTTAGCATATTAGTAGAGTTTGTTTCTGTTTCAATTACATTATTTTATTAATTAGTCAAGAAGAGGAATCCTCATCTCGCCTGAAAGTATAAATAATAATATTAAAGTTGCCCTGATGCAACTATCTTAGTCTTCCCTCAAGGAAGTAATATAGGACCTATCAATTTGTTACGCTTACATTGTTTTAAAAGTCAAACAAACCATTTTAAGCCTTATTACAAAGGCTTTCGGGTTAATGTTACATCATTACGTTAATAACCCCCATTATAGTAGATATCATTATCACAGAATCACTGATCTCACCCCAATCGGGTTAATTTATTCATATATTCAGGCCATGGTATAATTTTCAATTTTATATGAAATAGCTCTGGAGTTCGCTTTATTGTTTAATAACTTTAGGATCTTAGATAGCTTTGCGACAATTTTGTGTGGTAGCTGCGTATAATCGTCTATTATACGGTTAATTGTTATTTGCTCAGATATAATTTAGATTAGACAGGATTAAGAGGCTATTAGATTGTGAATCGTTATAAAAAATATTTATAACTGTATTCATTTCATTTTTTTTCCAATAACTTGTTGACTTTCTGTGGCATAGTAGCTTTTAAAAATCTAAACGAATGTACCAACTGTATGAGGAGGTTAATGAGTGTGAATGAAGCTAAAAGTGTGTGCCAGAATCGTAGCAAGTGGAAGGATGTGATCTCTGACCCCTACGGAAAAGAGGCGTGACATTATGTATATATGTACCAACTGTGATGCGGTTATTTCCAATACATCTCCCACAGTAACACATACATTATTTTTGAACTAAATACAAGCTAGATGATGCCACATAAAGTCCAATAGTAAACGTAGGTCTCCCCAAATGCTTTCCATGACGATCGATCTTGAGCCACCTGCATCCACCACTTTGTGGGCACTTTCCATCAGTTGTCCGCATGATTGAGTGTCATCAGACTAGAGTGGTATAAAAAAAACATCCCATCCGTCTCACATTAGCTGTAGCTGCGACTTAGGTTGCGTTATTGCTGGCAAATTAAATCGTTGCGCTGAGCGAGCTAGGTAAATGCAGCGAGTCTATTGTTTCTTAACAAACGCATCCCTCGTAACACATCGTCGCACATCTTTGGTGTAACAATAGTCCTAAATTTGATTTAAGCTAAATTTGATTTAAAATGTTGCATTTCAGTCGTTTGTCTAAAGTTGTATGAGACAGAACGATGATTGAAATATACCAAAACAACCATACAATCACACCTGTTTCGACGGCAGAGGCATATTATACGCCCACACTTCGCCTATTGTGTTGTTGGTCACACTTAATAGCTGGCAATATATAATAATAGCGTTAATTGTTAGGCGCACCACTTGCGGGTGAGGTTACCTGGGCTCCAAAAAAGATGATACCACTGTGACTGCGCGGTAGACATTGCGAAGCACACGTTGGTGGCGGTGCCGCGGTCGACGCTAACCGCGACCCTGGGTGGAGTCGCCCTCTCGCTGCCAGCCATCATGCAAAAGATGGTCGACAGCGAGACGGCGTGAGAGGCGATGGCCTCCTTCTGCGAAGTGGAGATGTTGCAGAAGGAGGCCGTGAAGCAGGAGAGGGAGCGGGATCTGAGAGGTCTTAGGCGGCGGGGGCAGGAGGCCCCTTCCGTCTAGCTATAGACCCTCCCAGTAGTGACCGCACGGAGGTAGGGGGGGGGGGGGGCGCGACAAACTGCACCTCTCTGAGAAGGTCCTCCCGGTTCTGATCCGGGGGACGTTGGCCGCGGGCGGGGTGCCAGAAGCTACAAACCCAGGCACTGGCCCCCGGCCCTTTTTGAGCAGCGGTGGGCGTTTCGGAAGTTTTTTAGTAGGTAGGACTGCGGCGGTTACGTCTGCGTCAGTCACACTCCACTCCCGGTAAAACAGTAAAAAATAAAGGGCTCTAAAGATGATGGTACACACCAACACGAATAATCGTTCTATGTTTGCTTACGGATCGCGGTAACTATCCGCGCGGACGAAAGCTCATCTGTATCAATATAATTCGAACAATCAAAATAATTTCTTAATTGCTTTGCTGTGGGTACGCGCAACGCGACACGCAAATATAATCAGCTTACGTTTAATCACTTTTAATAATTACTCGTTGTGACACGTTTAATGACTTTACATTTAATAATATTATTTTATTTCTCTCACACCGTGTATGGCTAGAACCTGAGTTGCAGCAACTGACACCCCGCCTTGGGCCAACGACCCCCGGGACAAAACCGGGAGGACCTCCTAAGAGAAGCGCAATGAACGCGTTCCTCTTACCCCCTTGTGCGACTATAGCGTGTGTGGCCGACTTCTCGAAGGGTCTATGGTTAGACCCCCTGCCCCCACGGCCTAAGACCCTCCTGGCGCTGCTTAACGAGCCCTCCTAGCACGCCCGCTGCGCTCTCTACAGGTCCCTCTTAACTTCTCCCGGTAGTAAGTACTAAGGGCACCCAGAGTCGACAATCTCTGAGTGTTACCTTTACCCTAGCGGTTTCTACGCCCTACCAGGAGGTACTCAGCCCCCCACCACGACAAGGTGTAATATAGTAGTACAAAAGAAAATGATGGATAATAAAATATCTCTCAATTATAAAGACATCTCTGAGATGTCCGACAATATGCTGAGTGGGCACCATGTCAATAAATGTTAAGTTATTTTATTCTTGATTTATGCTAACTATAGGTATTTAATATACCAGTCAGTTAAATAAAAAGAATCGTAAGTACTTAAATAGTTTTATTTCATTTATTGTTTACGCAGTAGAACTATTTTTTTGCAGCTTTCCTTTATCTATATTTTTCATTGATAATCGATGCGTCCTGCGTTATTTCTACGTATTTATGCTATAAACAAAAAAAAAATTTGTTGTTTTTTTAAAACTTTGGCAGAAAAAAAGGAGAAACTTAAATCACAATCGTAATACCCACAGGCACATTGCCAGATTCTGATTACAGATTCTTAAGTCAGCCGAGCTGACTTGCACTGTACTTTATTTTTTTATGAATTAGGTTTTCTATGAGTTGCTATACACTTTAATTTTATCAGTTCTTCTCACAGAGCGGTGGCTCGGAACTGGCACTTAGATTCACTTACACTTAATTTTTATTTTTTTGCATGTACGTGAATCTAATCTTTGTGATTTCACTGTAGTAGTGTTTAGTTATTTTTTTTAATTTTTATTCTGTTTTAACGTTTTCAAGTGCTATAAAATAGTTTATGAAATAAAGAATTTTATGCTTTACTATACTTGCTGTTAATATTTTGACGTCAAATGGTAAAATTATCATAGACAAATTGAAATCAGAATCACAGTCCCCACAGGCTCTAATCTTTGATCTCGGCATTAATTTGATTGCCAGATTCCTGCGCCGGCCCCGCCAGCACCTGGCCAGTCCGGGTCTAGATTGCCAATTACTACCGCAATGTAATCTAACTACGGGACCACTTTAACTGTGTTCCGTAAAAACTATATTTGGAGTATATTCTACTCAATCTGGCGATGAGGCGTGGAGGTCAGTATACCTGCACTTCACTCCAGAGGTCGTGGGTTCGATTCTCACACAGAAAAAATCTCTTTGTGTTATAAATATGAATTTTTGTTTTGGTCTGGGTGTTTTTCTATGTATATTAAGTATGTATTTACAAAAAAAAAAATACGACAAACTTATGGAATAGTCTAAGTCAAAATAATATATTCAAATTTGGTCTAATATAGCTCTTATGACAGTCAACTTAAAAACTAACGCGCCATATCACTTGCGGGCGGGAGCTTGATCGTAAAATATTTTTTCTCCCGCCGGTTGCAAGAAAATTTACTTAGTATCAAAACAAATTGATACTTACGTCAGACAGTTACTTTATAAATTTAGTAATAAATAAAGTAAGTTCCGGCGCAACAATTTGTAGGTCACTTGGGCAAAACTAACTATATTGCAAGACATAGTTAAGACCCCTGATCACCACAGCAAATGAAAGAGATTGATCATTCACTGTCCTAATTGAGGACCATTTGACGTCTCGTGTTCGCAGATTTCCCCTGACGACGACAGAAGGGGTGAGGAGGTGCGGCCGAGGGAGGAGGGGAGCATTACCTGTCCACCTTCATTCATGTGTTGTGACAGGCTCATGCATTACGATCTTTCCTATTAAACATACATACGCAATATCACGCCTAATTCCCCGAAGGGGTAGGGAGAGGCTGTTATACGCCCACAATTCGCCAATTATATTGTTGGTCCCACGTAAAAGGTGTGATTATATAAAATAGTATAATTATTATCAGTTAGTTTATTGAGGCTCTTTTTAGGTTATAACAATTTAAAACATTTTCAACTGTCTCTTTTTAAATTTTGTTATAGTGATTATATACTAACGCTGTTGCGTTAACATAGTTTTAAGCTTATATTAATTACTAGCGACCCGCCCCAGCTTCGCACGGGTGGTATGCTAATATGAATAGTGACGTATAATACGTAATTACAGAATGTCTCTATATAGGCCGCGAATACCTACTACCGCCGCAACCATAATTTTTCGATTTAGCGTAAGTTTATTCGTTTGATATCTTGTAAAGTACTGATCGAAATTACATGATGTAAAAGACAAATTTAATCTATGTCTAATGTCCAAGCTTACTAACATGTTTATTTAGATAAGAATTAATGTCATACATACTTAAAATGGCTTCGTTAATAAGCCATTATTTTTAGTAAAAAGTAAAAGATAAAATTGGTTATTGTGGGTTATTCTTGAGAGATAGACATATACCATCGCGGACTTTTTTGAAGAATTTAATAAGTTGTACAATATTGTAGTACATTATTTTGATTAATCTCGTAGGGTTTGGCCAGCGTTTGCAATATAAGCGCAAAAAAGTGAGTTGAATTACGACATCACATTAGAAATCTCAAAAATTGACAGTGTTCCACTTCTATATTATGCATGTATTATACATATAAACCTTCCTCTTGAATCACTCTATCTATTGGAAAAAACCGCATCAAAATCCGTTGCGTAGTTTTAAAGATTTAAGCGCACATAGGGATATAGGGACAGAAAAGGCGACTTTGTTTTATACTATGTAGTGATATAATTATTATCAGTTAGTTTATTGAGGCTCTTTTTAGGTTATAATAACAATTTAAAACATTTTCAACTGTCTCTTTTTAAATTTTTTTATAGTGATTATATACTAACGCTGTTGCGTTAACATAGTTTTAAGCTTATATTAATAGTCTGTATTGTTTTGAATGCTGTAGATACCTATAATTGGTGTACATACCAGAACCTGTTCCATTGTAATTTCTTAATTTTTATCTTTAGTATGTCCACTGTTGGTATCTCTTTTAAATAAATAAATAAATGAAAGGTGGAGAGCCTATTGCCAATGGGAAACTTTTATATTCGCCAGAGCCTCATTATATTCGGCAGGTGCACCACTTGCAGGTAAGGTTGGCTGTATTAAAAGCGACATACAGGTTACGATAATAGGTGGCACTATGTCTATTAAGAAGAAAGTAAATAGGAAAATATTTGTAAAAAAAAATACAAAATATAGTTAGCAAAAATCAAGAATAAAATAACTTAACATTTATTGACATGGTGCCCACTCAGCATATTGTCGGACAATTCAGAGATGTTTTTATAATTGAGAGATATTTTATTATCAGACATTCAACTATTTTACAATAACATTGTTACTAACAAGAGTATAGTTCTGAAATAACATTTTATTCATTCATTCACACACCCAGATTTATACTGTCCTCTAAAAAGGAAAAGAACTTGGGAATACTTGCTACCCTTTGAACAAGCTACCTACCGAACTAATAGAAAAGCTAAATAAAAGCAATGTCAAGGCCTTTAAAAGAATACTTAAAGAATATTATTTGAGCACAAATAATTATACCTTCACTATAAACCAGCGGTATATACCTACACTCTACACGTATACTATATACTACATACCTATATTATATTTTACACTACATACAAAGCTAGTACATATACTGGCAACATATTAAACTTAGTTTAAGTGGCGACTCAACCTTAGCAAATGAACCGCCCGTGCGGTTTCCGTTGAGGTCATATGAATGTACCCTTTTGTTTTGTATTTTTTTATATTGTACAATAAAATAAAAATTATAAAAAACTCTCGTCACTTCTTCCAAAATAGCCCTCACAAGCATAAAATAATCTCATTGTTAAATAACTCAATAGAATTTACTTACAAAAAGCGTGTTGCTCTCACAAATCTTCATTGGCAGTTGGAGTAGCCCGACCCGTCCTTTCTACATTCGCTTCAGATTCAATAAACGTCTCCCGACGCGAGTCGTGTTGACTTTAGCCTGCCTTATTTGTGTAGCCCTTATAAATTAATAGCTAGCTGGATTGACTAAAACAAATATTTATAGCAATCTGCGGACTATTGTTCTTCACGTTTAATGTTTGAGATGTACTAATGACAGAGGAATTCGTAGGACAATTTACAAGTCCAAATTGGGGAAGGAGAAAGTCCTTTTTGATGATGCGAATGAAATAATAGTCTTTATACAAACATACATAAAATCACGCCTGTTTCCCCGAAAGGGTAGGCAAAGGCATATTATATGCCCACATTTTACCAATAATATGGTCCCACATCATAGGTGCCGAGCCTATTGCCGCTTACCGGAAACTTTTATGTTGGCCAGAGCCTCGTTCGTCGATTGGCAGTACGTATAATATGCCTCTGCCTACCCCTTCGAGGACAGAGGCGTGAATGTATGTATTTCTACCCTTATTAGACCAATAATCTACCTTTACTATTGGTTAGGTTTGGTAGGTACACTTTAGGTTTTAGGCAACTAGAGATTAAAATAATTAATAGAGTATAATATGAGCCATGCAGCGTAAAAACCGACAAAAATAGCGTCAGCAAAACAGGTCACATAGTACTTTAACTTTAGTACACTGATTACATGTATAGTATTTTCACAATTAATTTTGCTTGTGTTATACATAAAACATTACATTGTTTTATTACAATAGTAGTGTGGAGCCCAGTGTATTAGTATTATTAAATCATCATCATCATCATCATCACAGCCCATTAACGTCCCACTACTGAGCACGAGCCTCCTCACACAAATCAAGGTGTGAGGGTATTGGGTCATACTCCACCACGCTGACCCAGTGCGGATTGGCGGAGGCAGGTGTATGGCGTCCTGCTGTTAGAATTTTTCAAGCCGCCCATGAGGCCTCTAACATGGCTTAACGACTACCACATTTAGTGATAACCGGGACCAACGGCTTAACGTGCCTTCCGAAGCACGGAAGCGCTCGATATCAAATGCCACACAAACGGTCACCCATCCAAGGACTGACCTCTGTAAACGCTGCTGTACTTTGGTGATCGTTTCCAACCACCGAACACCGCAGAGCTACGAGCGCTTCCTAAGTATTATTAAATATAAACACAATTTTGGTCTTTACTTTTAAGCTTGTTGGTGTATAGAAAACATAATCACAGATACGAACCAGCGGAATCATGATAGAAAGGCGACTTTGGCCGCAGATATTGGAACCAAATTATATGATACTAGCTGTTACCCGCGACTTCGTCCGCGTGGAATAGTATCTTTGAGTAGCATTTACAACCCCCTTTTCGCAATAAAAAGTAGCCTATATCCTTTCTCAGGGTCTAGACTATCTGTATACCAAATTTCATTTAAATCCGTTCAGTAGTTTTGGCGTGAAAGAGTAACAGACAGACAGACAGACAGACAGACAGACAGACAGACAGAGTTACTTTCGCATTTATAATATTATTATATATATTATATATTATATATATCTATACTAAATAAATATTATAAAGAGGAAAGATTTGTTTGTTTGTTTGTTTGTTTGTAATGAATAGAAATACGAAGGTCACAGCCGGAGGATCCAAAAAAAACCAAAAATTATTTAATTAAAACTAATTTAATTGAAAAGAAATACAATTAAACTTAATGCCTAAACCTGATCGATGCTAGAATCAAAGTGAATTAAAATTAATAAAATGTGTAGCTTGGGTAAACGGTGTCGCGATGACGTCAATGAATTGCAGAGTCAGCGGCGCCGGTCATGTTGCTGGCGGCGGCGCGTGTATGCTCGCTGGGTGTTGCAATTGGGGCATCGCATACTTGCACTTTGCATAGTAGTTATTACTATAACATCTCCCCCATCAGATCATCGACTATTTTTGAACTTTGAGATGAGAAAATAGTGATGACTGGGCCCTCTGCGGTACAGATTCTGTAATGTCTTCATAGGTCTTATCCTGGGGAGATAATCTCATAGATCTGGACTGAATCATCTTGTAGCGTCTTATAATCAGGAACATGACGAGTGCCAGTGCACATAACAGTATGATGACGTATATCGGGATCGTTGTATGGTACAAGAAATCTACCGGTGCTTGGTCCAACTGTAGAGCGGGCTGTGATATAATTTTTTGCTGGGCGTCATGCAGTTTCCCCAGATCAATTGAGTTAAGGTGCATATAAGATAGTCTTCTATGTCCCATCTCCGTGTTGTCGTAAGAAATGTTCATTATCTGCAGCGGTTGTCCTTCAACTTGGTCATTGCTGTTGGTGATTGTGAAATCTGGTGTATATAGGTAGCAGTTCATGGGAATAGTCGCCAGGTAGGTGCCATTCAGTATCCGATAATCCTCCTTTTCGCATCTGGTGTGTATCTTCGTAGCATTAGGAAAGGACACGACATAGTGCATTTCGTCCAACTCCTCCATGGCGGTTCTTGATAAGGTGATAGAGGCTATATCGCAGGTTGTATCGATAAACTGATGTGTGATTAGGTTCTGAACGCAGTCTGGTAGTTGACGAAGGTGGTGTTCCATTTTCTTGTCACAAAGATACCAATGATTGTACTTCGGGCATTCAGCCTCTATGTACACATAACCATTTCTGTTAGTTGCTATAAAAGGATAAGGAGGGATAAGGGCCTGTTTATACCTATTGGGAGCTATTGATAACTTATACAAATTATAACTATCTTTAGTGAATAAAGGAACTTTAAATGTTATAATTATTTGATAGTCAGAGTAATAATAACCTGGCTTAATTAAATCGTAATATTCCCTGAGTTCTAAATCTAATACTTTATCCCTACCATATATTTCAATAAGATGGTTAATCATGTGTTCTAATATTTCGATACTGATCATAGAATGATGTGTGCTCAAGACATGGATAAAGGCTAGTATATTTTCTATTCTCAGCAACTCTCCTAATACTTCATCAACATTTTCTGTTATGATGACCAGATATTGTGCAAATTTGGCATACTTTATAAGGCTAAATTCCTTTTGGGCTTCGCTATCTAAGATTAAGTCTAATGTCTCATTTATCTTAATTTCGTTATCAACTAATTTACTTATGATCTTAGAATGCTGGACCATCCATTCTTTACTTAAACTAATATGATCGTTAAACTCATGCATAATCGCGTTATTATTTTTCTGTAAGATTTTGATTGCATTGTCGTATTTTATAGCGTCGGTATTATCTAAGTTGCCTGTAACACTTTTTATCACGGAGCCTAACCCGTCTATGAGACCTCTCTTTGTGCGACGCGGTTTCAAGGTATTTAAATGTTTAGTAACTTTTATTAATTTATTCGAAAGATAATCTATTTGAAGTTCATAAAGTAGGTAAGTATCATTATTTAGTCTATGTTTAAAATTTAATAGCTGATTCTGTAAATGACTAATCTTATCGTCTATATCCTTAAGGTCTATGAATTGGAGGTATGTATGATAATGCGTAGTGAGCCTTGTTGCACCGAGTCGAAATGGTAGTAGTCCAGGGCCTTCATCGAGGCTCTCCAGTGTTATCTCCCGATTCGTCCTTTGAGACGCTATCAAAGGAGCAATCAGGACCAGTAGAACCCTGTAACAATTGGGCACTTCTGGGTATTCTCTTAAGTCGATTTTTAGCAATGGGGCCACGTTTCCGTGAGGTATAAATATGTATGGGTAGATCTGCTAAAACCGTATCGTGACTATACCTAGGTGCTAGTTTTTGTCGACTTGCTAACGGGTTCTTGATAAAGACACGTTGGTGGGGTTGGTATTCCACTTCCGGTTCGCGGTTTTTATTGCGATTATTGATAATATTAGAGCGAGTAGCGAGGCTGGATTCACCTATGGTTTCGTATACTAACTTCATCTGATCTCTATGATTTTGAACGTATTGTTGCATCAGATGCTTGGATAGATCTACGTCAGATGGGTCCCGTGGATCGAAATGTCCGGTTATAATATCGTATGGCCTGCATTTGGTAAAACTATGTACTGAACTATTATAAGCTAAGATCGCATAAGGTATAAGATTAATAACGTCTTCATTTTTGTTACGTAGTTTTAAAATACGTAAATGCTCTAATAGTGTAGAGTGAAACCTCTCTACTATCCCATTGTCATTTGGAGAATGTGGTAACGTCCTATGGTGAATAATTTTGTGTAATGTAATGAATTCACTAAATAACTGATTGGTAAATTCCGTACCATTATCTGAGACTATTGTTAGAGGTAATCCGTGATGCGTGCAGAATTTCAAGAGTGCTTGCAGGATGCTGATGGCGGTGCCATCGCGGATGTGATAGGCCTGTGCATACTTCGAGAACACGTCTACTACAGTCAGATATTTCTCCGCTTGAATTGTTAATAGGTCTATGTGCATAATTTCGAATGGTTTTGTAGCTGGAGGAACGATGTTAAGCTGTGGCCTAATTGGCTTACGGTCGTATTTAGCCTGTCCACATATAGTACAGTCGTTTATAAACTTAGTGATTTGATCTCGCATCTTGGGCCAATAGTAACGCTGAGAAAGAGCTAAGTAGCACTCATTTATACCGCGATGATTTGTTTTTCCTTCGTGGTATTTTTTTAAGATCTCCTGTTGCCTTAGATATTCCTTTACGTTCTCAACCTCGCGTTTGGCTAATACAAGGTTCATAGCTGAGCTTCTAAATTTGCCTTGAATAATCGGGATGATGTCGTACATAGACAACGGTGGGCTTATAAGTAAAGCAGTTTTAACTTTAGGGTTGACATACTCTTTTATGACATTAATTATATCGTTCTCTAAGTCTGATTGAGATACTTGGACGGCGGTTCTAGTGTGGGTGTCAAAAGGTTTGGATGCTGTAGGGCGTTTCTTGATATCGCCGACTACAGTGATATGAATTTGTCTATGGAATTTATTTAAAGGGTCATCTACAATCGGCACCTCAAGTATAGGGTTCTCTGCGCTTGTATGTGCAGATTCTGTGCGCGAGTTATCTATGGATGGTGGCCGTTCAGAAGCGTTAGCGATCATGGAGTCAGTCTCCTCGTTATTTATTTCAATACGTGAGAGGGCGTCTGCGTTCGTATTCGATTGCCCTTTTTTATAGACTACAGTGTAATCATACTCAGATAATTTAAGTTTCCACCTAGTCAAACGTGAGCTCGGCTCCTTAAGGTTCATAACCCACTGAAGTGGCTTACGATCCGTAACGATCTTAAACTTCCGTCCAAATAGGTAGGGCCTAAAATATTTGGTAGCCCATACTATCGCGAGCAGTTCCTTTTCTATTGTACTGTAGTTTAATTCGCTCTCGTTTAGAGTACGCGACGCGTAGCAGACCGGTTTGTCTGTTCCTATGGTACCCTGGGACAAAATGGCTCCTAACGCTACGTTGGAGGCGTCTGTAGTCAAGACAAAATCTCTGGTGAAATCCGGGTATTGTAAGATGGGGTCATTTGTTAACAGCTGTTTGCACTTTTCAAAGCTATTAGTGTAATCCGAGTTGACTGTAACTCTACGGCCTTTCTTAAGACACTGAGTAAGCGGTTTGGTAATACGCGCGAAATCCGGTATAAACTTTCGATAGTACCCAACAAGACCAAGAAACTGTTTGATTTCTTTGGGTGTCCTTGGCAGTGGATATTTTTGGATAGCAACTACTTTATCGGGATTCGGTTTAATACCGTCCTTAGTGATTATATGCCCGAGATAAGCAGTTTCTAACTTGAGAAATTCAGATTTGTCCATCTGGACTTTGAAATTGGACTCTCTTAATTTTTTAAAGACCTTTTCAAGGTTGATCATGTGTTCTTGGAGACTGGTGCTGAAGACAATAATGTCATCGAGATATACGAGGCATACTACGTTTTGAAGGTCTTTTAGGACATTGTCCATCACCCGTTGAAAGGTAGACGGAGAATTTTTCAACCCCATAGGCATACGCAAAAATTCGTAATGCCCATTCTCTACATTGAACGCTGTCTTGGGAATATCCTGTGGGTGCATCTCGACTTGGTAAAACCCACTGGCAAGGTCAAGGGTGGAAAAGTATTGACAGTTACCTAACTTGTCCAATACATCATTAATATTAGGTATGGGATACTTATCGTCATAAGTTTTTTCGTTTAACTTACGGAAATCTACGACTAATCTCCACTTTGTTTTGCCCGAGGCGTCTGCCTTTTTAGGGACAATCCAAATTGGAGAACTCCAAGCGGACTCCGAAGGTCGAATGATTCCCTGTTGTAACATTTTACCTATCTGGTCCCTAACTTCGTCTCTATGTACGTATGGATACCGATAGCTTTTTGTATAGACGGGAATCTCATCTGTGGTCCGGATATGATGTTTGATTTTATTTGTGAAAGTTAAATCCTCGCCGTCTATATAGAAAATGTCTGCATACTTTGCGCATAAAGTTTCTAAGTTAGCGCGTTCCTCTGGGTTAAGATGATCTGTGCGTAGCCGCGAGAGCACGTCCGTAGCACGGCTACACAGCTCCGTAGCATTTGCATGACGGATACAAGAATCAGTAGTATAGGGCTGACGTAACTCGTTCGTAGCACATACCGATTCCGTAGCACGATCAGTGCGGATGCACTCAACATTAAATACATCGGCTTGTACTGCTCGGTCCATAGAAAAAATGATGTCATGCGAAGTCGGATTCGTTATCTCTAAAATTCCACGGCTATTTTTAACCGTGGTAATGCACTCGGTGATAACGCAATTTGATATTATTTGCTCGTTTATCAGTGCATCTCCGTCGTGAAAGTTAATGGGAATTCTAACTAATCTAGTCGTATTCGCGGGAATGACGTCTTCGTATAAATTAACATTACGCGAGTTGTACATGTGTATCTGATTAGTTGAATTACGAGTAATTAAACTTTTCTCTTTAAGGTCAATTTTTGCTTCCCAATTCTCTAATAAATCTAATCCAATAAGCCCATCGAAAAAATCGTGAAACTTGTAAATGAATAGTTTTATGTTATCTGATTCTTGAAATTCGTTAAAACATGGGATTGTGATAGAATACTTATTACGTGTCGTAGCGTGAACATTGGTCACTTCGAAAGGGTCAAAATTCAAGGGCGTTTTACTAAAAAATCTACCTACGGCTTCGGGGCTTAAAAATGATTGGTTTGCCCCGGTGTCTATCAGTAACTTCAACGGTGGTTCTAAAATTTGGATATAAGGAAGCTGTCTTTGACATTGAAGGTTTAATTCTATTTTGACCTGTCTGATTTCCCGCGCTTGGGAAAATCCTGTTCCTCAGCAGAGCTGGTAGATGGCTGGGGGTCATTAAAGGACTCTGACTGAATCTCATCGGAATATTGTATCTCGCAGTTCGGCTGATCATTTACGTAATAACCTAGTTCGCCATAAAAATATTCGGATGGTTCCGCACAGTAATAACCTGTAGGCTCATACTCGTAGTATTCGGGATACGGGTAATCATTATAGCTCGCGCATTCGTTTACGTTCATTTCCCGGGTCTTAAAGTAACTAGATGGTGGAGGGTTGCCCTGCCTTCGCCAATCATGACCGGATAATTGTCCTAACGGTGGCCTTTCTTTAGCAACATAGTGGCTTACACCACTCATAGGCTTAGGGCCTGCGTTATAAGAATCGTTCCTAGGTGGCATCTGGAACTTATGATTTGGATTATAATTCGGTGGCTGCGCGCGGAACATTTGTTGTGTACGCGATGGCATACCTAATGGTCTATTAAATTGAGATAGGTTATTTGCTTGATTAAAATTATTGGGTCTCCACGGCTGTTGAGGAAGTTTGAAATTAGACATATGAGCGGCCTGTGCAGGGAAGTTAAATGGTTTGTACATAGGCATGGCCGGTGGGGCCATTTGTATAGGTTTAGGAAAATGTACTGGTGGCCTTTTGTCCACTAATTCGTTACGATTTTGGAGGTACATTACATTTAACTCTTCTTGCACAAATTCGAGAGCTTTTTCAACACTATCAGGACGCATGCATCGCACGCGTGAGCCTAGGGGCTCTTTTAATCCTCGAACGAACTCTTTAACAGTTAATTTTTTATACAAGGTGCGTTTTGCTTCGATCGTAGTAGCAACGGTTTCATGAAGGGTGACATAGGTCATGATAGTGCTGAACAAATTTACACATCGATCATAAAATTCCTGTGGTGAACCATTCCCCTGAGTAGCTACCATCAGGTCATTGTAAAGAGCGGTCTCGTCGCGCTGGTCAGAGAAGTTATTTATTAGAGCCGTTTTAATGCAATCCCAATCCTCGGCTATGCCGTTCGAGTTAATAATGCGTGCGGCTGGTCCAGTAATCTTATTTAAAATACCATTAATCAGACAAAGTTTGGCCAAAGCGTTATCTGGATTTTGAGTTAGATATTCGTCTACAATTTGGTCACAAAGATGAATAAATCGTGGTAAAATATGAGGATTGCCATCAAAGTCAGGCACCAGGCGTAAGGCCTTGAAGATGGTGTCTACGTCAGTCATTGTGGGAGATTCGGGGCTTCCTGAGCTCACAGAATTCTCAAAACTTAAAAACGAATTATCTACGGTTAAACTAATATTCCTATTACTATCAAGATCGAGCCTGCGGGCTTGTCTTTTGCGCTCAGGCCCTAAAGGGGTGGTTTGCTTAGGATGAAAAATGGTTACAAATTAAAAGGAACTAAAGGACTAAAACAGGAAGCAACACAGAAACGATTTCAGTGTACTTACATAAACTGCATTTCTGGTATCTTATGGAATCGATGTCTTGATGTTACCGCCGGCCGGGACTTCGGGTTCTTCTTTACAGGATACTCGAGGACGCGGATCACGTATCACCCGCGACGGTAGCTATATATGACGGATCTTGATGAGAGAATTCCCTATCTAGCTACCTCAAAACTCCTTGAGTATGCCTACCAACTGCGCCAAATACGAAGGTCACAGCCGGAGGATCCAAAAAAAACCAAAAATTATTTAATTAAAACTAATTTAATTGAAAAGAAATACAATTAAACTTAATGCCTAAACCTGATCGATGCTAGAATCAAAGTGAATTAAAATTAATAAAATGTGTAGCTTGGGTAAACGGTGTCGCGATGACGTCAATGAATTGCAGAGTCAGCGGCGCCGGTCATGTTGCTGGCGGCGGCGCGTGTATGCTCGCTGGGTGTTGCAATTGGGGCATCGCATACTTGCACTTTGCATAGTAGTTATTACTATAACAATAGGCTCCGAAACTACTGGACCGATTTCAAAAATTCTTTCACCTTTGGATAGCTACATTATCCCCGAGTAACATAGGCTATATTATATTTTTTTTTAAATTAGTTATCCTTACTAAAAATCCAATAATGTAACCCAAGATGTAAAAAAATAACCTGAAAAATTCCTTACATAGCGTGCGCAGCGAAAACTATTGATGATAGAACAAAATTATGTACTACGACTTTGCAGTACTCATCATTATCTACAAAAAGTGTCGCGACAGCATATGTCTTAATATTATAGTTACGTCACAGTAAGCGGTTTTTTATTCTAAAAATTTAATTTATATGCCGCCGCTTGAAAAGGCTCTAAATTTGTACCTTGGTATTAATCCTTATCAAAATAAATTACTTTGTATTCAAGACGGCTTCAATACCTTTTTATAACTTTTTGAATTATTCAATTCGGACATTTCATTTGGAAAATATCACGAGTTTAAAAATGCAAGTATTAGAAAAAAGTCGCGTAGTTGCCGCTCACCGCGCTCAGCTAGCCAGCATGCGATGTAGGCTCCATGTAAGCGTCACTGGGGTGGTACGGGGGGGGGGGGGGGAGGAAGTCAATGTAATCTAATACTAATATTATAAAGAGGAAAGATTTGAATTTTTGTATGTAACGAATAAACTCAAAAATTACTGGACCGATATTAATAATTCTTTTTTCAATAGAAAGCTACATTATCACTGAGTAACATAGGCTATATTATTATTTCGAAAAAAATAGGGTTCCGTTAAATATTTGGGTTTTTCGGACATAAAGTGTAAAAATCAACCAGAACACTTGCGTACGCTGCCTAAACTATAAAAGATAGAACCACAAAATGTATGAATGAATTAAAGATCTTATACCACCTACTAAAAAGTCCGCGACACACTATACCTATATATGGCGAGTGAGGCACAACAACCCTTTTTTTATTTAAAAATCTTGATTTTTTTTGTACTATATTTATACGCATTTATTTTAGTTATGCTATCAATCCTTATCAATATTAATTATTTCATCACTAAGTGCAGTTTATGTAGATAATATTTGGTCTTGGAATGATCAAAATTGGACATTTGTTTTTGAAGTTATGGCGAACTTAAATTATTACGATTTCTGCTGCACAGCGCCCTATCACGGGTCGGGGCTCCCGACCATCAGTTTATTTTGTCACCTAAAAATAATTTAATGTCAAATGTTGTTTATGGGGAAGATTTACAATAATCGCTTTAGTTATCTATCCCAAAACAACAGGTTGCTCTCCGGGACTGCCGGTAAGAGTAAAAACTAAGTATTAATTAGATTTAAATATTTTCATCATTAACAACTTTAACATCCACATAAAGACAATCTATGCAGCCTGCGGATAATGACTGCGTCGTCGATGTTAGTGTCCGTGTCTGTGAATTGATCTGGAAATCATTTTGCTGACCGTGTCTTTTCTGGGTAGGCATTTTACAGCGGTAGCCGACATCCACGCGGGCGGAGCCGCGGGCGACTGCTAGTTATATATATAGTAAGGAAGGATGTAATATGATATGTAATTAACCCTTTACCAGGCAGTGGTCAAAATGACCACCATCAATTGAACCTTATGCGGTTGACTTAAAGTGGAAAATCAATGAATATTTTCAACGTGTTCTGCCTGTTACAGGGTTCAAAAGCAAATTAAATGATTTGGTTGATTTATAAACTAGCATACTTCTTCTTTATCCAGTAGCATCATTTACTCTCATTAACTTCTACTCTTGACCTGCACGTTTTCCAAAACCTTCTGGATTTGTCTATTGAGAAAACATTTTTATATGGCATGTAGTGATCTGATAAGATATACTAAAATAAATATAATAAATTACTACAATCCTACTAATATTAAAAAACGTGAAAGTTTGTATGTGTGGATGGATGTTTGTTACTCTTTCACGCAAAAACTACTGGAGCGATTGTGATGAAAATTTGTACGTGTATAGCTGCAGTCCTGGACTAACAAATACGACATTTTTTATTCCGATGTTTCCACGGGAACGGGGATCACGCGGGTAAAACCGCAGGACGATGCTAGTAAGTTATAATTGTCAAGCCAACCACGACTGACAAACTAGTATTTCTTCAGTTGTCCTGTCTAAATTATTACTAGGTTCAAGTTCATTTTGTAGATATTTTATTTAAGTTGTTTTAATTGCCAGTATCTTTTGCCGGATTTTTAAATTAAATAAAATAAAATATTTGCTAATATTTTTTTTACGCGTAAAATATTTATATAAGGTGAGACGAGGTGAGGTAACGTTTATATTTATTGATTTATATTTATGAGTTATCATCTATTTGTGAATATAATAGGTTGGGGAAAAAGTCTTTTCGTATTTTTGTATGAAAAGTCAAGACATTTTTTTCAAAGTTTATTTACATTTATTTACAATATATGTACCGTTTTGTTGAATAACTTTTTGCCATTTTGTGGGCAGAGACATTATCCCGTTATAAAGAAAAGAAAAAATAAAAAAAAGTTGTTTCCTGCTATTTTTCATTTGTTTTTCTCTCCGTAAAAATGAGTGAATCTAATGAAGAAATTCGATACATTTTAAAATTTTATTATAAAAAAGGCAAAAATGCAACTCAAGCAGTGAAAAAAATTTGTGATGTTTATGGACCTGATGCAGTGTCAGTAAGAGTAGCACAAATTTGGTTCAAACGTTTTCAGTCCGGAAATTTTGATGTTAAAGATGCACCTCGCTCTGGTCGCCCTGTTACGAATAAAATGGACGCCATTTTTGAAAGAGTGGAGCAAGATCGGCATATTAGTAGTTACGATGTAGCTGAAGAACTGGGAATTGACCACAAAACAGTTTTGACCCATTTGAAGAAAGCTGGTTATACAAAAAAGCTCGATATTTGGGTGCCACACGAGCTCACTCAAAGAAACTTAATGAACCGTGTACTCATTTGCGATTCATTATTGAGACGTAATGAAACCGAGCCGTTTTTGAAGAGATTGATAACTGGCGATGAAAAGTGGATCACGTACGACAAGAACGTGCGAAAAAGGTCGTGGTCGAAAGTTGGCCAAGCTTCACAGACTGTGGCCAAACCTGGCCTAACACGAAATAAGGTGATGCTGTGTGTATGGTGGGATTGGAAGGGCATTGTTTATTATGAGCTTTTACCGCCCGGCAAAACCATCGATTCTGATCTTTACTGCCAGCAACTGATGAGATTAAAGGAAGCAGTCGAGAGAAAACGGCCGGAATTGATCAACGGGAAGGGTGTGGTCTTTCATCACGATAACGCTAGACCACACACATCTTTAGCCACTCAGCAAAAATTAAGAGAGTTCGACTGGGAGGTCCTAGTGCATCCACCATATAGCCCTGACCTTGCGCCTTCAGATTTTCACCTGTTTCGGTCTCTGCAGAATTCTTTAGGTTCTGTAAGGTTGACCTCAAGAGAGGACTGCCAAAACTATTTGTCCCGTTTTTTTGATCAGAAGTCTCAAAGTTTCTACAGTAACGGGATAATGTCTCTGCCCACAAAATGGCAGAAAGTTATTCAACAAAACGGTACATATATATTGTAAATAAATGTAAATAAACTTTGAAAAAAATGTCTTGACTTTTCATACAAAAATACGAAAAGACTTTTTCCCCAATCTATTATATAAAAATATAATGTGAGAATGGCGAACTTAATACCGTTAGGTATTCTTGACCAGTCAACCTTGGGGATAACAGAAACGATCTAAAAACCATCACTTACTTAAAAGCCAGATGTGCTGACGGTAAACGTTGCCTGGTGCTGATATCAAAAAGACAGTATACACAGTACATCTATTACTAATATCTTATATGTTCATATTAGTTTTAAATATTTTAATATCAACATTACTATCCCACTTAGAATCAGTCTGTGCCTACCTCCTACTACTTTTTTATCATACATATTTATAATACATATGTAAATAATACTATTACTATTATATATATAATACATATTTATAATACATATGTATAGTATATAGGGATGTATGTAGGGGTGTATAGGGATCTTACCAAGACCTAAGGAGTCCAAGTCAACCTCACCTGCAAGTAGTGCACCTGATGATCAACGGACGAGGCTCTGGCGAATATAACTGTGCCCGATAAGCCAGGCTCGCCACTTATTACGTGGGACCAACTATATAATAAGTAACTATATGATTAGTTTGGGCGTATAGTATGTTCTCTTCGGGGAAATAGGCGTGAATGTATGTATGTATGCATAAAACAAATATATCATTACTTTAATCTATAGTGCTACATTTTCTTAATTTACTTAATGTGTAATTCGTTAAATTTAATTATCTTTAACTAATTAACTTTGAAAAGTGAGTCTAGTCTAATGAAGTGATATTTATCTGTATAAGTTATGGTTTGTAAGTATAATTTTTGCATTTTCATAAAGAAATTTGAAAAACCGGCCAAGTGCGTGTCGGGCCACGCGCAATATAGGGTTCCGTAGTCACCCTTTGCCATAATGTCGCTATATGAACAGGTTCAGCTATTCCCCGATAGATATCACTACTACGGTATGAATGAAATTTTAATACATTTAATACAAAAATTTATTTGATTGTCGTCCATTACTCGAAAACCAGTAAGCCTACTTAGCCGTGATAGTTTTCCTTTTAACTTCATTATATATACTACTATTGTGAATTTTTTCAGCCACTCTGAAAGTACCGTTTACCTGGTGGGGGGGGCGGATACTTAACTCTATAAATTTTTTCCACTTTAAAGCTTAATATTTCGAAAACGGATCCCTAAATCGAAAAATGGTGTTAAGAAACTCTTATTACTTTTGAAAGACCTTTCTAACGATACCCAACATGATAAGATAGACTCGAGAAAAAAAAATCATTCCTACTTTACGTGTAGGGGAGGTACGTTAAAAAACAATATTTTTAAAAATTTTATTCTACAGGTTTGTCGACGTGATTAATATGTATACCCACACCAATTTTCAGCTGTCTAATGTTAATAGTTTCTGCGCTAACCCGCGGACGGACGGACGGACGGACGGACGGACGGACATGGCGAAACTATAAGGGTTCCTTGTTTACTACGGAACCCTAAAAAGGTGGATCCTACCAAGACCTAAGGAGCCCAAGCCAACCTCACCTGCAAGTGGTGCACCTGCCGAACAACGGACGAGGCTCTGGCGAACATAACAGAGCCCGGTAAGCGGCAATAGATTTGCCAACTATTACATGGGACCAACTGTATATTTGGTACATAACAGAGCCCGGTAAACGGCAATAGACTCGCCACCTATTACGTGGGACCAACTATATAATTGGCGAAGTGTGGGCGTATAATTTTATGCCTCTGCCTACCCCTTCGGGGAAACAAGCGTATGTATGTGTAAATTTGTAAAAAAAAAACGTGTTGCCTAATAGTATTGAGATATTATTGGGGCGCCTATTTTGCTGACGCTACCCGGCTCGAATAGTTCCCCGTTTCTCGAAGCAGTACAGTAATTGCGTAATTTAACAGGATCCCGGAGAACCATTATATTCTTAAATTACTTCGTTGTTTTCATTTAATTTAATACCTTTCTTTGATTTAATTACCGTGTGTATTGGTATAAAAGTGGGTAAATAAAGATCAAACTCAATATTAAAACTAGGCCTCATGCGAGATGCCGACTAAATGAGCACCATTTAAAATTAAATTCAAGCTCTTGCAATTTCTGAGATTTCGTGATAAGTGAGTGATCTTTCGACTAATTTATACAGATACTACTCACTTACTAACTTTATCATAATAAGTTGTACAGTACATTGGAAGTATATAATATTTAAAAAAAAAGACATAATAATATTTTTTTTATTTACACTCGAAAGTAGCTTCTTATGTCAGACTTCCTTCCAGTCTATTTCAAGACCTGTCGTACTGAATAGAATTAGATATGAACCGTTTCACGCCCTTTTTGGTCTTACAAATTATTTTTTTGACGTGACAACGTCTTGTAATTCGATAGAGCCGGCTGCACGCACGAAAAAACATGACTCATGCGGCGTTACCTCGCTCTGAGGCGTTCCATGTAAGGCTTGAAGTGCAAGCGAGAGCGCGGAACGAGCGACAAAGAAGCACAATCGGCCTTTGCGTTCGGCAGCGTTCGACATCCGTCTCTCTCCTACTTGAGTGAGCGATGCGTCTGCGTGGACAGCTGCTGCTTTATGAAACACATTAAATTAAAATTTTCTTTTGAAAAATGCTACCATTTCATCAGTATTTTCTTAAGACGTTGTCACGTTCAACTATCGTCAGTAAACCGACTTTACAGACAACCATTTTTTTGATGGTTTATTGTACCTGCATAATAAAGCGATTGTTTCGTCATCAATCATTGTTTATGTTTTCATCGTTTGTTGAGTGAAGCATATGTAATCACCCCCCCCCCCCCCCCCCATCTGAGCGAATATAAATAATATTATTAAATAACAGGATCTGCTCACTGGTCTAACCAGATTATGGCTGAACTTCAGTTATTACATGGAGCTATTGCCACCTGGTCTCCACAACCCAGAGGGAAACATCATCATATGGTTAAACTAGTTGTCAGGATATAAAAAGCCACTGACTTCCTAATAACGACTGCCAAAGTTGTTCATGACAGCCGGGACCAACGGCTTAACGTGTAAACAAACCTTGGTATTAAATAAATAGGCCAGGAAGGATTTAACCAGTATTGAATAGACTGGCGAACCTATATGGGTCCGGAAAACAATCAACGCTTGCGCGATCTAATTATGTACACTGCCATCTTTTGGGCAAACACAAGCACTATTATGTACACTAAGAACATATAGTTACACATACAGTTTTGAACAACGTGCTTCCGTGGTCAGAGCAAGCGGTAATGTAAGTGAAACGCATACAACTAAAGAAAATGCCCTAGACACATTTTAAACTGGTATAGGTAATAATAATAATAATAATTTTTAATAAAAAAATATTTATTTGTATCTTAAAGAGAATGTTTTCCAATTTATAGGTCTACAGTTATCAATATAATACATTTACACATAAGATTTGTACGATTTGCTTTGAGTATTTCTATAATTATGCTTTAAACAGCTGGCACTTAAACTGGGACAACCCGTGCTATAAGTACCAGCAGTCTTCCCAATGTCACCATCAAAATACTGTCATACAGAATTAAATCTGATACAAATCATATAAGGATATAGTGTGTGCGTGCATGGGGATGTGTTTTCGTGAGTGTATTTGTGTGTGTTTGAGTGTATGTATGTGTGTGTTTGTGTGTGAGTGGTGGAAGCATAATCTAATTGTGTAATATCAAAAACCGCTCGGTAGCACTGTAGTCCATAGTTAAGAACCAGTTCAAAATGGATTGTCTGCACCTACAAGTGGACATTGTGAGAATGCGCACAAATTTATTAAATTTTATAGGTACCAACACACTTTTTTTAAATTTAATTTGTTAATCACATCTTCTTTAAAATTGTTAATTTTAGTATGTAAATGCAGTGAACTATAAAAACGCTTTCAGTTTGTCAATGATAATATTTGATAGCATCCCATAAAGTACCGAATGTAGCCTTTAACCTGCACGATACACAAGCCAATGTCGATAAACAGTCACGTTAAAACAATGCAAATCCCGGGATATATTTAACGACACGTGCCACCATTACGCAAATCGCTAAAATGGAATCTACGGCAGAATGGGAGACATTCCTACGTGCTACTAATGTTATAAATGAGGAAGTGGGTCTGTTTGTTACCTCATTATATCATCATCATCATATTAGATATATCATAGCATATAGTGACAAGAATTGAGAAAGGTATGCTTAGATGGTTTGGTCATGTTGAGAGGATGAATGAAAGTAGACTAACGAAAGGTATTTATGATGGACAAGTGATTGGGAGGGGAGACCACGTGATCCATGACCAAACTTAGAAAAATTTGGAGAAAGGGCAGGTCAAATGTACCCTAAACCGACAGGCGTGTATAAGGAGGTAAATGAGTGTGAATTAAGCTAAAAGTGTGTGCCAAGATCGTAGTAAGTGGAAGGATGTGATTTCTGCCTACCCGTGAAAGGGAAAGAGGCGTGACATTATGTATGTATGAATCACATTAGTGTTATAAAGTCCACTGATGAAGATTGGCCATCCTAATAGATTTTATTTTAAGTCACGGGCAAACCATACACGGCTGGTTTATCGTATATTACCCTCTCTCTGCCTACCCCTCTAGGGAAACAGGCATTACATCTTTCTGGGAATTTGCTTTAGGACAGTAAGTTTATATTAAATTGAATAGATTTTTTCAAGTTATATTATCTATTATTCAAGTTTGGTTTAATAAATCTCTTATGAAAGTTAAATCAAAAACTAACGCACCCATTTACTACGGGCGGGATCTTGTTTGTGAAAAAACGGGCAATAAAAGTCGTCACTTGGAAAATGCACTGCATACTCGAATTATTTCATAAGTCTTCAAAAACTTGAGTTCTGCAGTCACAAGACTTACAAGAAAGGTACAAATAACTCTTTTTTTAACAAGATGAACTGAATTACGAATAAACATGGAAGATATGAGCAGACCAGTCCCCACTGGCGGCAACTGTTCACGAGTAAATGGCGCGACGATATTTAAATAAGTAACGGTCTACAAAACTAATAATGAACAAAGTTTGAAAAACATTTACGCTGCACTAGCCTATTCAAGCTTCTGCTCTTTGTAAATGGTCACGTTAGTTTTTAAATTATCTTGCCTTTCAGACAGTAAGTGCTTCAATGAAGTCGATCATTGATCATTTCATCCGATAGGAAATGGATTACATAGAAACAAACTGATCATCCTTCACATAACTCCAACACAAGGCCAACCCAAAAGTTTTTAAGCTTCCAAAACAACGTGTAGGAACATTTGTCGAGCGACATCAGAAAAGCCATGCGCGAGACGTTGGCTCTCCGAAGGGTCACAAGGCAAATAGGCAAATCTGTTTGATGGATAAATTCATCTTTTGGGCAAACAGGGGCACCCCAAGGACCTGGGGAAGGATAGAAGCTCAACTGTGCTAAATTAAATAGTTTATTTCAGCCACAATAAGTTACGCTAGACTAAAAGGCAATCCATATTTTGTTTACAACGTAGGTGATTGGTTATTAACAATCTAATAGAATTAGTAAGAAATAATTAGTTAAGTTTAATTAGCTGTGTCTTTTGCTTTTACTTTTGTTCTAAGGTTTCTTGTTCTTCTTCTTTTAAATAATCGCTTCGTGCGATTTGCACATTTAGCCAGTGTCAAATTAGAGATATAGTAATATCATATAAATTATAGTAAATGAGAATGAATGGTGATAAAAATTATAAATGGTAAATGAGATACCCTCCCCTAAGCCACTTGAGTTTTCAGTATAGATATGGGACTATACTGAGATCTCACATGGACTTATTGAGAGAAAAGTGATGTTGCACTGTTTTGTTTGATTTACCAACACTCTTGTATATTCACAAACACTTGACGGTTAATAATCCACCGTTATTACACATTAATGTAAGAAATATCACAAATCTTAGAAAATTAAACAAAACTGCAGACATGACGCTTCACTTTCCCGCCAAGAAGTCCTCTAGTTTACTTGATTTTGGTCTTAGCAATATTATTATAGTTCTATTTTCAAATGTGTGCTTAAGCTTTTGTGTTGATTTTTTGAATATAGAATGTGATTTGAATGTTATGTTAAAATGTATAACTTTCGTGCGCATAGTTTCAAGTATGTCCTACCTACGTAGTACTTAAAGGCTTGTACGGAAGACCAGCGCCGCGGGGCCATAGTGACCCCTCGGCATATGCTGAGTATAATAAGCCTTTTAGGTGTCACATGTGTCTATTGATATTTATTTTTGTATTTTTGCTAACTATTGTATACATCATGTGTTACGGAATAATTTTTTTTCTTTCTCTCAATCTTAATTTTTTTTTCAGTACCAAACTGAGCCATCGATAATAAAACACGACGACGACCTATATACATTTTGCCTTTTTTCTCTATTGCAAGATTCAGTTCACATATAGTGCTGACAAACCAATCAACTTAAATTATTATGCTCAGAAAACAAGGTTATATGTCAAGGTAATTGTTAATGATATTTCAGCTACTGTTAAGAATCTTAACTAGTTTATCCTCTAGCCACTAGATGGCATTGCATCGCCATTACCGTTTTATTGAATCTCGCTAGCGATTGCTGTTTCTAAGATTATATACCATAGATGCTAATTTCACAATTAATTCTTGAAACGCATCAACATTTTTCTCGAAGGCATTTAATTATATTTTGTAGAGAAATAATAATTTAATATGAATTACGTACACGTAAGTCAGTGTTTTATTCAGCACATATTTCATTAATATATTACGTTACTTAATTATAATTACATACCAACCAATCATATATCCGCTATTACAATGCTCTGTACAATATGTAAGAGGTAGTATGAAATTATTAAGATACCAGCTTAATTGAGCTAAATTAAACTGTTCTATTATTTTGTTTATTTCAACTAAATTTAGTTTAATATAGATAAAATAGTAGAAATTTTATACATACTAAATTTGAATAGTTAGGGCAATGGACTGGTTATCCAAAGGTTAGAGATTCGATTCTTCTCTGGGTTATCGCGGACAAGTTGTTTATTTCTAGTAAAAAAATCGTTAAAGCATTGTAAATGTAAATATAAGAATTAATGATTAAGAAGGTATAAAGAAAATAGCAACTGTGCTTAAAAATTAAGGATAGTGTATTTTATACACGTCCCGTTTAAAAGAGCCGGGACTGCGTAACACACACGCAGACACAATTTTTTTTTTTAATGTGACACGTCATAATGACTTCATCCTGCCTGATGATAAGCAGTTGATGCAGTCCAATAACAAAATGAAAGCGCTTTATAACGTGAAATAACGGCCTCATGACGGCCTGCTAAAATTCCGTTTCACGCACCGCTTAAAAGACCCGGGATCATAGGAAATAGGAAACACATGAGCCGGCAGCGAATTCCAAAGCTTAGTGGTCTTGCTCAGAAACGACCTCCCAAATTTCTTGGTTTGAATGCTGATATTCTGCACAGTATGAGGATGGTTTCGAAGACCAGCACGTGTTGTTCGGGAGAGGAAAGGAGAGGGCGGGATGAGATCGAAAAGCTCCTCAGAACACTCGCCATAGTAGTTCCGGTAAAAGACACTGAGAGATGCAATGTCTCTACGCAGCTGTAGATCCTCGAGTGAGGCTGTTACCTCAGCATCCCCTATAATGCGAACCGCTCGCCGTTGCAGTCTGTCAAGTGCGTGGAGGAGGTAGATAGAATTCAAAAGCAGAATGGTTTTATTTATATATTTAAACTATATCACTTAAAAAAAATTGTGGAAGGCTTACTTAATGCGAAGAGAGAGAAAATTAAAAACTATTTTCTAAAATATAGAGTAAATTACTAAAACCATGAAATTGTGCTCTCATGTCCACATAATGCATAAGACAACCCTCGACATAAAGTAAAACAAATACCACCAAACACTCGTTTTGAATGACCTCACAGTACCCTTCAGCATAGTGGAATCAAATAAGTACGATATCTTATACATACGCAAACCAAACCACCAAACACGGTTTGTACAAACCCAATGAGCCAACTAAAACCAATACGAGCCCTAAAGCCGTCAGACATTGACAAAATTTATCGCAGATGAAGTAGGTATGCAACAGCCGGGGCTATGTACGTTTTGTTTACCTTCTGGTCTCAAAATAAAAATAATCTTTAATATCAACAGGATCATTTAGATTCGTCAAACTTTTACAAACAAAATTGAAATTCTAATAATGTCTAGCGGCTCTGTGGGCCAACTATACTAAGAAGGCCTGGTATGCCTTAAAAGTGCAGTACAATAACTGTTTCAGGATTCTGATAGATTTCCCTAGGTGGCCGCTATGCAGCAGTGCATCGGCGATGTTTGCAGAGGCCAGAGTCGATGATTTTTGCGCGATAATTCGCTAAAAGACGGGGTCACTTCAAGCAGAATGAGATCTAGTCCCAACAGAATCCTGAACATGTTAGTTAATAAGTTTGATGCACCAATTATTAGGCACTTTGTGTCTGTATTGGTGCATCAAAAGCCACGGCTATGATGTTGTAAAATTTTTATAAGTATATTTTTTTACTGTTGTAATTTACTGTTGTGTTTACTAATACTAGTCTTTAAGTTATGTAAATTACTAACAATTGGACCATTGTTGTCAAATAAATGAATTTAATTATTATTATTAATAATGAAAGAGATATAAGCGCTGCCAAAATCAAGAAATAAAAGCAAAATGGATACTTTGTCAGAATTTGTCAAGGAGTGTCAGTAAATCCGACTGTTGTAGTTCATCATCGTTGTACTTTATTCTGTTAAGTGTCATGTTATTCTACCGCACTCTGACCTCAGCAACCAGTGGCATACATTATAGTTGTAAAACACGTGTTTATACCCCGCATAAAGTTACATAGACACACGCTTACAGAAGTGCACACCCTCCCACACACTCTCACACACCCTTACACATATACACACAAACACACACTCACGTTTTGTATCTGTTCTTTTGTAGTTAGGTAATTCACAACATTTTTTTTGTATTTTTCACTAATTTAATTTCATGTTTCTGTAATTATATTAAATTATTATTTATTTTTGTTTGCTCGAGCTTATTTTTACAATCGGCAACTGTGGTCTGGTCTCTGCAATACAACTTTAGCTTAGTGCAAAGCTCGCTAGAAATAAGTTTTATGTATGTAAGCATTATGGCAAAAATGTTATTATTATTATTATAGTTAAACCAGCTGTTATGATATTAGAAGGCACTGACTTCCTATCGGACCTACATCGGTGCGCGATCAGGATTTGAACAATCTGAATCGCCAGTCTAACAAGAATTCGATGAAATTCAGTTATTTCAATGCTCCAGTTGGTCTACTTGTTGGTGTCTACTATGCCTTCAGGGACCCTTTCCCCGAACCCTGAGAGTGCAAATTCATTTAACAAAGCGGTTCTGGTTTGTTTGTACACGGATCCAGCTCGCCCTTCAACTTAAATAAGTTTATTGTCAACCTTTTTTGTTGGAAGCTCTCCCGTCATTCATTCATTGTTAAAATTAGATTATCTTACAATAAACAAGATGCATGTAAAATAAAGGTCGAGTTTACACGTGTTTTGAGGAAAAAAGGTGTTCCAGACTCACACTACTGGGGAAAATAGAACACGTTTTTCTGACTTCAATCGCGGTTAATTAAACAGTATTTTTTACCAAACGTATCTGTTCATAAATCGCGATTTAAATGCGTATAATTGGGTTTACTTAATATAATTAGAGACCTTATCTGCCAGACTCGGTTGGACATGTAGAGAGAATGGGAGAAGATCGAGCATATACAAGACGCCTAACTGGGCGCCGCCCGACTGGACTTCCCAGGTCCTCGCTGATGTCGAGACTTACTTGGGCTTTATACTGACCACTGGTCAGAGTTGGCCTAGTGTTGAAGAATTACATCCCCCCCAACTGGTCTCCACCTTGTCGTGGTGGGGGGGCTGAGTTCTTCCCGGTAGGGCGCAGGAGGGGCCAGGGAAAAGGTAACACCCAGAGATTGGCGACTCTGGGTGCCCTTAGTACTGACTACCGGGGGGGAAACTAAGAGGGACCTGTAGAGGGCGCAGCGGGCGGGCCAGGAGGGCCCGTCAAGCAGCGCCAGGAGGGTCTTAGGCAGCGGGGGCAGGGGGCCCCTGCTGTCTAACCATGGACCCTCCGAGAAGTCGGCCACACACGCTATGGTCGCACAAGGAGGTAGGAGGGGCGCGTCCACTGCGTCTCTCTGAGGAGGTCCTCCCGGTTTTGGTCCGGGGGACGTTGGCCGCGGGCGGGGTGTCAGAGCTGCAACCCAGGTTCTGGCGCCCCGCCTCTTTCCCAACAAGCGGCGGGCGTCGTCGGAAGATTTTTAGTGGGTATTACTGCTGGCGGTCGTGTCTGCCGGCGGTGGTGAGTCCCACACACCTCTCTCGGTCCCCCTTTGGCCGGGAGACAGTGCGTAAATGCATTTTGTTACCGACGTAAATAAAAAAAAAGAGTTGAAGAATTGCATCATCGTCGGTGGCTAAACGAGTCGCAATAAAGTGCAAACGTTATACTTTTGTCAGGTGCACTCGCACTATAGGCATACTTTTTTTTTCTAAAGGAAAATTATCAAATCACCATCTTCCACTGTGGAGCAGGAGGGTGTATAGACTTCAACTGACTAAAAATCAACCATGTTCCTTCTTGAACCTGCTATGTCCCGGGCCGCGGTAACACTTTCGAACAGTCCCGCATTACTATAGAAATACTGCTCGTCATGTTTAGCAATGCGATTGCAATGATGAGGCAACCGTCGGTTTTGCCACTCTAAGGCCGTGTCCCCAGTAGGCAAACTGTTAGCGGCCGACTGAGTTGCAGGACTGAGAGACTGACGCTGCAAATTGCGTATAGTGAGCGCAAAACTAGCAGACTATGGACACTCCATTTCAAATATATGGAAGGGCGTACTAAATCGGTACGCCGCAAACTCAGTCGGCCGCTAACAGTTTGCCTACTGGGGACACAGCCTAAGACGCTTGTGATGATTGATATTATATTCAAATTATTATGGAATAACTCTCTCCATGATTCGTGTAAACAGGTGCTCAGCAGTAATCTCAGCACTTATGAAAATAAAATAAAAAAATATGGAAATACCAAATCTTTTTATCAATAATAAATCAGATAAATAATTTCAGCGCCAAAAAAAACCTTATCTCTTTTTTACCGTCGGCAAAACGTTTTTATTAAACTGGTGGGAGAAAGCTACTTAATCATGAAAATAAGTCGGCCTTTTTGAGGGCCAACATCGCACCACCAACATCTGCGTGCAAATGGTCCGCCTCTCATACAAATCAGCTTTTCTTATTATTTTCTCGTCAAACGCCAATCTCTTTGACCTGCTGCCATTTGCAGTTTTATTGCTTTCTTCAAATAAATGGTAATTTTCACGATAGCGCTTAGCTAAGAAAAGAAAATCGCGAGTCTTGGAGAAAATATTGCCGTCACTTGGAGTAAAATATGAGATGCTTGCAAAAACATGGTTTTTTCTTTGTCTTTGTTCTTGCTTTAGTATTTATGGTACTTGCAAGGTATCTGAAGATATAAAAATTACATCGTAGATAGTTTTTTGGTTAAAAATCAAAATGGTTGCATACTTCAAACTCATAAATGTCCTTATTATTTTTGTTACACAGGTAAATATAATGAGAACGGACATGTCATGAGAAGATGAATGTTGACAAGCGGAGGGGAAAAAATCAGCCAAAAAGTTTAGTGTGTAACGAATGTCGATGATAAATAATCGAGATAAAAGAAAGGAAGATATATGTCAAATCTTTTATTCAAGTTTGGCTTCACAAAGATGAAGCTCTTATGTCTACTTAAAATTATCGAATACGCTAACCTATCCTTTTATGAAAATTATCTCATTCTGTTTAGAAACAGAACAAGAAGAAGATCAGAAGCACTATTGAGATCGATAATCATTGTGTTCAGGTCCCCCATGTTCATGATGTCTTCAGAATAAATTTATTTAGCATGTTATGCTTCAATTTGTCAATTATTTTTTAACCAGTAAACTTCTTTAGTAGTCAGGATTGTTTTTGTTTTGGAGCAGAACACAACTTCCTTACATAATTGTATCCAAATTGGATAAACGATTATGACTTTATGCGTTGATCCAAATGAAATTCAATATTATTGTTATCATTCGTATACTAAATATAGGTACTTACCATTACCTTTTGGGAGGATTCTCATTAATTATTACGTCGGAACGAGCATCATGGAGGTCAAATGCTTGCAAGTACAATGAAAACTTGGATCATTAACGAGCCCTCAAGGCTTTCAGTTGGAACTTGGGAGTGACTGACCTCTGTGAACTTGTTTTTCCCTTCCATGCCTATTTAGGCCATAGCCTCAATTATATCTGAGTATTTTTTACTTGAAAGAACACATATTTACACTTTTTTTCAATTTACGCGATCAGACATACTAAAAAAACATTCCTATTTGTCTTTGGAAAGAACAAGATTTTCTTTTTGCATTCAATATCAAAGCATTTTTTTATATTGTACTCATAATAGCGTAATTCATGTGAACTATAAACAAACTAAAGATTATAACGGTATTTTTTTGTTTTCGTCTCGTGTCAATTTGGACGAAGACTTGCATGTGATACGTTTCATCTAGAAATTTCTGTGCTAATTGTGAATTTTGTTACATCTATGTACGAATAGATCTTTTTTACGTGGTGTAGCAAGGCTTGTGCCGACCCCAAATTACATTCATAAGTGTTTTTCCTTCTTTGACATTGATATTTAGTTTATGTTACTCAGTTGCATGTCGCTTTCTGTATGTGGAAAATTTTTGAACGTTATTGCAATAATCTTTGAGGTCATCCTTAAAAAACAGACTAAAAATAAACTTTTTCTTCTAACTAATTTTGTTTAGATGAAATCATTGATACGAATAATCGAATGTATTTTCAATAAAGTATAGTGCACTTCTTACATAGATATTTATGAAATATCATACACATGAAAGCCAAGAAACAATTACAAGACACAAAAATCGCGAAGGGAACTTTCTTAAAAACCATAAGTTCAACAGAAAACCCTCGAAAATATTTTTAGATTGGAACCAAGAGGCACTCAAAAGCCGTGACTAGTCCGAGATAAGACCGCCATCTTGTGGACACAAACAGAAGCCGCCCTCGACAATGTTTGGCGACCCTACAGGTGAGCCGGATTTTCTCGTTACGATCTCAAGTGCTTTATTTCTGGCCCGTTTCGTCTTCAGGTGCCTTTATTGTCGTGATTTTGTATCAAATTTCGATTCATCAATCGCTTGGAGTGCTTGTGAGTACGATTTCTGATGAATATAATTATTGATGAAATTTTATTTTTGTTTATCGATAATTTTAGGGTCCCGAGTTTTATGAGATATTATGGTTTGGAGGCAAATTTTTGATATTTTTCAGAACTATCATCATTCTAGCATATAAACGTCTTAATACTGAGCTCACAAACCCAGATGAGAAAGATTGCTTAGTATTCTGCAGTTACAATTTTGTTAACACTTTGAAAGCAAAGCAAAATTTTAAAATATAATGGAACTTAGTTCCAAGTTTCCAAATTTATGTATATATATATATATATAGCGGTTACCGCTGCAAAATGCCTACCCAGAAAAGACACGGCCAGCAAAATGATTCCCACGTCAATTCACAGACACTGACACTAACATCGACGACGCAGTTATTATCCACAGGCTGCATAGATTGTCTTTATGTGGATGTTAAAGTTGTTAATAATGAAAATATTTAAATGTAATTAATACTAAATTTCCACTCCTACCGGCAGTCCCGGAGTGCAACCCGTTGTTTTGGGATAGATAAATAAAGCTTCTCTATAAACAACATTTCGCGTTAAATTATTTTCAGGTAACAAAATAAACTGATGGCCGGGAGCCCCGACCCGTAATAGGGCGCCGTGCACCAGAAATCGTAATAATTTAATTTTGCCATAACTTCAAAACCAAACGTCTACTTATGATCATTCCAAGACCAAATATTATCTACATAAACTGCACTTAGTGATGAAATAATTTATTTTGATAAGGATTAACTTCATAAGTAAAATAAATGCGTTTAAATGTAGTCCAAAAAAATTCAAGATTTTTGAATAAAAAAATGGTTGTTGTGCCTCACTCGACATAGATAGGTATAGTTTGTCGCGGACTTTTTAGTAGATATGTTTAAGATCTACAATAAATTTTTACATTTTGTGGTTCTATCTCTTATAGTTTAGGCAGCGTACGCAAAATAAGTAACTGTTCTGGTTGATTTTTTACATTTTGTGTCCGAAAATCCCAAATATCTTACGGAACCCTAGATTTTTCCACATTAAAATTTAGCCTATCTTACTCAGTGATAATGTAGCTTTCTAATGAAAAAAGAATTATTAAAATCGGTCCACTACTTTTTGAGTTTATTCGTTACATACAAAAATACAAATCTTTCCTTTTTATAATATTAGTGTAGATGATATCAATCGAAAGCAACAGGATAACGTGCTTTAGATGTCAAATGCCACAAAAACCTCTGTAAATTCTGCGTAACTAAGAAAATAGATTTACTGGAAAAGACATAAAAGCCGAATCATTAAGTACAATAATTTCATTACTAATTTGACACCAGCGACAAGCTCTCCCTTCTGAGCCAAAAATAAATCAAAGCTATCCTTTAGAAGCAAATTTGTTCAGACGAACAGATCCGAGTGGCTGTCACGCCTTGTCGCTGGAACACTGCTTCCTTGATGTATTTGTGAAGGAAGACAGATTGGTGTCGGATTTTTCTCTAAGCTGAATGTTAGAGTATTTAAAGATTGTATTAGGATAATATATACAACTCTTATTGTAGTAAATAAAGCAGATTTTGAGGATGTTCAAGTTTTTTGCACGTCATTTGGTCCTTCGACGATTCCAATTGACGACCGATATGTCGTAGAGGTCAGTATACCTGCACTTCACTCCAGTGGTCGTGGATGCGATTCCCACACAGTACAAATCTTTGTATATTTGAACATTAATAATTTGTTCTGGTGTGGGTGTTTTCTTATGTATATTAAGTAAGTAGTAAGGTATTTTAGTATGTTTATCAATTCTTTAGTATCCATAACACAAGTCTTTAGTGATACTTATCTTGGAACTAAATAATTGGTGTGATTGTAAGAGATAAAGAAAAATAGCTTACGGTGATTCGTAATTATGAAGGTGTTGAGATAACAGGTAATATATAAAGTCAAATTTTTTCAAACTTTAGTCACAAAAACATCATTTTATTTTTTTTATGATTTACGCAGAAATAGTTAAGCTTGCAAGTGCAAGAGCACTTGTTGATTTAGGTATGAATTTTAAAGATACAATACAAAGTATTTACACATTCCGATTTACCATTAATCTTAAGATCCTTCTTGCAATGACTGGTTAAGTTTAAAACTTTATTTACAATGTGACTAGGTCCCAAGTTTCTTTCACTACGATAATCTAATGTGTATAAATCCCAGCTTTAAATTTTAAAAATACAAAAACTCGGTGTAAAGCAGACAAAGCTTCTACATTATCATTTGCAAATACCTCTTAGAAAGATTGAATCTAGCTGTTTAAAGCAAAGCATTGTAAATACATTGCGATAAGGTTAAAAGTCGTGGAGCAAAAACAGTTCGCTGATATCATTTCGCCTGATCCTTCGGGATCTCTGCTGCTGTGTGATTCGGAGACATTAGTGAATATTGCACAAGTAATGGGTACATATTTCAGTACTACTATCCTATTTTTATCCACTGACGCAAAAAGAAGGGTTTTATAAGTTTTTCTTGGTCTGTTTGTTTGGAATTTTTTCACTACTGTTAGAAATAAGTTTTCGCGCCAACGCGAAAGTGATATCGAAATATTGTTTCATTTTTTAAAACGAGTGAAAACTAAGAAAATTGAGGTTTTTGGACATAAGACACAATTGTAGGAAAGTGGCGTATTGCCATAAATTGACCCTTTTTGTGTTGATTCCGAAACTTAAAACAAGCCTCCAGTACAGTCAGTACTCTTTTTTTTATTGTTACTAGTCATAGTGTCAAATCTTAAGCCAAATTTTTGTTTATTTTTTTCCTTGTATTTATTTATGTATATAAGTAGGTTTATATATCTAATAGGTATTTTATATCATATAGCTGTTACCCGCGACTTCGTCCGCGTGGAATAGTACCTTTTGGGTAGCATTTACAACCCCCTTTTCGCAATAAAAAGTAGCCTATATCCTTTCTCAGGGTCTAGACTATCTGTATACCAAATTTCATATAAATCCGTTCAGTAGTTTTGGCGTGAAAGAGTAACAGACAGACAGACAGAGTTACTTTCGCATTTATAATATTAGTAAGGATTTTGATGTGACAACGTCTTATAAATTGGTTTGCCGGGTGACACTTCAAGAAACTGCGTTACGCTCCGCTCACGTTATGCGGTCACAATGAGAGCGATCGAGAGGCACGCGTCCCTTCCACTCGGGCATGGTTAGCCCGCCTAAGAGCGAGAGAGACAGACATAAAATTAATTCTTTATATAAATAAATGTTTTAAATTATTACTATTATTTCATCCTTCTTCCTACTATACGAATGAATATTCACATTAAAATTATTTTACCACTCAAAGTCGTTGTCACGTAAAACTTTCGCCCGTATACCGACTTTACAGGCAACCAATTTTTTTGTGTATGTATTATGTGTAATGTTATCATATTGTAGTGTGATATTAAACCCCGCTAACTATCTCTCCCACTTCAGTTAAGGTTGACTGGAAGAGATTTCTTTTAGAAATAAGTCCACCTTTGTACTTCGTCTTTTTCACGTATGGCTTTTTTTGTTATTGTTTTTTTGTGCATTTAAGAATATATTTGTATAAGTGTCCATTATCTGCCTGATGGAAAGAAGTCGAAGCAGTCCCGAAAATTAAGAGCCTTCTATATCGAGTAAAAAACACGGTAACAAGCGCACCCTTATTGATGGCAAAAGTACCAATATTAAATGGTCATCTTATTACCTGTGCTAGCAAAGACAAAAATGATTTGATTTGATGACACAAAAAGGGCAGAACGATATGCAAAGCGGCTTCAACCGGGTGGGACAGGGTGTGCCCGGGTGTGGGCCCCGGGTGTGCCCGGGTGTGGGCCCCGGGTGTGCCCGGGTGTGGGCCCCGGGTGGGCCCGACATAGGACCAAGGGTCACCGCTTATGTGCAGTTTAGTTCCAAAAGGGCTTATACTAGTGACGCGTTTATAGTTTTGTCAAACTATCTATGAGTTATCGACGATAGCGGAATTAAAATTATGATAATAGCGCATTAAAAAGGCCATGTTTCCAGTAAAACTGTTAATGATAAGATACTTTTTTTTAACTTTAAACTAGTTACAGAAGTACTGCCATAAATGTAATTTAATTATTTATTGCGTGTTTTACACTAATATCGTAATAAAGACGAAAGAATGCAAGAATGGCAATTATCGACTAGACGATAATCTTGCGCACTGACGACAAACAGAACCTGGCCAAGTTTCTAGCCAACTTCTTCTTCAGGCTCCTGCTCTAGTGCAGTGATGTTGCTAAATTTAAGTGACTTTAGAAGTGTTTCGGAATGAAGCCAAGTTTGAATATCACGCCTGTATCCCCGGAGGGGTAGGCGAGCCTACTACCGCTTACCGGGAGCTTTTATGTTCGCAGCTCGTATGTTGCTCGGCAGGTGAGGTTAGCTTGAACTCTCCAGATGCTTACAGGATCTCTATATACCTTGAAAGCTTGCATAACTAAATATGAATTTCGCAATTTTATAAATTTTTATTACTTTTCTTTTGCAAAGGAAAGATAAAAAGAAAGTTTAATATATATTCAATACAAGTTGCAAGAAAAAAATTAACATAAAATAAGTACAAAATATATTTAACACAAATCAATAACAATAAGGACCTAAGTGAAAGAAGAACTCAACTTGTATTGAACTGGTGCCCACTCAGCATATTGTCGAACATCACAGGGACATCTCTGATCTTCCGTGGGTAATATTAACGCACAATATTTCAATATATTTGAAAAACATAAATAGTTTCTGTTGAAAAATGTTAACACAATAAAGGTATTCAGAAAAAGAAAAATGATGTATATTTAGAGTAGGTAAGTTATATAAATCTAAATTAAGATGAAAGACACAACACAGAGCTGTTAAGATTTTTGAGAACTTAATAGATACAGTTTGTAACTAGATTTGAATAAGCAGAATGTTTGGCTTTGGAAATTTGTTGGCATCAAAGCATCGATAGTAAATAGCCCATCCCTAGTAGCACCCAATGAAGATTATGCGTCTGGCGGTTATCACTCCTCCCGGTTTGTTTGAGTAGCGAAGTGCCGGATTAGGCCTACTTTGGCTTCGGACTTCGGGGCTCATTAAGTAGCTGACGCGTTATGCGACTGGACGGAGGACCCTGTTTTATTTGTGTTAACTATAACGTTAAAAGCGTACTTGTTATAGAAATAACTGATGCTCAATAAATTCTCTGCCAATTAATTAATCTTTGACGATGAACATGAGCCCACAGTCAAAATATTTCCATAGTTTTATGGGACAATGTAAAAATTTATACATACATACATGTACATTACAGTAAGGGGAGGGGTAGGCAAGGGCATATTAAACGTCCTTATTTCGCCAGTCATATAGTAATTGGTTCCTCGTAATAGGTGGCGAGCGTATTGTCGCTTACCGGGAACTTTTATGTTCGCCAGAGCCTCGGCCGTTGATTCGCAGGTGCACCACTTGCAGGGAGGACCCTATACACACGTTTTAATTTAAATGTCATACGAGGTCATCAAACACTATTACATTCTATTGGAGGTATTTGCAGCACGGGATAATTCGGGGATATTATAACATTATTTATTTATTTACAAAGTATATTGTATTGCATTTTGTTACTAAACTGATTTCACAGCATAAGGAACCATTTACAGGATGTAAGCAAAAAAAAAGTACCTACTTATGCATGTGTAATTCAGTAATCACAACACAAGTTCATAAATACTTATCTTGAAACTATTTAATTGGTGAGATTATAAGAGAATTAATATTATTATTTATTGTTCGTGCCGTGCATGGTTTGGTCATGTTGAGAGGATGAGTGAAAGTAGATTAACGAAAGTGATTTATGATGGACAAGTGGATGGAAGTGTTGGGAGGGGAAGACCACGTAAGACCTTCAATGACCAAATACAAAAAATGTTAGAGAAAGGGCAGGTCAAAAGTATCCTAAACCGACAGGCGTGTATGAGGAGGTTAATGAGTGTGAATGAAGCTAAAAGTGTGTGCCAAGATCGTAGCAAGTGGAAGGATGTGATCTCTGCCTACCGCTACGGGAAAGAGGCGTGACATTATGTATGTATATGTATGTATGTATGTTCGTGCCGTGTCTAGAATGGTGCCTCCTGCACACCCCCTTTAACTCATGGGGAGTCGTAAGAACGACGAAAAGAAATGCTGCCGGATGGTGGGCAGCAGTGTCATCCTGCGTACTGGCTGGAACTGCGATCACCAACCCGCCTATCAGCTGCAGACTACAGAAAAGATGCATTAGATCTTTGTTTGGTGCTTATTACTTGGAGTCATGTAAACCTTTATTTATAAAGAATAGACTTCTCACTGTCCCTGGATTGTATATTAAACAAATTTGTATATTTGTAAAGGAGAATTCAAGACATTTCGAGAAAGACAGTCTGCTTCGACTAAATGTCTCCGACTCAGACCAGGGAACAAGGTAGAAAATCAGGTCTTAAAACTGACATTAGCAAAAAAAAATGCAAGTAATATGGGTACAAAAATATTTAACGCGTTACCTGATGAAATTCGTACGTTAACTGGACCTATATTTAAACGAAAACTACATAATTATTTGATAGAGGGCTGTTTCTATTCAATTAAGGACTACTTTCAGGCTAACCATGTCAATCTTTAGTTTTTAGAATGTAGAAATGATAATTATATGTAATATTAATCGGACAGTGACATTTTAATTTATTGAATAATTGTATCTTTAAATTCAATCTAAATATATTATAACATTTGCACACTTAGATATAAGTAGATTTTGACGATACAACTAACCTGTATAAGACCTTTATGTAAGAACGCAAAATCAATGCAAATAAATCTATTTCATTTCAGCGTGGTGATTATGGTCAAACACCTCCAATTCAATGTAATCTATTAGGATGGCCAATGTTCAGCAGGCTGATATGATGAAAATGATGATTCATGATAAAACAAAGACCATCAACGAGAAGATCTCTACCCGGAGTCTTAAGAGGCACGGCTCAGCCTGGTTTGTTGCGTGCAGCTGAAAAAAAACTTTTTTTACATCTGTACTACCTACAAAAAGGTACTACTGCAGAGCAAGTACGGATGCATCTTACGTCGGTATGTGGCGTCGATATCTGTTCGGTGGAGGCGTTGAAGGCTCGTGGTGACTACGCTTCATTTAAGCTTGGTGTTCCTGTAAACCTGGCGGATAAAGTAATGTCACCCGATAATTGGTCAATGGACATATGCGTCAAACCGTGGCGGCAGAACTTTCGTGGCAATCAAGTCACAGGACAAAAGAAAGACAGTAATTAAAAAACTTCAAGTATATTACCAAAATGTCCGTGGCTTACGCAGTAAAACTGTATTGTTCTATAATAACATATGTAGATTATCATTTGACATTATTGCATTAACAGAGACCTTCCTGACAAGTTCAGTGTGCGACGGTGAACTCTTTCCTCCTGGTTACACTGTCATTCGTAAGGATCGTGCGGGAGATGCCGGGTGGGGAGGGGTTCTGCTGGCCATACGTGATTGCTACTCAATACAGATAATTACAGGTGTAGACGGTATTACGCCTGACATTGAATTAGTAAGTGCTGTTGTAAACATTAATAATAGTAAATTATTATGTTTTGTTGTATACTTTCCGCCTAATTATAAGGAGAACCAGTATTTAAATGTTTTGACTTGTATAGAAAATGTAATTTGTTCATATCCCGATTTACCCATTTTGCTGTTAGGTGATTTTAATCTAAATTCATTCAATACAAATGTTAAATCCCAGTTTGAGAATTTTTGTGCCTTTGGCCAATTGGAACAGTATAACGAAATAATTAATGCCCACGGTGGTACCTTGGACCTTGTATTGAGCGACCTTGTGCCTGATCAGGTGACTGTATCTAGAGGTATGGACCCTTTGGTGCCTATTGACAACTATCACCCCCCCCTTGATATTGAGTTAAAAATAATGAGAAAGTTGGAGACTCCATCGCGTAATTGGCCACCGCCACCCACCGGTCAGGGCGCGTGTCCTAGATGGAACTGGTACAAGGCAGACTTTCAGGGATTATATTCTAAACTCGCTACAATTGATTGGTCTGATGTGTTTCAAGTAGACGATATAAATACTGCAACAGAAATATATTACGCAAAATTATATAGTGTGATTAGTAAGTTCGTTCCGCTGAAGAAAGGGGTACCGCGAATTAATCGGTATTGCTACCCGAAGTGGTACACCCAAGAAATAATCAACAGTATAAAATCAAAATATTTACATTTAAAACAATTTAAGCTACTTGCCAATGATTATGACAGAGAGATGTTTAGGTACTATAGATGGCACGCAAAAAGGCTAATTGACAATGCGTATCGGCAGCACATACGAACTATTCAAAGTAATATTATTGACGAACCCGTAAAATTTTGGGAGTATATCAAGGATAAGAGGAAAGACAGGCGACGTATTGATTCATTTAAAATTAATAACGAGTTGCTAACTGGCCAGGATGCTGCGAGCGCATTCGCACAGTACTTTGGTTCTGTTTTTTTGAAAGAAGTGCCACGATTGGATCCCATCGAGGCTGCGCGAGAGGTTCACGCTATAGCTGATACAATCACCATCTCAGTAGATTGTATAGAAGGTATAGATCTGAAAAGTGCCGCCAAAAAACTCAAATCTAAATCGTCAATGGGCCCGGATGGGGTTCCGGTGTTTTTAGTAAGAGACTGTGTTTCGGTACTGGAAGCCCCACTGCTACACTTATTCAATCTTTCTCTAAATAGTGCCATTTATCCGGATAAATGGAAACTGTCCAGAGTTACACCAATACCTAAGGGTGATCCCGTGCCTGATATAAAGGCATACAGACCAATTGCTGTGCTGTCTGTTTTTGCCAAACTCTTCGAAATAATACTTAACAGCCAAATAAGCAGACAGATTAGTTCTCGTTTGCATAATAATCAGCACGGCTTTCGAAGAGGGCGGTCAACAACTACGAATCTGACATCGTTAGTGGATTACGTCTCTGCTGAGATGGATGCTGGTAGGCAGGTTGACGCAGTCTACTTCGATTGCAAAAAGGCTTTTGATTTGGTAGATAACGACATACTACTGCATAAGCTTTCTGTAATGGGTTTTACACCTAAGTTGTTACAGTTTTTTGCAAGTTATCTGAAAAATAGGTGTCAGTTCGTAAAGTTGAATGGTCATGAATCTTCAATTTTTTACACTAGGTCAGGAGTCAGTCAAGGTAGTACCTTAGGCCCTACTTTGTTTCTTATCATGATAAATGACCTACCTGATGTGATAAGATCCGCTCAATGTCTTCTCTTTGCAGATGACCTCAAATTATTTTTAGGGATAGGCAACATAGATGACGCGCACCTATTGCAGAGTGACATTGACGCAGTGGATGCGTGGAGCAACGTTAATAGATTAGAATTTAACAAAACTAAATGTAAAACGATTACTTTTTCTAAGAAAAGAGTTAATATAATGACTAATTACAGATTACTTGACGCGCCTTTGGAAAGAGTTGACGATATTAGGGACCTAGGATTATTATTAGATGCTAAGCTTGACTTCCACACACATGTGTTAAATATATGTAGATCAGCAAGTAAATTATTAGGATTTATAATTAGGACCTCCTCAGAATTAAATAGTTCCTTAGTAGCTACGGTACTGTATAATGCGTACGTACGGTGTAAATTAGAATATGGGGCGATCATCTGGGACCCCCATGAAACTAAATACAGTATTAAAATTGAAAGACTCCAGAGAAAGTTTGCTCGTTGGATATTCAAACGAAATTACGGGTATTATCCCTACCTCTACCCCTCAATGTTTGTGTACGGCATGGTAGGTCTCGATACACTCGCCTCAAGGAGGAAATTTTTACTCATGGTACACTACATATCCATCATCTACCACGCGATAGACTGTCCAAAAATACTGGAGCGTGTTTGCCTCTGCGTGCCAAATCGCATTTCTTGGGACAGAGGCGGGTTAGTGGCCCCGCGACGGAACCCGCGCCTGTTGCAATGGCCGACCACTCGCACCGTGTACGCCGCGCAGGCGCCTACAGTGCGCGCTATACGCCTGATCGGGGACATGCTCGCACAATACAACGAAACCGATTTATTTTTTGATGGACTGAGAAATATGATGGCAATTACCTATAAGTTTCTCTTTTGTAATTAACATAGACTATTTTTTTTAAATTTGACATAACCTTGTTTTTATAATTTTCGGACATTATTTTATTTTGTTTGTAATTTAATATTGCGTTAGTTTATTGTGATTAATGGCTTTTTCATTTTTATGTAATTAAAATCCCTATGTTATTTTTATCAATTGTAATTAACATTTCATAGAATTGATGTATGTTTTTAGTGTTTTATTGTATGATCTGACATTGTAATATTAATAAATTTTCATAATTGTTATTTTATTGTAAGAACTAGCATGCCGGTGTGTTGGATGCATTGCTCTGTAAGCCGACTTGTATAACTATATTAAATAAATAAATAAATAAATAAATTCATTGCCCATATTCTATTCTCAGGCACGAAAACAATAAGCACAGTAGCTTCAAAGTCAAACGTAACTGAGGACATAAAGAAACCCCTTATATATTTTATGGACACTACATTCGTTTTGCCCCTTCCATTTATTTCTATATTCACCCCATGTCATAAAGTTTTAGATTTTATTCTCTCCCTATTTCTTCTGTTCCTCTCTTCCAATCCAGTGAGTGCTGAAACGATATAGTTTGATATGTTTTATGGGACTTAGCTGTTTTGGGAAATTACACGGAGGAAATTTTTGTTTAAGCGCCGCGAGGACCTCGATCTCAGTGGCTTAGATTCTAAAGCAGCATCTATGTGACCTATGTGTTTTCACATAGATGCTGACCTATGTGACCGCGCTATGTTCATGTTATTATTTTTGAATTAGTTCATATTAAAAAAATTAAATAATAAATATTTTCTGACAATTACACCAATTATTTAAAGGATATGATGTAATGTAATTTTTTTTTTGATGATCAATATCTTTGTTAATTTCATTTTGTTAGTTTATAAGATCAATATTTGTACACCAGTAATGGTAGAATGCAAGATGCTAATATTTATGTAACACCTTTATGTACTGTATTTTGACAAATAAAATATCTTTATCTTTAATTTAGTTCCAAGATAAGTATCATTAAGAACTTGTGTTATGGATATTAAACAAAGGATTAACATACTTACATACTTTATTTATTTAACATAGATATATTACGTATGTATTTACAAATTTATTTGTTCTGGTCTGGGCTTTTTCCCTTGGCGTTTTGGAAAACACCCAGACCAGAACAAATATTCATGTTCATGTACAAAGGTTTGTCCTGTGTGGGAATTGAACCCACGACCTCTGGAGTGAAGTGCAGCTAAACTCTACGCCATATCGGTCGTCATTGTATACTTTTCTGTATTTCCCTTTTTGTTATTAATTTGAAGTTGTTAATAATACATTACAGTTGTGTGGTCTTTAAAGAATAGTGCAACCCCTTCAACTCAAATGTCTTAAAAGACATCATACCAAATCATGAGCAGCAGCGTCAACTTTTGCCTGAACTGCGATCACCGAGCCGCTGATTATGAGCAAATACCCCCCATAGAATGTAATGTATGTTGAGGCTAATGTTTAGCAGTGAACTTTATAAATCTGATATGATGATGATGATGATGATGATGATGTTTAAATAATCATCTAGTATCGTAGCGTTGCAAATTTTAGAAATATGTAATTTTGTTTTATAGTATGTGGTCGTATTCAGCGCAAGTGACTCCAGTACCTGTTGTTTTCAGTCTTTCAAGCGGGGCTTGGAACGGCATTTCTTGTCTGCCTAGTATTTAGGTACTCAATACTTTTTTATTTAGTGTCAATGCTATACAATACACATGCAAAATCGCGGGCCGTTACCAGTCTTACTACTGACATGACAAAATAAACAAAGACTTACAAAACTGACCCGATAATATCATAAAAGGTACAGCAGGAACCAGTGTCCCGCATTAGTGCGCGGATTTGAGCTGGTCCACGCAGAAAGTACTGGCCCTTTTCGGAGCGCCCCGGGACGCCTTATCAGGGAGAGCCGGTAGGGATAAACCCGGCTTACGGGTATTCAATGTTCCATGGAAAGTCAGTGCCTATGGATATTTTATTTATATTTTGTACTTTCGATCTTATTAACTACATACAAATTCTCGCATGTTCCCGGTTGCTCTAGACTTAAGCTTAGGGTCCAGGGTATGCTCACCAGATTAAACAGGTTTAGCAAACTTTTAGTTACTTCAATGGTGTACAGGAAAGACCTTAGAAACCCAAGCCATTGTCACCAGCAAGTGATGCAAAAAGGGGTGGCATTGTATGTATATATCTATGTTATTAACTTAATAGTGTAAAGGGATCCTACCAAGACCTAAGGAGCCCAAGCCAACATCACCTACCGATCAACGGATGAGGCTCTGGCGAACCTAACAGTGCCCGGTAAGCGGCGATAGGCTCGCCACCTATGTGTACGCCACACGTGGGACCAACTAAATAATTGGCAAAGTGTGGGCGTGTAGTATTCCTCTGCCTACCCCTTTGGGGAAACAGGCGTGAATGTATGTCTATGTCTTAACTTAACGTCTTAACTTAACTTAATGGGATGTGGCGTGGAGGTTATCATACCTGCACTCTACTCCTAAGGTCGTGGATTCGATTCCTACAGGGAAAATATTTTTTTTGCATGAACATAAATATTTGTTCAGGTCTGGGTGTTTCCTATGTCTAATAAGTATGTATTTACAGAAAGCTGATTTAGCCATATAAGTCACTGAGTTAAAGTTAAAGGAAAATCATTAATTCAAGTTTGGTTCAATAGAGCTAAAAAAACTAACGCGCCCATTCACTGCGGGCGAGAGCTTGATCGTTGAAGAAATGGCAAGAAATCGTCAAGGTCAGTTTTTTCTCCCGCCATTTACAAGTAAATATACGTAGTATTCACACATTCTGATAAATCTACAAAAACTGGTGTGCTGAAGTCACGAGATGTAAAATAAAAGAGGACAATGACTCATATTAACTGAGTGAGAGTGAAACTTCACAGAGGTCAGCCCTTGGCATTTAACGACTGATATAAATAAATAGAATCTCAATTCAGTATCTGAAAGTTTTACAGGACTGATTTATTACCAAGAACTCCTTTTAAGTGCTTAGGTACTTGTGTTAGGAGATCCCGCTCTCCCCCCCGACTGGTCTCCACCTTGTTGTGGTGGGGGGGCTGAGTACCTCCCGGTAGGGCGCAGGAAGCGCTAGGGAAAGGTAACACCCAGAGACCGACGACTCTGGGTGCCCTTAGTACTGACTACCGGGGGGGAAACTAAGAGGGACCTATGGAGGGCGCTGCGGGTAGGCCAAAAAAAAAGGAGATCCCGCTCTTCCATAACACAAGTGTACGTAATACATGAATACTGCGCCGAAATCGTACTTATAGTAATTATCTTAGTTTATTATCAATAATAGTAGTTGCTAAATGTTGCTTTATACAAAGAAAAGGTTAAAGAGAAAAATAGATAAAAGTTACATAATGTCAAAAAATTATGTTCTAGTGTGTATGTGTGTGTGTGTTTGTGTGTGTTTTGCTATATTAGTTGGCACACGGCCTCAGCTTCCGCATAGCTTCATGTTTTGAGAGTATATAGAAGTTAGTTAGGTAGTTGATAGAGCGTGAAGGTTAACATTCTTACTCTTGCTTCTAAAATCTCGGGTTCAATTCCTACACAGAATAAATATTTGTGCAAATAAAACACACATCTTGGTACAATATGTATGGCTTTATATCATTATTTGATATAAAAACCAGACAACAATGAAAGGCATTAATCATTTATTCAACACTTTGATATCAAAGAAAATAGCGGCGCCCCGCAAACACTGGCCACTGAAACACCAGACGATACTAAAATATTATTCCAGCAGCTCACGAAACGTATTTCATCCAAAGATATCGTTAACAGAAAGATATGGCGTATTTAATTGTAACAATGGCAGCGTAAGTATATTATTATTCTAGGGTAATGTATCGCTCACAGCTAGAATATAAAATGAGATCAGTGAGCATGAGAAGGTTAATGAGTGTGAATGAAGCTACGAGTGTGTGCCAATATTGTAGAAAGTGGAAGGAATCGTCCCACTACTGAGCACGAGCCATATATATTGGGTCATACTCCACCACGCGGACCCAGTGCGGATTGGCGGAGGCAGGTGTATGGCGTCCTGCTGTTAGAATATTTCAAGCCGCTCATTAGGCCTGTAACATGGCTTAACGATTATCACATTTTAGTGATAAGTAATAAAGCGGGACAAACGGCTTAATGTGCTTTCCGAAGCACGTAAGCGCTCGATATCAAATGCCACACAAACGGTTACCCATCCAACTGACTGACCTCCGTAAACTATGCTATACTTTGGTGAACGTTTCCGACCACTGAACACCTCAGAGCTACAAGTGCTTCAATTATTCAAGTTTGGCTCAAAAAAGCTCTTATTAACTTCAACGTAAAGAACGCGCCCATTCATTGCTTGCAGAAGCTTGTATATAGAAGAAATAAAATGAAATAAAATATGTATATCAACAGGATCATTTCAATTCGATTTTTTTTACAAACCAAATAAAATTCAGTAAATTATTTAACTACTATGAAAGAGATATGAGCGGTAGCATGATTAAGAAATAAAAGCAAAATAGATTTCTTGTCAGTATTTGTCAAGGATTGTCAATTAATCTGTCTGCTGTAGTTTTTTCTCAAGATTTATCAGCCGATCGGTGACACTTATCGAGGGGATTTTTTCAGTCAGTCTATCAGTTGGTTGGTGACTCTAATGAGGCTCCCAAAAGGCAACAAGATTAAGAAGAATGCTACAAGAAACAAGAAACTCATTTCAGCATTATTCAAATTATGTCTTAAAAAATGAGATGTCAAGAAATTCTATGAATATTATTCTTGTTCGGATATCGCACTCAATTCAACCTATAACATGTGTTTATAAAGTACACCAATGTAGCCTATATTCCACAGCACAATGATTTGATTTAATTATCTTAACAAACCTTTGGAGCTAAAATTAGTACACCTTAAACTCGTTCGTCAAACCAGTCGGATTAACAGAAACCGTACATAGTCGTAAATCTAACAATTGAAATACCTAATTCAACTTCAAGCCAGACAGAATAACAGAATTTATGGGTGAATATATCTCAACTATTCTATAATATCCCATTCAAATCTGACAGAGTATTATAGCAAGTTCTAAAGCTGGATTTTCACTACGGTATTTAATTAACAGTGAATTAAAAATGTGTCAAAACAATAAGTACAATAGGCGTAAAAAGAAAAGACCGAATAAAACTAAAAGACATAAAGAGCAAGACAAACTTTAAGAACGCATACACAACTTACAAACAACTTAAATGGCGATGGTCCGTACACATGATCAGAGAGAAAAAGGAGAAATGGACCAGTTTAATAACTGAATTTTATCCACGAGGCGGTAAAAGCAATAGAGGTAGACAGACTAAAAGATGGGAGGACGACATTATAAGAATAGCTGGTACAGCAAAGAACAGCACACTGTGGACATCTTTGGAGGAGGCCTTTGTCGAAGGACCAGCTACGATACCACCGCCGTTTGCCGATATTTAATTTAATTCAATAAGGAACTTAGTATTTAAGTTTTGGCATGTTTACGTAATTAGAAATAGTTTGTAAAATAAGAACAGCAATAAAGGCTTTTTATTTTTATGTTATTTATTTATTATTATATATTATATCCCGCAATTGACAAACACGTTGTGCCCTGAGATAGAATAGTGCCTGCCCCTCTTCGCTCACAGGGTGTCCTAAGTGTCGACGAAGAAAAATCCTACCGGTTGATGGACAGCAGCGTCATCCTGCGTACTGGTGGAACTGCGATCGTCAACTCCCTTGCTCAGCGTGGACAAAGATTATGGGCAAATCCCCCCAATAGAATGTAATTTATTAAGGAAGCTAATTTTCAGCATTGGATTTAATAAAGTTGGTATAATGAATTGGCCTACACGTTGCTTAAGATGTAAATTATACTTTATTGAAGTGTACACATTTTCACTGCCCCCGCCTCTTTCTCAACAAGCGGCGGGCGTCGTCGGAAGATTTTTAGTGGGTATTACTGCTGGCGGTCGCGTCTGTCGTGGGTCCCATACCCACAACAGTAACTAGACAAAAAAAAAGTATGTAGATATGTTTATTTATTATTTAGTATCCATAACACAAGTTCTTAATGCTAACTACCTACATGTGACATTACCAGCAGTTATTAGCAATTCATATTTTGTTACTTAAAATAGTTTCTATGTTTACCAACCTCATGTTTGTTATTTTAGGGAAACCTGTTATTAGCCATACTAGCTTTAAGTTCTTATGTCAATTGTTTTGTTATACACGCCCTTGGGTTTCCCAATAAATAAATAAATAAAGACTTATCTTGAGACTAAATAGTTCATGTAATTGTTAGAAGTTATTTGGCATCTGCTGCTGAACTAGAGTAGGTACTCTGTATTTCAGCATGGTGCCACCACCCCAAGAACTTTAAATTGTTTTTTTTTTAAATTTTAATGTGACGCGTCGTAATGACTACATCCTGCCTGATGATAAGCAGTCGATGCAGTCCAATAAGGAAATGAAAGCGCTTTATAACGTGAAATAAGCACGGTATAAAGCGCATCCACTCATGACGGCCTGCTAAAATGCCGTTTCACGCCCCGCTTAAAATTATTTTTATAATTAACATAAAGATAACGTTAAGGATCTAGCAATATTTAGAATTAATTAAATACTTGCGCAATGACAAGCGATATTATAACATCTCAAGCTACAGTGTGTTCACAAGATATAAATTAAGTTACGCCCTCTAGTGGAAACCGTGCTTTATATATGAAGCTTTAACACCCTGGAGTTATTACAATGGTCTGAAAGTTGTGACGAGGATCTCTCCCGTGACGTCACGAGCCGCATACTAAAACCTCTTTTGACGAACCTCAATTAAAAATTAACCTTTATCAATTAGTTAATGAATTCCAAATAAGCTCCAACCCGGGAGTTGAAGGGTCTCGGTGGAGTTTTATTTTAAATGCTTATTGCGCTTGTGGCTTTGTGGTATTAGATGGTCGGAAGCTTTATTATATACTAGATGATGTGGCTAATTTATCTATAAAAAAAATAAAAATTACATTAAGTGTAAATTGTGCCAGAAGACTTATTATAGTGTTAAAGATTTTATGAACGACAAAGCTGCCTGGAAGTGACATTAATAGCTCCTTTCTTTATTAAGATATTAGACGAGATCTTTAGATATTGGTAGTTTTAAAACAAACAGCGGTAATCTTAATATTTTATTTCTTTAATTAAGATTTAAAAAAAAAAATTACAGTAAATGCTCCACCGGCCCCACACTAGGCAAGCTTGTCCTGTCTCGGGCAACGACAAAATAAAATTAAAATAAACAAAAGAAGTAAAACATCTTAAGTCTAAAGTATGAACACAATGTACATATTTGGATTGTATCAGATTTTAAAAAATAATTTTAAAAAAAGCCGAGATAAGTTTCTTGAGACATTCTTCTCAATCTCGTTGCCTTTTGAAAGCCTCGTTAGAGTCACTGACTGACTGACGGACAATCCCCTCTCTCCTTTAGAATTACGACAGGCTGACTGACAGATCCCCCTGATAAGAGTCACCGACAGACTGACAAATCTTGAGAAAAACCACAACAGACAGATAAACTGACAAACCTTGACAAATTCTGACACAGAACCCATTTGCTATTATTTCTTTATTATGGTACCGCTCATATCTCTTTCATTGTTGTAAAAAAAATATATCGAATTTCCATTTTGTGTGTGAATGTTTGACGAATCTAAACAATCATGTTGATCTTAAAGACAATAAAGTATATTTTATTTTATTTAATTTTTTTACCACTAAAAATGGTCACGGCATCACTAGCGCTTAGCTGGCCTATTAAAAAGATCTTTTTGAAGAGCCCATGCTGTAATCTTTTGGGAATATTTGCCAAGAAATCGGTCATTCTACAAAGCAAGGGCATTGAACCAGCTATTTCTAAATTGTGAGGATGAATTCCCTGTGGATGGTGCACGGTGCGATGACAGCAAAAACGTTGGCATCATTTCAAACAATTCCTCAGAACATACTTCAGTTTACAAGCGGCAGGACACACGAGAAGGCCATATCTCCCTTAACACTTAAGGGTTCAATACCGCTTATAAGCCTGGGATTTTGGACAGTTCTCATAGCTCGTCTTTTGAAGCGCATTAATTGGTAAACTGGTGAATAGGCGCTCCTGCACATAGATGACAGCAGTACTTCATGTGGAGCCTTAATTGCGACTTGTATAACATATTATGTCGTAGCCTAGTGTTAAGTTCCGCTTTCTCTTCTTAAGCACATCGAGCTTCTTGGATGTCACCTGGACCATGTTTTCCAGATGACTACGGAACTGATCGTCGCTAGGGATGTCCATGCGAAGGATTCCAATGCTATTGATGATACTGATGGTAAAGGGTGTATCGAGGAACTACCGCATACGGGGCTTTTTTAGCGGTGACCGCGCATACTTGTATGCTAATAATTAGTGGCAGATTGCTGACCGTTCGTATGCTGTTCCTTACCAAGTGATTCGGATCGTTAATCGTGTTTATAACTGGATATATGACGTGGTAGTTAAACCGAGTTGAACCAAACTGGGAGCCCTTTTGATAGGCTTCTAGTCCAACAGCAGTATGGAGGCTTGCCACTGATATGTGACATATACCCTACTCGCCATGGTTAAAAGTAAAAGAAAAGAATTATTATTTCATAAACTATTTATTACATAGCACTTGAAAGCGTAAAAACAAAATTAAAATAAAACTAAAGATTACTACACTGAAATCACAAAGCTTAGATTCACTAACATGCAAATTAATAAAAATTAGGTATAGGTAAGTGAATCTAAGTGCCAGTTCCGAGCCCCCGCTCTGTGAGAAGAACTGACAAGAAACTCACAGGTTAGAGTAAAAATGCCTGTGCAACGTCTCACGTTATAAGAGTGAGTAGACTGGGGTTGTAACGTAATTCGAGTCCAAATCATGGCATAATAACTATACAGCATATAAAAAGACACAAATCAAATTTTAAGCGGTAATGCTTAACCCTGATCTCTTGTAGCGTTCTCTTCGCGGCTCTGGCGAACATGACAGTGCCCGGTAAGCGGCAATAGGCTCGCCACCTGTTACTTGGGACCAACTATATAATTGGCGAAGTGTGGGCGTATAAAAGTAAAAAGTAAAAAATTATTTATTTCATAAACTATTATACATAGTACTTGAAAACGTCATGATTACAAATGAAAAAAAAAAACAATCGAAATAATATTTCACTAAATCACGAAGCTTAGATTCACTTACATGCAACAAAACAATTTAAAAACAAAAAATAATTAAGTGTAAGTGAATCTAAGTGCCAGTTCCGAGCCACCGCTCTGTAAGAAGAACTGGCAAAAAACTCACAGGCTTTGCTTTTTTAAATATGTCCATTAGTTTGGTACTAGAAATACAATCTTCATTTGTCTGTGAAACTATACAATGCAATAAGTTAAGGTTATGTACCTTAACAATATTTATGTTTTCAAGTCATTCATATTAGAATAGCCTGTATGAAACGGCAGCTTAATCCCAAGCATTTTTATCTGCCATATAGTCTTTAATAGAATAGTATCCCTTTGAAGACAGCTTGTGTTTTATTGTTAATTTAAATTTATTTAGGCTCAATTGCTGTATGTTGCTTGGGATTTTATTGTAGAATCGCACACATTGACCTTTAAAAGATTTGTTTATCTTCTGGAGCCTAGTGGCAGGTACAACTAATTTATGCTTATTCCTTGTGTTTAGGTTATGTACACAGCTTTTCTTACTAAATTGATCAGTATTCTTATGTACATAAACCAGGTTATCATAAATGAATTGACCGGCCACTGTTAAAATACCAATTTCCTTAAACTTTTCCCTTAGTGAATGTCCACACGGGAGATTATAAATTGCTCGAATAGCCCTCTTCTGCAGCACAAAGATTGTTTGAATGTCTGCGGCACAACCCCACAGAAGAATACCATAGGACATAACACTATGGAAATAGCTATGATAAACTAGCCTAGCTGTTACAACGTCTGTTAATTGGCGAATTTTCTTTACCGCGAATGCTGCAGAGCTAAGTCTACTCGACAATTCACCAATATGTGGGCCCCACTGTAGCTTAGAGTCTAAAGTAATCCCTAAAAACTTGGTAGTATCCACAAGGGTCAACTCATCCTCCTTTACCATAATAGTAGAGTTTGCCTGTCTGACGTTAGACTTAACGTTTGACTTGACTTGACTAGACTTGACGTCTGACTTAACGTTATAATATGCCACTGCCTACACCTTCGAGGAAATAGGCGTGAATATATATATGTATGTATGTATGTATGTATGTCTGCTCTCTTGTAATTTATTGATTCAGGCGTTACTTTGCGGAAATCCATTGTAAGCAAGCGCCCTGTGACTCTCGTTTCAGCGTTGGTTGTGAAGACATCGTTGTTCCAAAGCTCCTATCTTACCTGAAGATGCCCCGTGTAAGGGCGAAACACGTGTCGGGTTGAATAGTTTTTCGATTTTTCAGGATGTCATAGTTGCGCTTGAATTGTTATAAAGATATTGTTAATCCATCACTCGCCTACTCTCTTGTTACCTTGTATTACTCAATGGCGGTTCCTAGTATGAAATATAATTTTAAATTTCTTAAAATTATGTGATCTTTGTAGTAATTTAGAAACTCTCCTAGAAGTTCAAATACAAATATTGTCATCCCTTTTCCCCCCAACAGGGTTGAATTTTGAATAACCCCATCGTAATGTGCTTCTACGTCCTAAAAGGGATCTCATGCAGTATTTGAGACTGAAAGGCCGCCTTGCAAATCAGTTTTAATTTGATTTAAGCTACATTTAAGCTAATGCACAAAAATACCGACCTAAGGGTCAAATGCGCCACGAACAGTCTGTGGCCCCCGAGATAAGATAAGATAAGCTACATCTTATTTTTTTTAAATGTCATTGCATCTCTGTCCTGTGTTTTAAGATAAGAGAGAAAGCACATTGATTTAAATAGATGTAACACTAAATAAGATTACTGAGTGACGTTTCGCTGTTATTTAATAGATACATTCTATAAAAACTTCTTTAGTACGAACTAATTGTGTGTTAGGATAAAAAAAAATTGTGATTCTGAAATAAAAAATATACAATTATACGGCGAGATAATGAATTCAGTGATTGCAATTATTGCCTCGCTGTTGTTGAATAAATTAAAGCGTAATAATGTTAAAATCCGATTACATTTAGCCGTTGTCTCGGCTTGACCGGGGATTAAGAGAGGGCTAAACTTGGATGTAATTAAAAAGGAGCGCGCGGTCCAAATTCATTTTGCACCATTTTTTTGTGGAAACCATACCCGAAATCATTAAAATGCTAGCAGCGAATTCGTGTTCTGTGTTAATATTTTAATGATTTTGTAAATAAATATTGTTAAAATTATCATCATCTCAGCCCATAAACGTCCCACTACTGAGCACGAGCCTCCTCTCACATACCAAGGTGGAGTATGACCCAATACCCTCGGTATTGGGTCATACTCCACCACGCGGACCCAGTGCGGATTGGCAAAGGCAGGTGTATGGCGTCCTGCTGTTAAAATTTATCAAGCCGCCCATTAGGCCTCTAACATGGCTTAACGACTACCACATTTAGTGATAACCGGGACCAACAGCTTAACGTGCCTTCCGAAGCACGGAAGCGCTCGATATCAAATGCCACACAAACGGTCACCCATTCAAGGACTGATCTTTGTAAAATCTGCTGTACTTCGGTGATCGTTTCCGACCACCGAGCACCGCAGAGCTACGAGCGCTTCAACTCGTTAAAATTATGTTTTATTTCAATTAACACCAATATAATTGTGCCTGGTTATACAGGTCTGGAACAGTGCCACTACTTCTCTGCTCACGAGGAGTAGACAACGAGAAATTCTACCGGATGATGGGCAGCAGCGTCATCCTGCATACTGCTTAAACAGCGATCACCAACCCGTCTGCCTAGCGTGCTGTTTATGGGCAAATACCCCCAATAGAATGTTGTCAATTGGGGAGGCTAATGTTCAGCAGTGGACTTTATGGCTGATATGATGATTAATTAATGCATTCTTAAAATACATAAGACACCTAGATAAAAACACAAATCTTTCTTCTTGGACAAAGAGTTTTGTTGTTTGAGAATCAAGCCACCTTTAAAGCTAAGAATAAGTAAACCGACCTACGTCTAAGTGTAAGTAAGTTTTTTTTTTATTGTTTTATTTTATTGTAACATTATTTATGCTAATCCTCTGTGTCTCACAAAAAACAATACTAGTTAAAAAACTAAAGTCAATGAGAGATGAGAGGAGGTAGGTAAGGTTTTTATACAATATTATTATTTTTATAAAATGTACAACATTTCTGCTGAGCTCAGCTCAGAAATGTTGTACATGTCACAAAAAACACCAAAGGTTTCGCAAACTAAAGAATATTATGTATCAAAGAGAAGTAAGTCATTTTTATTATATTTTTTTCAGAAAATATATTGTAAGTAAATATCACAGTATTAGTAATTAATTATATTTTCGTTATTATTAGTATTTTTTTTTAAATTACGACCATTATTAATGAATCCAGTTTCACAAAAACCAATATAGGTTACACAAACTAAAGTTAACTAAGTAAGTATCAAAGAGCAAGCAGGTAATAAGTTTTTTATGATTTTATTCCTTTTTTACAAAATTTACAACATTAAAATTAAAATATCAGTGTCACTACATCCATCATTAGATTTAAAAAACAAATGTCAATGAAGTATCAATGAGTCAAAAATGTGCGACAATTATTAAAAAGCTCAGTGGCACAAAAACTAACTTAGGATTAACAAGCTAAACTAAAGTAAGTAATAAAAGAGTACTTATGTAACGAGTATTTCTTTTATTTAAATGATTCTTTACAAATTGTACAGCATGAATTTAAAAACCAACACTCGTTTTACAAAGTAAAGTACCTACTTTAGGTAAATATTGAAGAGTAAGTAGGTAACAAGTTACCTTTTTTAAAATTTTTAATTTTACGTCTTTTCTTAAAATATCCTATGTCACAAAAACCAGCACAGGACTTACAAAATACTTTACTTTTAGTAAGTAATAAAGGTAAAAAGTAAATGTAAAGTAAAGTACTGGTAAGCTACAATTTTTTAATCATGATGTTAAGTTATTCGTGACTCGTGTCGCGCTCACTTGGCATTCTCCTCGTTAATTTTCTAACTTATGTAACTACAACTCAATTATCGTGTTAGATAACCGTGTTGCTATTACTGATTAGTTTTAAAAGAGGATTTTAGCATATAGGTTAACATATAATTAAACAATTAAACAATCCATAATTATCTTTGAATCAAATTTAAAAATAAAATATTAGGATATTTTTAATTTTTTATCAACTTCAACTGTAATCTAAATTTCTGAAATCACACGTTCTTATGTTCTTTGTTATTTATTCAATTAGTTCATTGTGCAATACAATAATTTTAAAATGTGACCAGTCGCATTACTTACTCTAAGAATATAATTATTATTTCGATGATGATGAATTAACAAAAATAGCAACAATGTATTTTATTTGGAAGATCTGTTAGAAAAAAAATTATTTATCCAACTAAGCACAATTTAAATGACAGAATATAAAACACCAATACCCTCACTAAAATTTAATTTTAATGGTGAAATATAATCACTTTATCTACTACTTACCGTCAAGTAAAAACAGCAGTCGAAAAATAAGATGACATATCCTCCTCATCTTGATCATTGGATCCAATTCACTTATTTAACTAGACCAATTAACATTTAACACTGAACTACTAAAATCTTACAGCTTTCACTATTTTATTTAACACTATTTCTTTATGAAACTATTATAATTAAACAGAATTATTTTAAACACTTAATTTTAGAAGCTTCAAACATTAATTTAATGATTAGTTTATAGCACTTATAGGGATATTTCTTAAGGATTATTTAATTAATAATTGAATTCTCGTTGTAGTGTCTTACGAAAGCATTTCGTAGCGAGAGCGCGCGTCCGTAGCTCGGTCGCGTCAAGTTCGAACTGCCGCTGCTACGGACGGGAGTAGTGCTACGGCGTAGCAATATTAAGATGACATAGTGTAAAACTCTTTTAGCGACAACTTAGATTTGAGCGCCTGCCGCTCGTTGTATTTTAATGCGATGAAGTTCCTTTGACATACTTGCCAAAAAATATTATCTTATTGTTTCGTTCCACATTTTTTGATAGGTATATTTTTATATCTTTTAAAAGTTAGAGAAATAGTACCTACAATCATTTATTAAGCGGCAGTTAATGGAACGTGAATAGAGTTGTGTTAAATATATAAAAAGAAGGGAAGAGATCGTTTTTAGCGATAAGACCGCCTAGATTGGCTTTCATATTTTTTTTTATATTATAATCTGTAGTTTTTAAGTTTTTTGGTCAATAAAGAGTATATCTATCTATCTATATTTAGTTCAACACCACTCATTGCACCATTCCAGCGTGGCTCATGTTCGCGTTTTATTTTATCAAACACTATTGGTATCACTATGTATTTGAATACCATGAGATAGTAAGATAAAGAAATATGAATTAATGATAATGATTTGTCTTCTAATTTCGACGACCGATATGGCGTGGAGGTCAGTATACCTACACTTCACTCCAGAGGTCGTGGGTTCGATTCCCACACAGGACAAATCTTTGTGTGCATGAACATGAATATTTGTTCTGGTCTGGGTGTTTTCCTATGTATATTAAGTATATATTTACAAAAAAAAAGTATTTAAGTATGTTTATCCGTTGTTTAGTATCCATACCACAAGTTCTTAATGATACTTATCTTGGAACTAAATAATTGGTGTAATTGTCAGAAAATATTTATTTATTATTTATTTATAATTGTTCACTAAGACGTTAATAGAAAACGACCTGAAAACTTTGACCCATAAAATTTTGACGACCAATTTGGCGTGGAGGTCAGTTTAATTGCAATCTTTATGCAGAATAGGTAGCTATTATGATGTAGAAATTGGAAAAAACTTAAATTCAATTCAATATTTATTGCACTCCATAACGTTTAACATAAGGTCTTACATCTACACAAGTTACAATTACGGACCCTGTTGGGCACGGCAAACTTAGGAGAAAGGAAGGATACTAGGTCCTTTCTTTACAATTTACATAAAGTTTCTATTAAATAGTTCACAACAACAATGTCCTAAAACATTATTGTTAACTTAATTTTATGAACAAACAAACTAACTTAAAATTACGACATTAGTGTTTGTATTTTTAAATTCGTAAGCATAAAAATTTATTCTTAAAAGCACCCTTAAGGGAATTTAACGGGAAGCAAGACGAAATTGTTTAAGAAGTCCGTTTTTATGAAGCTAGGTGCATGAAACTTTATATTTACACTGCTAATTAATGCGTAATGAGTTTACCACTTTTTGAGATATTGCACTGGTTGCTTTCTGTTTGGACTGTAATCACTGTGAGTTAAAGACCCACCGTGTTCTATTTTAATAATTATATTTTAATGCATAGTTCTTGATCAACATACCTCAGGTGGAAAAAGTGAAAGGGAACACATTTATTCTGACAACACACAACATATGTGATGTATTACGTTAAAGAAAAAAGAATAGAGAAAATAAAACATAAAGAAACAAAAGTAAAATAAAAGAATACAATACACGAATACATTTATTGTGATGCCAAAATAGGGCTCCAGCTTATAATGGCTAGTACCACTGCACTGGTTATCTATAGTTGTATATATAGTTTTCTTCAATGTACCTTTTTATAATAGCTAAATAAAATCAGACGTAAATCGCGGTTTATTATACTTTTTGTGAGCAACGAAGTTTTTAATAATGTACAGCGATTTGTATTCTCGGGAAGATTAAACCCTGAGGGGCTAATTACAAAACGAGATCAGAAGTTAAACCAGGTATGACACTAGTGCTGTCACTTTTATTTGATAAAATGAAGACAGTGACAGCATTCGTTTTAAACTTGGCTTAACTTTAGAATTTGTATTGTAATAAACCTCTGAGTGTGTTTTATCAAGCTATTTCTGTCTTTGAAGTGTACAAAGAATATATATACATTCAATATTCATACTTGCAAAAAGGTCGGCCTGTTTAAAAAAGCTGTGAGATGTCATTTCCTACAAGACTGTTAAATCAAATCAAGTCATTTAATTAGTACGTAATGAATGATAAAAGCTATATATTTTTTCGTTTTGATTGTTTTGTTACACATGTCGTGTACTTTTTAATGCTTTTTCGTTAATCCGGAATGCTGGTAGAGATTATTTTTGGCATAAGCAGGTCCATTGTATATTGTTGTAAATATCCCTTTTTTGTGTACATAATTTGTTAAATAAATACATAAATAAGTTTGGAAAAACAATTTTTCTATCAAAGAAGACCAAAAGATTCACGAATGCCAAGACATTTCCAAACACATAATTCCTCAGTTTTCTCAAGTGTTTTGTGCTTTGTTTAAAGTCTACCATTAAGCTCCACTAAGCACCGGTTTAGTAGCAAACAAAATGAAGGCTGTCGAAATAAGCCTTCAAGGAAAATTCTCCAGGAGGAAGGCTTTTAATTTGGCACGTGTGGCGTCGCCTCATCTTTCTGTGCGGCATCTGCATGCTGAGGTGGTTTATTAAACGGAATAATGTTCCTGAGCCGGCTTACGGGGAGATCCGGTGCGCAAAGTCACACGTTATGAAACTGCCGGGATGAGCTGGCCTTGTTTTGATGAAGCTTCAAGTGCCGTCTATATATTGTTATTATTAATATACAAGCAGCTAAACTAAAGTGTGTAAGTTTAATTACCACGCAATCATCAAGATACTTTACCATTATAAAAAGGTGTGAGCCAGAACCGTAGCAAGCGGAATGATGCGACCTCTCCCTACACCTATGGGGACAAGGCGTGATAATTATAAAACATGTATGTACTTCACCAATGTTACAGGGGTGTATAGGAATCTTACTATCATCTTAGGGCCCAAGCCAACCTCACCTGCAAGTGGTGCACCTGCCGATCAACAGACGAGGCTCTGGAAAACATAACAGTGCCCGGTAAGCGGCAATAGGCTCGCCATCTTATGTGGGACCAAGTATATAATTGGCGAAGTGTGGGCGTATAACATGCCTCTGATTCTTCGGGGAAACAGGCGTGAATAAAAGTAAGTTAGAGTCAAACAAATAGGTTATATTCAGCGGGACTGCGTTCTGTTAAAGTTGTTCTTTCTTAGAAAGTGATGCTTTAAAATGCGGATTTTTCTTACCATATGAAGAATTATGCAAGAAAACACAGCAGCTTTCTTTTGCAGCAGTCTTTGGGGATTAAGTCCGACCACATAGTATGGAGAAGCTGGATGTCGGGCAGGCGCTGTTTTCTATAAAATTACGTTAGTTTTGACGCGAACGTTTCGCTCAATTTGTGGTGTGCAGTGATTATCATTGATCTGTAATTACTTTGTAACTGTCTGTACTCGTCATTAAATTAATTTAAGTCATATTTTAGTTACTTACATCATAATATGGATTACCAGGAAGGCCAACATCAGAGAGGAATGGCGGCGAGTTGTGAGGCGGGTCACTGCACCTGAAGTGACGACCAGGACCACTCTGCCAAGAGTGTAACGACGAAGATGGTCATATCGCTGTATTAATCAGTCAAATATGTTCCTAAGACATTGGTGTCCCCAATTTGACTTTGACTGGATCATCAATCTATCAGTTGGGGGCTGTTCTCTATTAAATCTTCTCTCGCGGTCGCCATTAGATAACTTCAACTCCCCATAAGGCCCCGGTTTTTTAAGCCCACCACTACTTAATAAAGATATTTCGTCCTCCACAGAACATCGCAGGTCGTTCTGTGCACAATTGTGCGTGATCCTTTGAGCCACACCCACTCGTCTATTTTTTCGAATGGAAAATCACCATATGACCGTCTCCCGCTGTAGGTGGAGGGGAGGGTGTGTCATACTTTTACCGACTAAAAACCATCCATGTAATTCCTTGAGCCTGCTATATCCCGGGACCGCGGTAACCTCTTCGAACAGTCTCGCAACAACTCGTTACAGCCTCCTTAACTCTTAACAGAAGCAGACCAGGTCCCCAAATCTGCTCAAAGTTGCTGTGATAAGACGTAGTCGGATAGAACAGAATGAAGTCGAGCAGGGGCAACGTAAACACGCCAGACGCTTAAACGATAGAAATAGTTTACCTCCTGTAAAAAATACACGAAAATTTATGAGATTATCTTAGTATCAGCAGTAGTCCAGGCGTATCCCATAAAAATCTTTAATATTGTAACAGTTTATAAAGTAAATCACAACCAAGACTACGAAAAATATAAACATAATCACAGAGTTGCAAAGAAAGTCAAAAACGGATTATTAAAATTTTGACAAATGTATTTCTTTCCACTTGGAAATTTTAACTTGAACCTTATTGAATTTTATACTGTTCTGTGAAATGCAAATGCTTTCATTACCTACTTGTTTTCTGCTTTCCCAACGCCCACTCGACTCGAAATATAATTAAAAAAATATTCCCTATGAAAAAAAAATCCCAACCTTTACGGAGTTGATCAGCTTCGGCACACAGGATCATTATTATCAGACGCAAATACTGGCGTAGCGTTATATGCTAGTAAAGTTTGAAGATTACCCTCAATTTTTCTGGGATCCCTTGATCTAATTCTGATAAGGTGAAACAGAGACCACACGGAAAACACAAGTTTTCAAAAATAGCAAAAATCGGTTCATCTAGTCGAAGTTCAGAGGTAACATATAAAAATGTCCAAGGTGTCAACAAGGAGCCCAAAAGTATAGCACCTTGTCTACCATCAATTTGGGCAAGAGACTAGTCACCTTACAATTTGACACATTTCATCCAGAGATTTCTGTGCATAAAGTGAACTTTTGCTGCAATTATATAAATATGATGGTCCTTGTTACATCTCTCTTAACGCTTTACTATTTTAAAGGTAGTTTCTACCAGAATTAGCCTCCATTTTATTTGCATTCCTTTTTACTATTATTCTTTACATTACGCTTTACTATTTCAAAGTTAGTTTCTACCAGAATTAGCCTTCATTTTACATGAATTCTTCTTTTGGTAGGATTTTAATATTGAAAAGAGCAACACTACTCTCGGGCGGACGACCAGTATTTCCTTTTCGTTCCATATTCTATTTCCAATAAACGTATGATACTTAAGTACACAAAATCGTCAAGCACGAAATAGAATTAAATTTCCTTTTTCAAAGCGAAGTTGTCAGAGCAAATACGAATCGTCTTTACAGGAAAGCTTTTAAAGGACAATATTTTTAATGTATAATTTTTTTTTCTCTCGCGCTTACTTATGCCATTTGCCCGTCATTTGCTTTTACGTTTGAGATGCTATAATTACGTTCTTTTGAACGCATTAATATGGTTGAGAAATCAGAAATACGCTGATTTAAAATTAAAAAAGTTAATATCAATGCGCTCAATTTTGAAGATCATTAAGTAGATATTGGCCAATTGAATAATCAAAATAAGAAAGAAGATCTGGTAATAAAAAAATACAAATCAAACTTAGATAAAGGTTTTACTAAAGCTGGTCAGGAATAATTATGTTAGCAAATTTCGTAAGTTGCGAACTTACATATCTTTGTCAATTATCCCATTCCGTTGGTAAAACCATTAAAAATATTTTATTTTGGTTTCCTGCAATAAAGTTCTTACGAACATCAACATAAAATAAACGCACCCATTCACAGCGGGCACGAACTTCAGTGGAAAAGAAGTGAAAAGACTTGTAAAGGTCTTTTACTTTGCTAGTTACATTTTCGCAAATATCTAAACTGAGCAATAGTAAAAGAAAATACGCTGAGTCACCCCAGAAATATAGATGTTTTAGAGCCAACGGAATATATTTCGACACGATATTATTACTTTGAAAATATTTTGGAGGGGAACGTTCTGGAAAGCACGGAGTATGTGACCTGTGTTAAGATATGCGACGTGGATATGTATATTCGTAGCGGAAAGAAAATATTGTGAAACACGTTGTGTTGTGGTACCCAGCAACGTTGTGAATTCTGAATCGCGTAAACGAAGTTTTGAAATGAAATGATTAAATTTATTGACATAAATAGAGTATTTTGGGGTTGTTGTGTTTTATAATTGAATTTTAAAGTGAAATAAATAGTAATTGTAATTTTAATAATAAAATAAATTCCATGTCAAGATAACGAATAAATTATATAATAATAATATAATCTTTGGTATTACAATATTTTGCGACTGAATAAACATTGCCATAATTGTAGTTTTCGTTTGCATATGGGTTAACTTAGCTCTCCCATTGAGTTAAGGTAGTTATTTAATAGAACTTCTACAAAGTAATGAGAACTATAGTATGTTGTCACTTTATCAGGTGTTCGTTCGCGTTTCATGTCATCTTAAGTATTAGTATTATTAATGGTAAAAATATTGAAGATTGCTAATAACAGTCACAAAGGAGACTTCGATCAGTTTGGGTGTATTTAGGAGATATTTATTTCCTATTCCATTAGCTTTAATTAGCATTCAAGGTTGGTGGGGAATATGTTTATGGTTGCTTAATATGGCGCACATTCGGGAGTTTCATGCTGTTCCAAGATAATGCGCTCAAAATAAGTTTGTACAAAACTGATGCCTACGTGCCGTGTGATACTCATCTCACGGGGAGTCGTAAGAGTCGGAAAGGAAAAATCCTACTGGATAATAGGTAGCAGCGTCGTCCTACGTACTAGTTTGAACTGCGATTACCAACCTGCCTTTTTTTTATTTACGTCGGTAACAAATGCATTTATGCACTGTCTCCCAGCCAAAGAGGGACCGACAGAGGTGTGTGGGACTCACCAACGGCAAACACGACCGCCAGCAGTAATACCCGCTTGTTGAGAAAGATGCGGGGGGCCAGTATCTGGGTTTCAGCTCTGACACCCCGCCCGCGGCCAACGTCCCCCGGACAAAAACGGGAGAATCTCCTCAAAGAGACGCAGTGGACGCGCCCCTCCTACCTCCTTGTGCGACCATAGCGTGTGTGGCCAACTTCTCTGAGGGTCTATGGTTAGACAGCAAGGGCCCCTTGGCCCCGCTGCCTAAGACTCTCCTGGCGCTGCTACGCGGGCCTTCCTGGTCCGCCCGCTGCGCCCTCCACAGGTCCTTCTTAGTTTCCCCCCCGGTAGTCAGTACTAAGGGCACCCAGAGTCGCCAATCTCTAGGTGTTACCTTTTCCCTGGCGCCCTCTGCGCCTTAGATAGATAGATAGATAGATATACTCTTTATTGGCCAAGAAACTTAAAAACTACAGATTACAATATTAAGAGAAAAATTAAATTTAAAGCCAATCTAGGCGGTCTTATCGCTAAAAGCGATCTCTTCCAGACAACCCGACGCAAAAGAGAGAACAGGATAGCAGTAGGCAGAGCTCGTTAACTTTAAAAAATAATAAACACTAAAACTATTTGTTAAATATGAATAAAATACACAAATACATAAAATATATATTATATATATATATATCTATATACATATAATATTTTTAAAAAAACTGATACAAACAACTAATCAGATATATTCAAAAAGTAAGACTTCACCCGCTCCTTAAAAGAGTTTAATGTCTGAGCCTGTCTAATGGAAACAGGTAAGGAATTCCAGAGACGGATAGCCTGAAGGGTAAAGGACTCATGATATTTTTTGGACACATGTGCAGGGACATTAAGGCATAGGTTTTCAGAAGAACGCAGATTACAGGAATGAGTAGAGGATACATATGTAAAACGAGATTTAAGATATGAAGGAGTGCACGGATGGAAAAGAACGGAGTACAACATGGAAAGGATATGAAGGTCTCTACGCCGACATACTGGTAACCATTTAAGCTTATTGCGATACTCAGACACATGATCGAACTTACGCAAGCCAAAAATAAAGCGAATCGCGAAGTTTTGCAAGCGATTAAGTTTATCCAGCTGATCACTTCTGAGATCTGGGTAGCAGCAGTCAGCGTAATCCAAAATGGAAAGAAGGAGGGATTGAGCCAACATAATTTTAGTAGATGTAGGTAGAAAGTTTCTAATGCGTCTAAGAGATTTACCTGCAGCAAAAATCCTCCGGCTTACCTCAGTCAATTGATTATTCCACGATAGAGTCCTATCAAAAATAATTCCTAAATTTCTCACCGTATCACAAAACGGGATATCCGCACCATCCAGTATTAAGGAAGGAGTATTACTATAATTGATTTTTTGTACAGACTTATGGCCACCGATGATAATAGCTTGAGACTTGGAAGGGTTAATCTTGAGACCATATGACTTACTCCAGTCTGAAAGAACTGACAAGTCATTATTTACAACATTAATTACCTCCGGCAAACTGTTTATTGTTCCATGGCTATAGCCTTACCAGGAGGTACTCAGCCCCCCTACCACGACAAGGTGGAGACCAGTCGGGGGGGATTACCAACCTGCCTGCCCAGCGTGGTGATTATGGGCAATACCCTAATGGGATAAATAATATAATCTATGGGGGAGGTTAATGCTCAGCAGTGGACTTTATATACCCGTTATGATAATGTGCTAAGTCTTCACGCTAATCCTGATACTTTAGGAAGACTTGACCGAAACTTCTGTTATGAAACAGCATATTATGTTCCTAAGGTAAATCAGCTTAATAATGACACATTTTGATATTACTGAAATGGAATGAATACTGTGAGTTCTCACTATATAAGGTATACTTGGGTCGATCGTGGCAAAATGCTTTCAATAACGTTTGCAGTAAATCATATGAGATATTTTTTTGTGATCTCTGTCGGTCAGTTGGGAATATGTAATGAAGTTACCCCATTTTACCCCCCAGTTAATTAATATTATACCCTTTTCGCTGAGGGGTAATGCCAAATGTTCAATGCAAATTTCTGCCCCTGTGAAAGGGTTACGCTTGCTTCGAAACCTCTTTGGTTCCCTATACCGTTTATCGAGACCGCAGAGTTTCGGTAATGTTCTTTTCGCTAACCAACAGTCGGACCCCTGGTCTGCTTTAGATACGAACGAGAATATTAACAATACCTATTAAGTTTTTTTTAATGAATTTCGTACAGCCGATTGATAAAACAAACATGATATCGTCCCGAGGAGTGTTGAGAGCCCCGGATTTTATTTGTATATTTTAAAACATACCTTGTACATTTCGCCGCTCGATGCTCAATGTAAACAAAACCATGTTTTTTTTACATTGGGATCGTGCCCTTACATAATCAAGTTACATTTTCGTGTTACTGGTTTGTTTACTAAATTTTCAAACGGTGATAAAGTTTGTTTGATGTACATTGCTGTGTCAATGTCAACACTGAACAGTATTACAGTAGAAAAATGGGGATGTAAGTAGAAACCAGGTAGAATGCGAAGTTTTCACTTCTACTAAACAGATATGTATGAGTAAACACCTCATTACGACAAGAGTTTTCAAAACAATTTGATATACGTATAAAAATGCATTTTGTGCGAGCTAATGGGAATTATCGAAAAGTATTTTGCCTTTTATAAATTCAGTGATTGATATACGTATAGGAAAAATACTTCCTACCCCCGGACCAAAACAGGGAGGACCTCCTCAGAGAGGCGCAGTGGACGCGCCCCTCCTACCTCCTTGTGCGACCATAGCGTGTGTGGCCGACTTCTCGGAGGGTCTACAGAGGTTTTTAATGGTATTCGTTCCTGACCACCTGGTACCGAGAAGCGGTTTACAATGATTTCAACTTCTAAATAATTTTATTAAATAGGACTTGAAAATGCCAAAATTAAATATAAATAACTATCGATATATATACTAGCACTGAAATCACGAAGCTTAAATTTACATGCAACAAAACAATCAACAGAACAAAATTATTAAAGTGTAAGTCAATGTAAGTGCCAGTTCTGAGCCACCGCTCTGTAATAAGAACTGGCAAAAATGTCTATATCTAAAGCTATATCATTCAATTTTAAGTTTGATTGTCTAATTAAATTTGACTGTTTTATAATGTCACCATTGAATAGCTGATTAATGGCATGAATACAATTCATAGAAATATGCTGAAATTTGGGCTTCTCAATAATGTGCGTCCCAAATTACGCGTATCAGTAGATATTAGATTGCATTTACCGTGTCATCAAAATCAATGAATTGCCAACCTAACCAAACCTGATTGCACGTACATACCATTTCAGCATCAAATCTCGCATTTGATACACAATCAGTAATTGCTGATGCTCTAATCCTCTGATTGCTAATCCTACAAAAAACAGTGCAGTCTGATCGATGTATTATTCTTTTGTAGATATTTATTGCAAAAATATAAATGGTTTTAAAAATGGCATGAACAAATTCATTTTGGCATATAAATGTGAAAATCAACAGAACTGCGAAAATATTATAATTTACGGGCATTTGTTGTCGGTTTTGCAAAGAGTTAAAACTGTTTACATCGGCGTTTTTTATGAAGGATTACAATATATAATAAAATATAGTCTAATGGAATAAGTTATTATTTATCTGTAAATGTTAAACAAAGTATCTATGCATACTTTTAGTGTAGTGATAATTAATTTATAAATATTTTCTGACAATTAGGAACTTGTTTCAAGCGCATACTAAAAAACGGTTATTTTTTATATATACTTTTTTTATAGATACATACTTAGGTAATATATATAGAAAAACACTCTTACCAGAACAAATAATCATACACACAAAGATGTGAGGGAATCAAACCGAAGACTTCAGGAGCAGAGTAGGGGCATACTCGCCTTCAAGCCATATTAGTCGCCATTATGAGCTAAAATCAAGGCATGAATAGCAAATAAGAGATTTGCTTTCTATTTTGTTTTTATTTTAATTTTAATTAGAAACACTTTTCTTAGACACCATTTATCCCGTACAACTATTTAGTTTACAACTGCTAGGGTTGGCTTGAAAAGATCTCTTCTAGAGATAAGCCCACATTTGTATTTCTCATTTCATACTTAAAAATTATTTTGTGCAATAAAGGATTATTGTAATATAAAATGAATCATTATATTATCATATACATGTATGACCATTCCTGATTACTATCTATTCCTGAACAATTTAAATTACGATGAAGTGAATAGATGACTATTTCTTGACAATCATTGTAAAAGACACTACATATAATTTGTGTGCAACAGAAACTTAATGCAACACAACTGAAAAGCATATCTATATAATAATACGATAAACATATCGAACAAAATATTTTTCTAACAACCGATGGTCAGCAATACATATCTTATCCCATAATGCATATCAACCGTGCTTCATGTAACTAGAACAACACATTAGAATGTCGTCTAAATACGCCGCCACTCCCTTTATGGCGTAAGCCTTGTGTTCACGAATCAGTAACATCGGCCGATTCATTCGTGGACGCAACTCGGGCCGTCCCTGATTGCAGCGGCCGTCAGCTCACATTGTTCCGTATTAGTTCCGACTTGTTAGTTCCGTCCTTGTCGTACACTCATATGGCAGTATGCACACAATATGTCCAAGATACTTTTGAAATGTCACAACGAGTTTTCAAACAAATCCTAATAATGTTTGTTATCTGATTGGTTGATTTAATTCAGATTATTGCAACGAATTTTTACACTCATATTAACCTTTTCATGCACTCACGTGAAACAACGAGTACATTAAGCAGCATTTCCTAAAACAATTAATATATTCAATCACTGTTAGTCAATATCAAACTTTTGTACTGTTGAAACAGAACATGATGGACGCATAGCAAAATTGAACATATTATAAAAATAATTATATTATTCGTTTCCGTTCAATACAAATAGCCTCATAACTGTACAACAAAAAAGTATGCTACATACCAACATATCAAGTTCCTTAATGATATAAAAAACACAAATTGATCCACACTGATAATAAAATCTTCATCGACTTTCCTTTGTAAGTAGAGAAGGTAAGCAAATTATACTTAAACCTCATGATTCCATTCTGACTTCGTTTGCAGTTTTGCACAGTTAACATTAGGTCTGAATCGCAAACCGACGCGAAACACCTAGTAATAATACTAACATGCATGTCGTTGACATTCTAATGAACTCATTTGTACCTCTGTGGTGGCCTTTTTTTTTTTCTTTTATATAATGGCTTCGTGCATATTTAGCCAGTGTCAAGTAAGAGATATATTAATAACATATTAATTATAGTAAATGAGATGACCTCCCCCTAAACCCGTTGAGTCCTCAGTAAAGATGTGGGACTGGACTGAGATTTCACATGGACTTTTTGAGAGAATTTGAAAAGTTATGTTGAACTGTTTTGTTTCATTTACCAACATTTATGTACGTTCACAAACACTTAACGGTTAATAATCCACCGTTATTACACAATAATGTTCGAAATATCACAAATTTTAGAAAATAAAACAAAACTGCATGACGCTTCACTTTCCCGCCAAGAAGCCATTTGGTGGACTTATTAGCACTTTTTCGTATGTTCTGTGTTAAAAAATGTAAATAGTCGGACCTTTATTTTATTTTTACATATAAAATGACATCGGATGAAGAGATACAGTACGACCAAAGATCAAGATGGTGTGGACGACTTTTGAATATACTGTGAGTTCTTGTGTTCCCTTTTTCTATATTTAATAATAGTTTAAGCAGAGTAATAATTTACATTTTTTTAACCGCTCTAATATACTGTAATCGAAACCAGATATGGAGTACAGAATATGTAGCAAATTAAAACACTTTTTATTCTTTTGATTTAAATGTAGAACTATTTTTTAATATCAATCTTCCCACATTCTGCAAATTAGCGGAGCACTTTGTGTCCGGGGCTAACTGTAAAATAATTGAGAATATAGATTTCACTTAATAATAACGCGCCCATTCCAGGTAAGGGAAATAACAAAACAACCAAATGAAACAATAAAAAATTATAATTATTATGATTTTGATTAATTACCTTTAGGCAAGAAACTCGTCAAATTTATCATCAAGCATGATAGAAAATCAATCAAACAAAACGCTGCCTCACAATCACATCAGCTGACAAATAGAACCGTAAGCGGCAGCAATAAATAAACAGCTGTTTGACATACAAGTGCCCTTAAAAAAACGCTGAAATATCCAAAGTACTTCGCCACAATTGAGTTGCGTACAAAAAGACTCGGCTCCGTGGGCGTCGTATAGTTCGCGCCAAAATCTGGTGTCAACGCGATCCAGTTAGACAATTATGCGCGACAATGGCCGGACTCGGCGCCAACACTCTCCAGTGTTCAGCGCTGAGGACACAATGGCGGAAACTAAAATACATAAATACTTTTACACGTGGGTAAGTCCACTAATGCTATTTCTTTCCAAAATTAATATTTTAAGGCTAGCTTAACTGGCGAACTTTGTACAGCCATATTCTTATTTTATATCAACAAAATCAATTATTTATTATTGCTTCCCTTTCCATAATACGGTTAAAAAAAAGTTTTTACATACTGAAATTGCAACCAGAATTTAATTATAATTACAAAGGTCCAGAGAGCAAAAGGTGATGGCTCAACTTGTGCTGTCCAGCGTATACACACTAGCCGGCGCTGGTTTTCAGTACATTGCTGATGTTAAAAAATTAAGTATATAAAAAGTTATATATGCTCTAAGTTCTATCTAGGCCCTTGCAGGGCATCACGTGTTAACCTATTGCATATCATAATTTATGTATCATGTAATGTGACACACAAGAAATTAAACCATTCTAATTTATTATCCAATTTGGTTCAGTCGTTCAGAACTTATGTGCGTGGGTAAATACGTTTTGGTGATTCATTTTTAGTTAGATAGATTTGAACACATTAACAAAATAAATTGAAATGACATGAGTCATGTTTTTATCTTAATGTAACTAAATAGATTTACTAGAATATGTATGTAAATACATCGTTGTATATCATATTAAAAAACCAAAGTTACATTTTCACACTAGAAGTCGACTAATCAATTTAATTGAAGTTCCTTATCGAAATTGTTTCAAATCCTTGATATAAAAGTTTGAAGTCTTTATAAGACGATATTTTTACTAGAAAATAACAACTCGTCTGTAGTGACTCGTCAATCATTAACAATAATTTAAAGTATTACATGAGATATTTAAAACAACGTGTACAAAGGTGTCCTTATCTCTGGAAGAGTCTAACATCTCGACCAACCAACCCTAGCATTTGTAAACTAAATAGTTGTGCGGGATAAATGTTGTCCAAAAAAAGTATATCTAATAAATATTAAAAAATAAAAATTATTAAAAATAATAGGTTGGGGAAAAAGTCTTTTCGTATTTTTGTATGAAAAGTCAAGACATTTTTTTCAAAGTTTATTTACATTTATTTACAATATATATGTACCGTTTTGTTGAATAACTTTCTGCCATTTTTTGGGCAGAGACATTATCCCGTTACTGTAGAAACTTTGGGACTTCTGATCAAAAAAACGGGACAAATAGTTTTGGCAGTCCTCTCTTGAGGTCAACCTAACAGAACCTAAAGAATTCTGCAGAGACCGAAACAGGTGAAAATCTGAAGGCGCAAGGTCAGGGCTATATGGTGTATGCACTAGGACCTCCCAGTCGAACTCTCTTAATTTTTGCTGAGTGACTAAAGATGTGTGTGGTCTAGCGTTATCGTGATGAAAGACCACACCCTTCCTGTTGATCAATTCCGGCCGTTTTCTCTCGACTGCTTCCTTTAATCTCATCAGTTGCTGGCAGTAAAGATCAGAATCGATGGTTTTGCCGGGCGGTAAAAGCTCATAATAAACAATGCCCTTCCAATCCCACCATACACACAGCCTTATTTCGTGTTAGGCCAGGTTTGGCCACAGTCTGTGAAGCCTGGCCAACTTTCGACCACGACCTTTTTCGCACGTTCTTGTCGTACGTGATCCACTTTTCATCGCCAGTTATCAATCTCTTCAAAAACGGCTCGGTTTCATTACGTCTCAATAATGAATCGCAAATGAGTACACGGTTCATTAAGTTTCTTTGAGTGAGCTCGTGTGGCACCCAAATATCGAGCTTTTTTGTATAACCAGCTTTCTTCAAATGGGTCAAAACTGTTTTGTGGTCAATTCCCAGTTCTTCAGCTACATCGTAACTGCTAATATGCCGATCTTGCTCCACTCTTTTAAAAATGGCGTCCATTTTATTCGTAACAGGGCGACCAGAGCGAGGTGCATCTTTAACATCAAAATTTCCGGACTGAAAACGTTTGAACCAAATTTGTGCTACTCTTACTGACACTGCATCAGGTCCATAAACATCACAAATTTTTTTCACTGCTTGAGTTGCATTTTTGCCTTTTTTATAATAAAATTTTAAAATGTATCGAATTTCTTCATTAGATTCACTCATTTTTACGGAGAGAAAAACAAATGAAAAATAGCGGGAAACAACTTTTTTTAATTTTTTTCTTTTCTTTATAATGGAACCTTTTTAATGTTACCAAAACCAGCCAGACACAAATAGTACAGTCAAAAAAATTTTATAATAAGTTTATACCTACGTTATGCGAAAAGACTTTTTCGCCGACCTAATATATACATACATACAACTTATACCAACATTATTGCAAGACAACAAATTAAACACTAAAACAAAAAAGTGCTTATTATGTGCCAAATTTGACAAATAGTAATTACCTAACTAAGCGTATAAACCTCTTCATACATTTAATAAGAAAAAGAGAATGTTTTGTCACGATTAATTGTAGAACACACGGTCGACACCGCAGGCAGAAGCATTTATCAAAGGAAAATCCTCAATTTAAAATTAAAAGCTGAAAAACTAAAATAAAGGCCGCGTTACTAGCATACACCACCCTTTATATCTGCATGTAGTTCAAAAATGGTAAGCGACAAGGGGCGATGTGTCCGTTGCATAGCGACGCAGTCAAACAGTAACAGTAGGAGAATGAGCTGTAGGTAACTCTTGATATTTTATTAGTTTCTCTTTAATAACTTATAAAAGTTACGATACTAAGTACTAGTGCTGTTATACTAAAGTATAAAATATATTTTCATTGAATTAGAGAGAGCTATCATTAATTGGATAAAAAGTATGAATATCACGTACGCTTCGTTGTAGGTCTGCCTGCTAAAATATCATTAAGTCGTAGCATAAATTGTAACAAAATACAGTTATTATTTCAAAACTTTCTAATTATTATTTAGACTAACTTTTTATAAGGCTCTTTAATGAAATTACAATTAACCAAAAGACTAAAAGCGAGTTTATAAGGTTTGGACTTGTGAGTTTCATGTTCCTAGCAACTATTTGGTGACGCAAAAACGTGTGAAGATGATATGCTGTCTAGCTTTTGCCACGATTACAACCCCCACATTTGGCACGCGACAAATGCCCCCACTGTGCCCAACTACCCTTGAATTCTCCACCAGTTTTGTCCAAGTCCGGTATTTTAAAAGGTAAATATGCTATAGAGTTTACAGGGATGATCTATTGGGGGATAAAACTGAATATTATCCTTTATTTTTCGTCGCAGTAATATTATTTTGAGTTTATTTCTCTCACAATATGCTTGTGCAAATATGTCTTGTTAAATTCCTTTGGTAGCTTTAATGTGCATGTGATTCCATTTATTCTTGCTCTTTGAAGTAATTATGTCAAAGATGTTCTTAATGTGCTTATTCAAATTCATTTCAAGTTAAGCATCATTCCGAGCCGTTTGTAAATTTCCTTTAAATTTAGTAGCGCCACTTCATCAGAGCGGGCTTAGCTCCAGCCTGCTTATTTAAAAATAACTGGCATCGCAAAGTTTTTCCAATTAGTGACTCTTTGTGTCTATTTCAGTCTGTCTCGCTCTTATTCCTGCCACTCATCTATTTAAAGCTCACTGTGGTCTTTTTGGTCTTCATCCTGCCTGGTATCGGGGACAACCAACTAGTCGACCTTTTTATATTCTCACATTATTCACCGCACGAACTTCGCTCATTCTTTTAAGGTGTCCGACTCGACCGACTTTTCTGCAGAAAAATTAAAGCATTTAACGGTAGGGAAAAGGGATGAAATAATATGCTTTTATTTTGGTAACATATTAATGGAAACGAAAGAATTTTGTCGCAGTTTTATTATCAATCTGACTTTTTTACCCTCTGATTTATATCTCTTTATAGCCATTTACAAATATTTTGTTTTCTCTGGTGACAAGAAAATCAGAAAGAGGCTATTTCTGATTTTAAATACCTTTGACATGAACACACAAGTCAAACTGAACTCATCTGTGAGCTTAGTCAACAACAGTCGAAAACACTAGTTCACTGTTGGTCAAAATATAATAATCACGTAGTCGGTAGTATCCAAATTTTCGTAAATATAAATACGGATATAAAAGTTAGTAATATTTGCCCTTTCTAGCTGAAGTATGAAAAATATCGCACACAAATCATGCTGAAAAAAACTAACGCAAAAATTCAAGCCCCATTTTAATCTATCACAACGTCCACTAAAACAAAATTCGTCGCGCAATTTCGCTGTTGACTCGCTGTGGGCGGGCGTGACGCACGACTTCCGTCTGCCATATCCCTGTCTGAAAAATCTCAAAAATCCAGCGATATATCAACACTAACTTGTTTTAAGTCACACTAGTTCTTGGCAACCGTCTTGTGTCATAGTCTTGCTGAATAATTGCCCGGCACCCCGCAACTCGCGTCGGTTGCGGATACAACTGCGGAGATTAAAAACGCTTTCCGAATAGGCACATGTCCAAATGTCTCGTTCGCTGTTGTGTTTAATGCGTTCGAGCGTAACAGCAATTGTCGCTTCATTTCTTATTCACGCGTGTGCTAGGTTCCTAGTTGTTGTTCTCTTTATAGCGATAGACGTCAAAAAGGTGCACCATCGTTATCCTCAAGCTACTTTTTAAAGTAAATATTACACTTACAAAACAAGGACAAAATAATTTCAATTATCTATGGGATTATATTCGGAACGATGCAAAAAGATTTATTAAATTATTAAAATTTATCTGTATGTTTGGTACTCATTGTATCACTGAGTCCAAGTGTCGGAATAGAACGGATTGCCCCAGGAGGTGTCATTTTTTCCCCCCCGACTGGTTTCCACCTTGTCGTGGTGGGGGGGCTGAGTACCTCCCGGTAGGGCGCTAGGGAAAAGGTAACACCCAGAGATTGGCGACTCTGGGTGCCCTTAGTACTGACTACCGGGGGGGAAACTAAGAGGGACCTGTGGAGGGCGCAGCGGGTGGGCCAGGAGGGCCCGTCAAGCAGCGCCAGGAGGGTCTTAGGCAGTGGGGGCAGGGGGCCCCTGCTGTCTAGCCATGGACCCTCCGAGAAGTCGGCCACACACGCTATAGTCGCACAAGGAGGTAGGAGGGACGCGTTCACTGCGTCTCTCTGAGGAGGTCCTCCCGGTTTTGGTCCGGGGGACGTTGGCCGCGGGCGGGGTGTCAGAGCTGCAACCCAGATACTGGCTCCCCGCCTCTTTCTCAACAAGCGGCGGGCGTCGTCGGAAGATTTTTAGTGGGTACTGGCAGTCGCGTCTGCCGGTGGTGAGTCCCACACACCCCTCTCGGTCCCCCTTTGGCCGGGAGGCAGTGCGGAAATGCATTTTGTTACCGACGTTAATCAAAAAAAAAAGGAGGTGTCATTTTGATGAATTGATTTACTTATAACCACAAAATTATTATTAAGCTACTGTACTGTGTGTATAAGTTGGTTAACCTTGCGAAAAGAAAGAGCAAAATATTTATTTTATCATTTCTTTAATGTTGCAACTAGATAATTAAACTGTTATGCTATTCATTATTTTTAGAAAATAAATAAGATCTTCTAATCTTATAGATTTTACGTGGTCTAGATTTCTCTTCCATATACTTTGTAGACAGCAGAAAATGAAAATAAAAGGATTACTTTCCCATATCGCAATTTAAATATATCAATATTTTTCAATCAAATATCGCTCATCAAAAGCTGCTGGATAAAGCCGGCAAGTAAATAAATATTAATACAATAAAGCGATTTATTTTCCATCGAATTGGAAGATTACTAGCGCAGTTCCACGAGGCTGGCTGGACTTGGATTGCCTTACAGCGGGGTTTCTGGTCTCGGGAGAACTCTCTCTCCGGCTAGCCCGTTGGAGGGTCTTAGGCAGCGGGGGCAGGAGGCCCCTACCATCTTACTATAGACCCCCCGCTATGAAACTATGTGACCTGTAGAGGGCGCAGCGGGCGGGCCAGGAGGGCCCGTCAAGCAGCGCCAGGTAGGTCTTAGACAGCGGGGGCAGGGGGCCCCTGCGATCTAACCATTGGCCCTCCGGGAAGTTGGCCACAAACGCTATGGTCGCATAAGAAGGTAGGAGGCGCGCGTCCACTGCGCCTCTCTAAGGAGGTTCTCTCGGTTTTGGTTCGGGGGCGTTGGCCACAGGTGGGGTTTCAGACGCTGCAACCCAGGTATCTAGCGGCGGGCGTCGTTGAAAGATTTTTAGTGGGTATTACTGCTGGCAGTCGCGTCTGCCGGTTGTGAGTCCCACACCCACTTTCGGTCCCCCTTTGGCCGGAAGGCAGTGCGTAAATGCATTTTGTTACCGACGTAAAACAAAATAAAAAAGGGGGTCTCTGGTCTGTTTACATTTCGGCCAAGGTTAGGGAGGGTTGAAGGAAAAAGAGCACTTCAAACCGTGGAATAAGCACGTTAAAGGGCGCACCCACAAAAATATTGTTTTAAATTGAGGAGATCACATTTTTAAATGAGCATTGCGTAACTGGTTAAGTTATTAAGACATTTTTAGGGGATGAAAGTATTCCTGCTTATTTAACCAATTCAATAAATTACCTTTACACAAACTTTAGTAAAAATTAAAGGCTTAATTATTTGTAACTAAACTACCAAGTACTTATAAATGTACTAATAAAAAATCAAAAATAAAGTCCTCGTTCATGTCCGACACTATTTAAATAACGTACACACAGACGCACAACAGCAGAATGTGAATATTGTATAACATTGCGATAATCTTCCAGGATTTATCGTATATTGCTATCGAATGTGAGATCGGGCCGGGCTGAGCCGGTTTCCGATTTGTATTCGCCTTTCATTAATAATGCATTAACGATTGTTATTTTTCAATATTCCGCCCTAGCGAAGGTCGGAGCAATCCGGTGTTCTAGGTACTGGTTCTACAATTATGTAATAATCTTTGCCACGGCTTACAGAATTTTGTATTTTTAGCAAAAATATACGGAACGTAATAAACTGATCGTCTGAACAAGATCGAATAAATGATCAAACATTCTGATTGAAGTTGTAAATAACTATCACTGAAGAAACACTGATCAAACTTTGTATTATTGGTTTACTAGCGACCCGCCCCAGCTTCGCACGGCTGGTATGCTAATATGAATAGTTACGTATATTACATAATTACAGAATGTCTCTATATAGGCCGCGAGTACCTACCACCGCCGAAACCATAATTTTTCGATTTTGTACAATAAGTTGTACAATATTGTAGTACATTATTTTGACTAATATCGTAGGGTTTGGCCAGCGTTTGCAATATAAGCGCAAAAAAGTGAGTTGATTTACGACATCACATTAGAAACTTCAAAAATTGTGTTCCACTACTATATTATGCATGTATTATACATATAAACCTTCCTCTTGAATCACTCTATCTATTCAAAGATTTAAGCATACAAAGGGACATAGGGACAGAGAAAGTGACTTTGTTTAATTCTATGTAGTGATGACGTTTCATAAAGCATTTGACTTATACATTTGCAAAATATAATAATCCATGTGTCAGAAAACCACTCACGCGTCTCTGTCAATCCGACCCGAGTCTGCGTGTTATCTCCACATCTGAAAAAAATCTAAATCCATACATACATACATACATAATATCACGCCTGTTTCCCCGAAGGGGTAGGCAGAGGCATATAATACGCCCACACATCGCCAATTATATAGGTGGTCCCACGTAATAGGTGGCGAGCCTATTGCCGCTTACCGGGCACTGATATGTTTGCCAGAGCCTCGTATGTGGTCGGCAGGTGCACCACTTGCAGGTGAGGTTGGTTAGGGCTCCTAAAATCTTTGTGGAACTCTATACACCCTTTTTTTTTTTTTTTGATTTACGTCGGTAACAAAATGCATTTACGCACTGTCTCCCGGCCAAAGGGGGACCGAGAGAGGTGTGTGGGACTCACCACCGGCAGACACGACCGCCAGCAGTAATACACACTAAAAATCTTCCGACGACGTCCGCCGCTTGTTGAGAAAGAGGCGGGGTGCCAGTACCTGGGTTGCAGCTCTGACACCCCGCCCGCGGCCAACGTCCCCCGGACCAAAACCGGGAGGACCTTCTCAGAGAGACGCAGTGGACGCGCCCCTCCTACCTCCTTGTGCGACCATAGCGTGTGTGGCCGACTTCTCGGAGGTTCCATGGTTAGGCAGCAGGGGCCCCCTGCCCCCGCTGCCTAAGACCCTTCTGGCGCTGCTTGATGGGCCCTCCTGGCCCGCCCGCTGCGCCCTCCACAGGTCCCTCTTAGTTTCCCCCCCGGTAGTCGACGATTTGATTGGCGACTCTGGGTGCCCTTAGTACTGACGGTACTGGCCCTCCGCCTCTTTCTCAACAAGCGGCGGGCGTCGTCGGAAGATTTTTAGTGGGTATTACTGCTGGCGGTCGTGTCTGCCGGTGGTGAGTCACACACACCTCTCTCGGTCCCCCTTTGGCCGGGAGACAGTGCGTAAATGCATTTTGTTACCGACGTAAATCAAAAAAAAAGGACATTACTTCGAGGACAGGAAAAACGCAAGCAATTATTGTGCAACTGCGACCAGTATGAGACTCGCGAAAATCGACCCAAAGAGCCAAGTTCTAAATATTCAGGTCCATCGTCAAGCCTGTGCTTCTATACGGATGCGATACATGGAAAGAAACCAAGGCCATAATGCGCCAGCTCCAAGTTTTTGTCCCCCGATGACTTCGATCAAATCCTCGGTATATATTGACCCGAAAAAATCTCAGACGAAGACCTGTCAGAACGCTGTTACGAAATCCTGATCGACCAGCATATCATGCGAAGTATGTGTAACTGAATCAGTCACACGCTCCTTGGGGTCCCGATCATATACCTGAACAGGGAATGGATTGTAGCCCATAAGGAAAGCGAAAACGAGGTCGTCCTAAACAAACCTGGCGACGCACGGTGGTAGACGACGCAAAGAATGTCGGGAAGACGTGGAGCGAGGTCAAGCACGAGGCTCAAGACCGATCGAGATGGAAAGTCACTGTGGACGCCCTCCGACCCATCGAGGGCACAAAGGACCATAAGTCATGATAAGTAGACTTAATATGATGATGAATGTAAGTTAATCTAAGCTTCATGATTTTAGTGTAATATATTTCGATTGTATTTTTTACTTTTGATATTTTTAAGTACTGTGTAGTAGTTAATAAAATAAAAATATTCTCAAGTTTTGAAGTTAACTTTTCAAGAAAGTATTTTTAGCAACCCCTTTAAAGTATGTTTGCTTTCTGCCAACTTAATATTAATAAGGAGGGAGTTTCAAAGTTGAATAGCTTTTATGCAGAAAGAAATTAAATATAAAATCGATTCCTACTAGTTTCTTAGTAAACTTAGGAATAAAATTAACCTGAAAAAGAACTCTGAAAAAAGTCATCATCATCACAGCCTATTAACGTCTCACTACTGAGCACGAGCCTCCTCACACATCAAGGTGTGAGGGTATTAGGTCATACTCCACCACGCTGACCCAGTGCAGATTGGCGGAGGCAGGTGTATGGCGTCCTGCTGTTAGAATTCTTCAAGCCGCCCATTAGGCCTCTAACATGGCTTAACGACTACCACATTTAGTGATAACCGAGACCAACTGCTTAACGTGCATTCCGAAGCACGGAAGCGCTTGATATCAAATGCCACACAAACGGTCACCCATCCAAGGACAGACCTCTGTAAACTCTGCTGTACTTTGGTGATCGTTTCCGACCACCGAGCACCGCAGAGCTACGAGCGCTTCTTTCTGAAAAAAGTACTAATTGAATATCAAATGCGAGAGCTGAATAAGTTACTTTTGATGTCAATTTTTTATGAACCGATAACACAACTCGTAAACTCATAGTTTTTGTCCAAATCAGTAACAGTCCGGCCACAACCCATTCAGAACGTGCAAGATCCTGCATTATTGATCGCAAATGCTGAGGCTTCACTAATGTCAACTATAGCCTCCAAGTTATTGAATACTTTTTCAATACGTCTCGGTGAGGATCAGTTATTCAATATCAGACGGGAAGCAGGCCATCTTCAATGGGACGGGATTTGCACGATCCCCAGATCGCAATATAGACGGGCCTCGTCGTTCATCAGAAGAACATTATGAATAGGTCTCAGTTGGAAGAAGATACTGATGTATGACTCGTTAGGATGTTTTGTAGATATTTTTATGTTCGGTGGAACACCCGAGACAGCTTAAAGTAAACTTCAAAAGAATTAAGTAGGTAACATAAATAAAATAAATATTTTCTGACATTACACCAATTATTTAGTTCCAAGATAAGTATCATTGAGAAGGTGGTATTATGGTTACTACATATAACGGATAAACATACATAAATACTTTTTTTTGTAAATACATACTTAATATACATAAGAAAACATCCAGACCAGAACAAGTATTCATCTTCATGCATACAAAGATTTGTCCTGTGTGGGATTCGATTATTTATACTTTTTAAGAAATTATCATCGTGTAAAGAATCACATTGATCTGATATAATAACTTTTTATATTTATAAAGGGCGTTTAAATTTAGAAAATGCCATTTGATTAAACATTGATTAAACATCAAATAGCATTCCCTAAATTTAAACGCAACCTTTTTACAATAGTACACACATAATTACGGAAGCTGGTAAAAAAAATACTATTTATATATTAAGTATTTTACTACCAACGCTTGCCAGAAAGGGGATAAAACTGCCTAAATATCTTGACTAGCTTTAAAAAAGGTAAAGCCGACATCTAAACAGCTTATCCTTATTAACTCAACCAAATAAGTTTCCCAAAGTACCATCAACCTATTAGCAAAATACCCGCAGAGGCATCTCCGCCAAAAACGCTGTCTATTTCAGGCAATAATGCTGGAATGAATTAACTTAGTTGTTAAGCTGGTATCCACTAGTTTGGATTTAAATGTTGTTGGAAGTTGGAGTAGTTAAGCTGGTCTCTGTCACTTGTAAGTGTGGGTAGCTTCGCACTTAAGTCCACTCTTTACTAGCATTAACACCTCGAATGAAACTGAATTGCTGGGTATCGGGTGCTTTAAGAATATTGTTTAAAAAAGGGTAGGACCTTTACTGGGCACAGGGTTCCTCTCACATACATATGAGTGACTGATTATATGTAGTTAAATATGTGTTTGTTTACACATTTCGTTAGTATTTGGGCAAAAAAGTATATGTAAAATGAAAAAAATCGAGTTAATTAAAAATAGACGAAAGTATACTCTTGATAATTATTTTTTTTACTATTCCTCTTTCTCTTAATTAACACTATCTTCATTAGATCAGAGCCGTCACCGAATGCTTTAAATTTATAAAATATGTTTCTCAATTTCTCCGTAATAAAAGCTAATTAGTAATTGTTCTCGATTTTCTGAGCCTGTGCCCAAATTGAAGTTCGATTTATGTGGACCAAATAAAAGGAAGCCGTCTCTTGGCTTTGTTAAGTATCGAAGGTAAACAACAGTCGCTGAGCGCAGAGCCGCAGAATCCACAAATCAACTTTGATAAATGGCGTTTAGAAATTCCCAATTTCCCCCTTGATACTTACTCCATTTTATTATTTTGCCTAAGCTTTCTTTTGGCCTAGCTAAGTGCTGATAAAATATGTTCTAGGAGTATCGATAACAAACGTGTCTATATTTTTTTTATCGTCGGGAGCGGTGATATTCTAGCAGCGAAACCCATAGACTTTTCTTCATTCAGAAGGTTTTGGGTTCAAACCCTTTTTTTTTATTACTTCGGTAACAAAATGCATTTACGCACTGTCTCCCGGCCAAAGGGGGACAGAAAGAGGTGTGCGGGACTCACCACCGGCAGAATATTTATATAAACAGGTTAAAGATTTCTCTCAGAAACCCGAACCAATAATGAAGCACTAAGGGCATTTCGAAACTAAACAAAATTGTTTTGAAATGGAAATGTCTGATAACCACCCGATATTATTTTCTTGCTCTTGAATGTTAAAAGAAGCTTATAACTTCAGCTATCTGTTAATGAAAGTCTCGTTTGCGCTCCTCACCAATTTTCAGCTAAATTAGTTCAAAGAACTGTCGAAATTAATTAATTATTGCCAATTATATGTTGCCAAAGAGTTTTACATTAACATGATATTAATCCTTATCCAAAAAAAATTTTTGTTCACTAAGTGTATTTAATTGAGCACAAAATTGTGTTTGACATCACTTAATTTCGTTTAACATCTTAGAAGATACTACAATTTTAAAATAACTCCTTAACAAAATCCACAAGAAACATGAGAGTAAGATTAATGCAGTAGAGATGAGAGCACTCAGAAATATTCTTGGTGTGAAATTGAGTGATAGGATAAGGAATGAAGTGATAAGGGTTAATGCTGGTGTAAAAGAAGATATAGTGACAAGAATTGAGAAAGGTATGCTTAGATGGTTTGGTCATGTTGAGAGGATGAATGAAAGTAGATTAACGAAAGTGATTTATGATGGACAAGTGGATGGAAGTGTTGGGAGGGGACGACCACGTAAGACCTTCCATGACCAAATACAAAAAATGTTAGAGAAAGGGCAGGTCAAAAGTAACCTAAACCGACGGGCGTGTATGAGGAGGTTAATGAGTGTGAATGAAGCTAAGAGTGAGTGCCAAGATCGTAGCAAGTGGAAGGATGTCATCTCTGCCTACCCCTACGGGAAAGAGGCGTGACATTATGTATGTATGTATGTAACAAAATCCACTCATGCTCATGATGCGCAAGACAAGACTGCGCTGGCGACGGGGATGCTCACGTCTTTCACAGTTTTCGAGATTGATATCATTTGTTAGTGATACTGTCTTAATTAATATTCTTTTAAGATATATAATATATTTATATCATCATCATTTCAGCCATCTGACGTCCACTGCTAAACATAGGCCTCCCCAATAGATTTCCACATTAAGCGATCCTGAGTCGCCTACATCCATCGGCTTCCCGCCGCCTTGACTAGATCGTCCTCTACTACGTTTGCCGATAGCACTGCGATTGGAACATGACTAGTATGGTATGAAAGGGGCCCGGCTGGAGTAGTCAAGTCCTGAACAGTAAAAAGACAAAAAGCTGTTACAACACTCTTTGGTTTATGTTTTCAGGTATTTCACTTATCGAACAAAGCCATATTTATTTAATTTAAAGGAATTAATTAATGATAACAATATTTGGTGTATTGTTATTTTTATATTCTCTCACCGTTCACAGCGCTCCATGCCTCTGTCTTATCATATTCTTAAACACTTACAATAAGTAAGTTCAGTACACTAGAAATTCCCTAGAAATATTTTATACGGCACAACAACGTTTGCTGGGTCAGCTAGTGTCCTTATATCCAGGGCAATAAATTGATACTCTTTTGTTACCAGTCTTCTTTCAGTCGTCCGCCGCTTTACAGATTAAATATGAAACGTATTATCTGAACTTTTTTGTCAATTTTATGACTCTTTTCAATACAAAAGTGTTTCATTATCACATTTTTACCCAAAAACCAACTGCAAATGTTATTTATCTCATTCGCAATGCAATTACTGCCAAAATTTTCTCTTCAAGAGTTTTTATTATTCAAAGATTTTTGTTCCATTTTAAAAGTTGCACAAAAAGGCTTAGTTTTAATAAAGTTTAAACTGTCAAGACACTTCCTCTAAAGCGCTAGAAAAGTCAAAAAATACGTATTGACACCATAACAGACCGTAAGAATAACCAAATGTTTCCAAGACATCAAAAGTGCAGTTCAGAAACTCAGAACTTGGATATTCCTGCCCTAACTTCCACTGCGAGTCGGTAAATAAATGCTTGCAGTTGAATCCAGGAAGAGAAATGTCCGAGAGTGTTGTTTTTGCATTACGTCTGGAGCGCACAAGTTATGCTTGTCGCAACTTGTATGTAAATTTACACAGTTTTGGATAAACTACAAGAACTAACTTGGATGCTCCAGACCGGCGAGTACCTTCATTAAATACTGACGGCCACAGCTTAATAGTATTATATCCAGAGAGCTGATTCGATGATATTCGTATTTTTTTTACGACATCCAGAACATCCAGGGTGGAGGAGGGTGTATAGGGATCCTAACGACATCTAAGGAGCCCAAACCAACCTCACCTGCAAGTGGTGCACCTGCTGATCAACGGACGAAAATCTGGCGAACATAACAGTGCCCGGTAAGCCGCAATAGGCCCGCCACCTATTACGTGGGATCATAAATATAATTGGCGAAGTGTGGGCGTATAATATGCCTCTGCCTACCCCTTCAGGGAAACAAGCTCGAGAGTATGTATGTATGTATGTGGAACATCCAGGACATGAAATGACTTGAATTGATCAGTCTAGTGGATAAATTAAAGGATATGGCGTTATTTGCTGCAGTGATAAAACTGATAGCACTGCGTTTGGAAGATGACAAACTATGGTGTGAATGGGACCTGACTGGAGAAGTCAAGTCCTGAACAGTAAAAAGTCAAGAAGCTGTTACGGAACTATTTGGATTATGTTTTCAGGGATTTGACTTATCTAACACAGGCACCAGCTGTCCGCATCCAAATCATATAACATGGTATATTCCTACTATCATGATCAGACTTGTAATTAATGATATGGAAATATGAATACCTATAGTCTCACGCCAAATTTGATATGGGCAGACAATGACAACTATTTGGAAATAATATGGATATAGCATAGTTCACTTCTGGCTCAGAAATACACACGCACATACACACAAAATAAATATGCAGAGGCATATACGCCCACATAGGAGGGGAGACTATTGCCGCCTATCTTGAGATGAGTTCTTATATTTGCCAGAGCCCCGTCCGTTTATTAGCAGGTGGAGTGGTAGATTTCTTTGAAATTGCTGCAACAACACGTCAGTTTATTTGGAATGTGGGAAGAAATACTGGTTATTTCCAAAATGTTTCATCGACAGCATGTGCGGACCTCCCTAGACTGCATCACCGGAGACAGTATGCCGTCACCGAAACTCTTTGAAAGGTTCGAAGACTCGATGATTAATTACTTGCCGTTTTTCCCTTCCAATATTAACTTTCCCGAGGCATTATTTATGCCTTGACATTATGATGTCTTGGGAGACATTGTAATCTTATTAGAGAAGCCGAAGTGAACGCAAATCGCTTGTCACTTCCCAATAAAACTTGTCATTTTTCAAAGTTCCCGCAAACATGCAAAGAAGGCTTTCAATTTAGCTCCGCAAATTAGTCGTTAGGGAGCAATTCTTATGAGAATATAAGTACGAGTATATTCAAACTTTTATTATATGATAAGGTGTATAGGCTTCCCATCAATAACTTAGGAACCCAAGCCAACCTCACCTGCAAGTGGTGCACCTGCCGAGCTCGCCACGTTGTTACTCTTACTACTCTCTTACTGCTCGATTACGTGTGACCACCATTATAATTGACGTAACGTGGACGTTTATTATACTCCTGCCTACTTCTTCGAGAAAAAAGATTTGACTACGTCCTTATTAAATGTTGTTTGCAGCTGATTTCATTAATATAATGTTACTTTATTAATATTATTTCATCCTGTAGCTTAAGTACCTATGCCATGCTTCATTTGTCGGGTCGTTACGTGCCCTAAAATATAGTTGAGCGAAACGATAGCTGGTTCATGCGTCATACTCGTGAACGGGTGCCGCCAGTGTCGACTGGCCTGCTCATTTCTTCTACGTTTATTCGTAATAATGCTCGTATAACTAAAAAAAAGAGATATTTTCTTCACTTATTTAATCTTGTGACTGCAGAAAACAGTTTTCTGTAGACTTGTCACATTCTTTTACTATGAAGTACATTTTCTTGTAACTGGCGGGAGAAAAAACTAATCTTGACGATTTTCTTGTCTGTTCTTTTACTATCAAACTCTTGTTCGCAGTGAATGGGCGCGCCAGTTTTTGTTTTATGACTTTCATAAGAGCTCTATTGAGTCAAACTTAAATGAATGATTCTGATTTTGACTATAAAAATAAGCAAGCGAATATGTAGTATTAGAGTAGATGTTAGCTAGACGTAATATAGACCTAATGTAATCAGCTTATACCATGCGTTGTGCAGATAAACGATTTATTGATCATCTCAGCTCATTAACGCCCCACTACAGAGCCGTAGCCTTCCCTTACTAATGAGAGGGATTTATGTATTCAACACGCAGATCCGGTGCGGATTGATGCTCTTTATTATATTGTTGTTAGTATTATTATATACATACATTCACGCCTGTTTCTCCGAAGGGGTAGGCAGAGGCATATTATACCTACGCCCACAATTCGCCAATTATATAGTTGATCCAAGTAATAGGTGGCGGGCCGACTGGTAACTTATATGTTCGCCAGAGCCTCGTCCGTTGATCGGCAGGTGCACCACTTGCAGGTGAGGTTGGCTTGGGCTCTTCAGGTCTTGGTAGGATCCCTGAACACCCTTAGTAAGTATTATTCATGATAAAATATTAGGTTGAAGTTAGTCAAGAAGAAATCAGAATCATTTATTCAATAAACAACATACATAACATAACTCTCCAACTGAAATAGTTTGATTTAGCGAAGAATTTGTAAAATTTGGGTTGCAATTTATAAGCCTGCATGGCGCTTGAAAAAATATAAATATTTTCTTTTTTTTTCATATCTCTTTCAAATTACAATAAGAAGTGTAATCCATTGAATTTACCTAGTAGAATATATCGTAATTCATTCAAATAACTATAATTTGATCGCCATTTTGAAACAACTTAATCCTCCTTCGTCCAAAATTTATTTTATAAAAGGCTCAAAGACTTCCTAGTAGAAAAATGTTTTTATGACTTATGTGAATATTTACCTAATTGACATAGTAACTTTTAATTTGTATAATTATTGTATTTAATGTGATTTGATTTTAATTGTAAATATATTTTTATTGTAATTTTGTTTTTCATATTGTGTGTAATGTTAATGTTAATTTGTAATGTAGGATTTAAGGATAATAATTTCAACTATTTTATAATGTTTTTTGCAATACCCTTGCAGGGTTCATGTTTTAGAAACAGTATTTATATGTAACATTAAGATCATTATGTACAACATGACGCAAATAAAGAACTATGAACTATGAAAATGTTGATGTGAATATTACAAAACAACTTCTTAGTCCAAACCAATGACAACAAACAGTATCTATTTACTGCCAAAAAGACAGTCCGAGCAGTATTGTTTGTCAGACGTATCTTATCAGGCCAAAGTTTCCGGAAGACTGTAGTCGGAAGTGCGATCCCGCGATCAGTAGTACCTTCAATATAGCTTTGTTGTTCCAAAACTCCGCAACAAACTTAATTGTGATCATCGCAAACTCAATAAAATGTCGTTTATTCGGGACGGGGCCCGGCGCTATCTGAACTTTTGCAACGGCCATCATAATTTGCTTGCAAATAGTTTAAAGTTTCAAATTGTTTCGATGTAAGATAACAACTGCAACTGAAATTATAATATAAAGAGGTATATATGAGTATAATAATATATAAATAGATAAATAATATAATATAAGATTAATTAAATAGTATGTAAGTAATTTTATATTAAAATTGTGTTGCTGCGCCCTAACAGGGTATCATGTATGTACCTTTACTTTTTATAACATTCTATGTCTACTCATGATCGCAATAAATATTTGAAGTTTGAAGTTTGAAGTTTAATGAAACACTTTCTATCGTCATAATTGTGTAAGTTTCCAGTTCAACAACCACTCCAATCCAATCCAATCCAATCCAATCAAGTCCAATCCAACATCACTCAAAGTGATGTTTAAGAAAAGACATGAACGAAGGTACTTTGGACACTAGTAAATATTTCTATAAAAATAATAAATATTTCTGACACTTACACCAATTATTTAGTTCCAAGATATGTATCATTAAGAACTTGTGTTATGGATACTAAATAACGGATAAACATACATAAATACAATTTTTTTTTTGTAAATACATACTTAATAGACATAGGAAAACACCCAGACCAGAACAAATACTCATATTTATAGACACAAATATTTGTCCTGTGTGGGAATCGAACCCACGACCTCAGGAGTGGAATGCGGGTATACTCGCCACCACGCCATATCGGTCGTCATATGAGTCGTATAAAATCAAAGTCGGCAAAGTAGGGTTGACCTAAATTTTGGTAGTTGATCAAAAACAGTTATTTTTCATTTTAATCCATAGTCATTAATGACGAATGTTTGTTCATATTACTGTAACATGTACTAAACCAGAGACAGTCAAAAATATGTGTGAAAGTTAAGCAATAAGATTTAAAATCACATTTAATTTACTAGATTGCCGACTTTGGTTTTGAATTTATAAAGATTGCCGTATTTGAACCCAAACTACGGTAAGATGGCCGTCTTTGATCAACGTGCGACAATCTTCTATGTAATTAACAGAATCCGCCATTTTGAAACGCCATTTCTACAAGACCTCTGATTGGTTGACAGCGAAAGATTGCCGATTATGGTTTCAAAGACCAGTCGATGTCCGTCTTTGATCCCAAAATCAGTTTTCTAACGCGATTTTGAAAGATTTATGGCCGTATATGATTTTCAAGCGACTAAAGAACTGGTAAACATTTGAATTTTCAGTGTTGCCATATATTTATCTCATTTTCACCCAGCAACCTACATTGCCGACTTTGATTTTATACGACTCATATATGCTATGTCTAGTATATGCGATTTTCTGAATTACTCTTAAGAATAGGATTAATTTTGCTTATAAGTATACTATATAAGTGTCCCCATTGAAACACTGAGACTACATTGCACGTATCTACATACTCTACATATATACTGCACCTGCAGAATACTGAGAAATATATTGTGTTGCTGATATAACTTAAAATAATATCAGTAATTTTTTTGTTTGGCATAGATGCAGCATCCATAGTATTTTGAATTTTTTTTTTTAATAATGGTTTTAAATATTATATATGTAGTTAGTTTATAACAAGTTTATGACGACCGATATGGCGTGGAGGCGAGTATACCCGCACTCCACTCCTGAGGTCGAGGGTTCGATTCCCACACAGGACAAATATTTGTGTGTATAAATATGAATATATGTTCTGGTCTGGGTGTTTTCCTATGTATATTAAGTATGTATTTACCAGAAAAAAAAGTATTTAAGTATGTTTATCCGTTATTTAGTATCCATAACACAAGTTCTTAATGATACTTATCTTGGGACTAAATAATTGGTGTAAGTGTAAAAAAAAAAAAAAAAAAAAATTGAAATGTATTGAAATGCCCCGGCTGTGGTTCGTTTCATTTTACGTCGAAATCTGAACTTTTTAACAATTATCAAGCAATTAACGATTACAATACATACATAAACACATACATAAATTCACGCCTGTTTCCCCGAAGGGGTAGGCACACATCGCCAATTATATAGTTGGTCCCACGTAATAGGTGGCGAGCCTATTGCCGCTTACCAGGCACTGTAATGTTCGCCAGAGCCTCGTCCGTTGACCGGCAGGTGCACCACTTGCAGTTGAGGTTGGCTTAAGCTCCTCAGGTCTTGGTAGGATCCCCCCCGACTGGTCCCCACCTTGTCGTGGTGGGGGAGCTGAGTACCTCACGGTAGGGCGCAGAAGGCGCTAGGGAAAAGGTAACACCCAGAGATTGGCGACTCGGGGTGCCCTTAGTACTGACTACCGGGGGGAAACCAAGAGGGACCTGTGGAGGGCGCAGCGGGCGGGCCAGGAGGGTCCGAGAAGTCGGCCACACACGCTATGGTCGCACAGGGAGGTAGGAGGGTCGCGTCCACTGCGTCTCTCTGAGGAGGTCCTCCCGGTGTTGGTCCGGGGGACGTTGGCCGCAGGCGGGGTGTCAGAGCTGCAACCCAGGTACTGGCCCCCGCTCTTTCTCAACAAGCGGCGGGCGTCGTCGGAAGATTTTTAGTGGGTATTACTGCTGGCGGTTGTGTCTGCCGGTGGTGAGTCCCACACACCTCTCTCGGTCCCCCTTTGGCCGGGAGACAGTGCGTAAATGCATTTTATTACCGACGTAAAAAAAAATAAGAAGGTCTTGGTAGGATTACGACTATGGGTAAATATTGTGAAGTAAACCACTTGGCACCGTATTTTATAACATTAACTTTTACATTTGTAATATAAGTGAGGGTTAAACCCACTACTGGTTCTTATAAAAAATATTATTATCAAAAGGAGAACCTAGTTTAGTAGAAGTACACGTGGAAGCTACTAGTAAAAATTTCGTAACAAATTCAAGTTCAAAAGTCATTTATTCAAGTTTGGCTCAATAGAGTTTTTATGAATGTCATACTTATAAACAAACGCGCCCATTCACTGCGGGCGGGAGCTTGATCGTAAAAGAAAGGGAAAGAAAATTGTCAACTTTGGTTTTTCTCCCGCCAGTTACAATAAAAATACATAATATTAAAACGATTGTGTTTTGCAGTCACAACATCCAAAAGAACAGATGACAAAACTCTCTCTAGCAATATTAACATAATTACGGACAAACACAGCAGACATGAGAAGACTCAACTGCTCAACAAATGCTCAACCATATTTTAGGGAACGGAACGAAGCGACGCATGACGCCACCACCGCAGAAAACACCAAGCTAAAAATCTATTTACACATCACCTAATCTTTTTTGAACAATAACTTCAACATTCCAGGGAGCTGAAGGAATTTCCCAATAAACTCATGAATTTCGCACAACAATAAAAACAGCATAAAGTCGTGGACAAAGGCACTCGCGCCATAAAGAACCGTGTTATAATATCGGAAACGCGTGCGGAACGAAAAATGGAGTTACCTGGGGTAAGGCTGCGGCTTCAGTGCAAGAGGATTGCGGTGTTAAAGTCAAAGTCAAAAGTTATTTATTTTATAAACTATTACATAGTTAAAATACAATCTAAATGGTACTGTACGGAAGACCAGCGCCGCGGGGCCATAGTGACCCCTCGGCATATGCTGAGTATAAGCCTTTTCGGTGCCACATGTGTTTATTTATTTTTATTTTTGTATTTTTGTAAACCAATGTATCATGTGTCACAGAATAAATTATTTTCTTTCTTTCTTTCTTTCAAATATTATTACACTAAAATCACGAAGCTTAGATTCACTTATATGCAACAAAACAATTTAAAAACAAAAAATAATTAAGTGTAAGTGAATCTAAGGGCCAGTTGCGAGCCACCGCTCTGTAAGAACTTGCAAGAAACTCACAGGCTATGCTCTTTACAAATAATTCTTGAAAGTATAGACCCTGGGATTCTGGGAGTAACTCCCAGGGGGGTAAAACTGATATTTCAAGAGGGTAATAAGCTGTTGACATCCCCCCGCAAGTTGGGCTGATCTAATAAAAGTCGCATCACGCTGAATGCAGGCCGCCTACAATAGGTCACGTAGGACATTTATGGGGGAAGCGATCAGCAGTGGAGTTCCTTGAGCTGATGATAATATGCTTTTTATATATGTTGCTTTCTATAGTAGTAGTTTTTTTATCCTCGTGTTAGTCTAATTAATTTTTTGTCTTGTGTTTATTTATTTTGTTTTCAATTATTATTGTACATCATGCTTTACCTTTCTGTGTCCATAACTTTTCTGTCCATTTAAGGTTGCCTGAATGAAATTGCTTTAAGCGATATGGCCGCCCATTTTATATATCTACCAGTTAAATTTTCTTTGTTTTCATGAGTAATCTTTATCATGTTGTACAATAAAGAGTAAATTATTATTATTATTATAATGATGAATGAGCTAGTTGCTGTCTGGAATGCTAAAAATATTGGACTCAGCGATAAACCCCATTTTTAAAAGCCCTAAGGCAATTCAGCTTTCAGCTTACAAACTAGAGGGGCTGTAATTCAATAGTGACCTAGTCTCATAGGGGTAAAGGACCTGAAAATACTAGGAACAACGGATATAGGGGAAAAGATAATGTCAACAATAAAGTCAAACTGCTAGAAATTTGCTTCCAAACTTTTGTGTATACAATTTCCAAGCAAGTTAAAAGCGGAGCTAGACTACAAGAGGATTATGGTGCCCATGCTTGCAAATCTCGTGTTCCAAAGCATGTTAATAATGAGGTTACATTTCGAGAGAAACGCAGAGCCACTATTTATAAGTTTACTTTTACTGAGAAGGATAATAATAAGGCTACACTGGTGAGTTGTAGATTCAATATAATTGTTATGCGTTTGTGGGTAGTTATGATTTATAATGTTCGTTGGGCTAAAATTTGACATCACACTTATAAGCTCCCTAAGTCATTGAGAAACACGTAAATATTAATTAATCAAACCTTCACTAATACTTTAAATAATTTTAAATGTTATTTTATATAAGGTGTTGCCTTTTTTTACTGATGTTTAACGAAAGACATGTACGAGAGTACTATGGTCGCTAGGATAACATAGAACTTTTATGCTATTTTAAAATTTTACCATTTATTATTAAACATATGATTCCTAATCAGACTGAAACTATTAAAAATAAAAATATACAACAAATTAAGTTTACGTTTTATCTCTACCTCAACGTAGCAGTTAAAGATCGCTTGTAGTAACATTTTCATATATTGCCTTTTTTGCAGAGAATCGTCGCGTCGCTAGCTAATGTAACATCGGTCGAAGCGACTCACACCTGGGACCGTTCAAGCGAAATAAATAGATTTGTGTGTGACTTGATGGGTTTTCTGTGCTAAATTAGCGTCAAGTTGCGCGTCGCGTTTGTACAAATGTAAGACTCCACAAAATTAAATGATTTCCCTTTGATATATGAGTCATAAATATACATTTTGGTAACACATTTTCCTAAATACCAAATTTGGACTCTGTAAAGAATAATTAAACGAAAATTTGTTCTAAATCACCAAATAATTAAAGTAAAGATTAACTCTAGATGAGACGTGACAAATAGTGAAAAGAGGCTAGACCTTCGATCATCCCTATTTAGTACGGATGTGTAGCAAACACCCAGTCTTCACAAGTGACCTATTCTTGCCCACAAATATTTGTTTGTGCGAACTCCATGCCGTCACCCAGTACCGGTTGTCAAAACATTAAACAAGACTACACAGATTAAAATAATAGTGCAATACAACAATGTTGTCTAACAAGTTGACAATTGTAGTTGTTCAGTTGACAGAGATCGTCGATGTCAAGGATTTTGCTGTAGCGACTACTGTGTTTATTTATTAAAGACAATCAACAAAACATTACTTAATTCTATTTAGTCACACTTCAACGGGATACATTCTATCATTCATCATCATCATCATCTCAGCCCATTTACGTCCTACTACTGAGCACGAGCCTCCTCTCACATATCAAGGTGTGAGGGTAATAGGTCATACTCCACCACGCTAACCCAGTGCGGATTGGCGGAGGCAGGTGTATAGCGTCCTGCTGTTAGAATTTTTCAAACCGCCCATTAGGCCTCTAACATGGCTTAACGACTACCACATTTTGTGATAACCGGGACCAACGGCTTAACGTGCCTTCCGAAGCACGGAAGCGCTCGATATTAAATACCACACAAACGGTCACCCATCCAAGGACTGACCTCTGTAAGCTCTCCTGTACTTCGGTGATCGTTTCCGACCACCGAGCACCGCAAGGGTACGAGCGCTTACATTCTATAGTAATGTCTTAATTACAGGCTGCCACGGCATGCAAAATATTAAACAATATACAAAATTACAATTAAACTTAATCTTATAGTAAGAAATATATATATTTACTGTGCTTTTATTTCCAGAAAATTTAATAACAAATTCAATAAAACTTATTGACAATGAAATTACATAAAACTTAATTAAACTAAAGGGTGTATAGGGCTCCTACCGAGATCAGAGGAGCCCAAGCCAACCTCACCTTTTTTTTTTTTGTTTTACGTCGGTAACAAAATGCATTTACGCACTGCCTTCCGGCCAAAGGGGGACCGAAAGGGGGTGTGGGACTCACCACCGGCAGACACGACCGCCGGCAGCAATACCCACTAAAAATCTTCCGACGACGCCCGCCGCTTGTTGAGAAAGAGGCGGGCCCAGTACCTGGGTTGCAGCTTCTGACACCCCGCCTGCGGCCAACGTCCCCCGGACCAAAACCGGGAGGACCTCCTCAGAGAGGCGCAGTGGACGCGCCCCTCCTACCTCCCCCTGCGACCATAGCGTGTGTGGCCGACTTCCCGGAGGGTCCATGATTAGACAGCAGGGGCCCCCTGCCCCCGCTGCCTAGACCCTCCTGGCGCTGCTGAGCGGGCCCTCCTGGCCTACCCGCAGCGCCCTCCATAGGTCCCTCTTAGTTTCCCCCCCGGTAGTCAGTACTAAGGGCACTCAGAGTCGTCGGTCTTTGGGTGTTACCTTTTCCCTAGCGCCTCCTGCGCTTTCCGGGAGGTACTCAGCCCCCCCACCACGACAAGGTGGAGACCAGTCGGGGGGGAAGCCAACCTCACCTGCTCAACGATCAACGGACGAGGCTCTGGCAAACATGAAAGTTACCAATAAGCGGCATTAGACTCGCCACCTATTACGTGTGACCAACAATATAATTGGCGATATGTGGGCGAATAATATGCCTCTGCCTACCTTCGGGGAAACAGGTGTCATTGTATGACTATGTCTATGTAAAAATTGTTTTATTATCGATCACACTAGTTAAACATATCATCACACTAGCTAGATATCTGGGAATCTTAACCTTTCTAAGTCCGCTTATTCAAGTCTACATACAAACTGTATCTATTAAACTCTCAAAAGTCTTAACAGCTCTTTGTTGTGTCTTTCATCTTAATTTAGATTTATATAATTTATCTAATTGTATTTATACATTTACTTTTTCTCTATATATACATCTTATTTTTCTTTTTCTGAATACCTTTATTGTATTAACATATTTGAACAGAAACTATTTATGTCTTTCAAATATATTGAAATATTGTGCGTTGATATTACCTTCTGAAAAGGTGCCCACGGAAGATCAGCGTCGCGACATCTCTGTGATGTTCGACAATATGCTGAGTGGGCACCATTTCAATGCAAGTTGAGTTCTTCTTTCACATAAGTTCTTATTATTCTATTCTTGATATTATATAACTTGATGTGTTAACTATATTTTGTACTTATTTTATGTTTTTCTTTTGCAACTTGTATTGAATTAATATTTTTTTTCTTTCTCCCTATTGAGCTCAGACCTAGTCTCACTAACCAAGGTATCAAGGATTTTTATAATATTCCACCACGCGCAGCCAGTTCTCTTTTTTGGATGGAAAATCATGAAATCGCCTAATCCCGCTGTTGTTACTAAAAACAATCCATGTTCCTTCTTGAACCTGCTATGTCTTGCCGTCAGAGTTTTTTTAGCTTCCAACTTAGCTTTCGTACTTGGCTTAGCGTGCCTTCCGGAGCTCGGATGTCTAACATACAGTTATTTATCAAATAGCTGCAGTATAAAAACTCTGCTAAATATGTACGATCATTTTAGATTACTTATTATCGCGGAGCTGCAAGCGCTACTTTGAAACCTGGCAAAATTGGAAAATAAAACGCAAGCAGCATTTTATGACGCGATAGAATTTAAAATACAGCTTCTAGAAGTAAACAAGCTTTAAACATTATAAAAATAGCGCAACCAGCAATTGATGACACGACAGAATCCAAAATACAGTTTCAAGAACTCCACAAGCCTACTAGAAAACAGATGAACTGCAAACTGCAACGTTTGGTCGCCAGCCGATCTGGCAACTGCACAAACACATGAATATTATGATTATATCACACAAACTGGCACATTCCGAAGGCCCCGCTAAGTCGGTCGCATTTTATTAAATTTCTCATGTGCATTTATTAATGCAACCGCGTCGGTTATGTGTGTACTCCACGACTTGCTGGTAGGACGTTCTAAATCTTCATAGTGTTATTTATGCTGGAGATTCATATTTTTATGTTGAGCTAAATTTGTATCGTTATCTTCATGCTTATTTGTGTTATTGTAGTTATCAAGACTGTTATTTGTCATAATTGCTCTTTTTCATCTCCTAAATGGATGTTTCACGAATTAAAAATATTTTCTATGTTCAGAATCTCTCAGAACTATTCATATTTCTACTCTTATAAATATTTATACATAATTTAATATAAATCAGTTATGCTGTTTATGTCTGAAGAAAGTGTCAAATTTAACAAATAACAGAAACATTTTAATAGGCATATTGATTCGTTTTTATTTCTTGCTAATTGGTGAGTGACTTAATTAACGCTTTTAAACTAGACTAAACCATTTTATATCTCCAAATTAAAATATTTAATTTTGTAAAAAAACATAATCATGTTATCTAGGATGAGGCTTTAATTTTACTGCAATATCTTGACCACTTAGAAAATTAGTCTCATTATTATTGTCCTGTTAACGCGGTCGTAGCTTATTGGATGGGCACTCATGTTGGAGCCAGTTGGCACCGTTGAAGCCTAGTGCAGGCTTTCACAGTTTACATTATACGAGAACATGTTTAAATTTTAATCATTACCGCCTGGAGGGCTGTTCGGAACATCGAAACTATTAGTGAGTAATTAGAACAAGAATTAAGATCTGAGAAGTCCAAGCCAACCTCACCTGCAAGTGGTGCACCTGCCGATCAACGGACGAGGCTCTGGCGAACATAAAAGTGCCCGGAAAGCGGCAGTAGGTTCGCCACCTATTACGTGGGACCACCTATATAATTGGCGAAGTGTGAGCGTATAGTATGCCACTGCCTACCCCTTCGGGGAAACAGGCTTGATTTTATGTATGTAGAAACAAGAACTAACTCTCACAATGTCCAAACGAAAAGAACAATTATAGCAGCTCCATTAAATCAATAAGTTTAAATAGGCAGCATTACATCCAAAAATAATTGAGATCCTACTTGGCTTAATGTTTTATACAACGAATTTTTTTATCTAAGTCAAATAAGTAACTAGAAAAATGTATTGATATTTTATTTATAACTTCATTCTGATTTACGCAAAACAAACCAACCCTGTCTAGTCGTGTTCACATGATGAGCACACCAAGGAACGTTTCATATTTATTCATAAAGATTTGCTCCAAAGAGGCGTGATACCGACACCCAACAACGAAATCAGAGTAGATAGCCTAGCGTTTTATTCCCCACAGAAGCAATAACAGCCGCACCTCCGCGCGTGTGTTCGCTATATTTCTCATTAATATACCATTTTCTTCCTTCTCCCGCCATAAATCACTCGAGTCTTATGATGACGAAGCGCCGGTATGTAAATATACAGCAACAAAGAAGGCCCATTGTGGACCGATTTCCGATGTTATCACGGCAGATAATATATTGTGGTTGGTTGCTATTGTGTAATGTATGACGGATCGTTCGGGTATTTGGTTATTGCTAAAGACGTTATAGTGGTGACGAGCCAATTTGTAGCCGGTGAGGGGGGAGGGGGGAGACAGATATCGCTAATTGGTGAATAGGCTTACAATAGAATTCCATCTACTAACTGTTGTAATTCCGAGGGATTACATTTTCATAATTCATCATTATAACAATGTTGCATTGTTATAGCTGCATTACACTAAAGCAATGCCCTTGACTGAAAAAATTCGGTCTTGTGAAACCTTAACAATTGTCATAAGTACTTGTGCAGATAATAAATGGAAGGTCACAACAATCAGGTGGCCTACCGCCGAATTCGATGGATTACCGGTAATCCATCTAGATCAAACTTTGTTTTTCGTTTATTAATCCGTACCGGGGAATCTGCCGACAGCCACCTCTCATTCGTGACCTTCAGTCCGTGACAGACCAATAAGTAAATGGAGAACGCCATTTTGTTTCGATTTCCATGAGTTCGGCGGTACGACAGAATAAATTCAGAGTCGATCACTGAGTTGAGCAGCTTATAAAGAGGTTAGTCCTTGGAAGTGAGACCGTGTCTGTGGCTTTTATGTTTGGGGCTTGAAAAGGCATGTCAAGTTGTTGGTGCGGGTAGAACTTGATCTAGTCTAGTATTTCGTAGTCGTCAAGTCCTGAAAATATTCTAACAACCGAGCTTTTGCCACCACCATATGCTAGATATGTATTGTGTGGTATGATCTAAAGGTTGTAACATAAGTTTGTTTTAAAAAGTTCTGGGTCAAGTTGTGAGACGTCACTAATCAGATATAAACTAGTAAATACAGAGTTTGTATTTTCAATTGCTCTCTATAGTCGGTCCCTCATGTCTGAGGATCGTGGTTGGCATCGGAGTAACATCTGGAGCGGATGATCTGCTTCCACCGGTTTCGACCCAGCGCGTCTTTCACGACCGCGTACAATTTGGAGGACGATGAGTCTTTCACTGGATCGTTCCATCTGGTTGGTGCACGACCACGCAATCGTTTGCCTTCTGTGTTTCCAAGGACAATCAGTTTTTCCAGGGTTTCATCGCCTCTGCGCGCTATGTGCCAAAAGTAAGAAAGAATACGTTGTTGGCATTTCATTTGCAAACGGACGTAAATTCGTAACTCTGTTCGCAAAATAGGTTAGATGATGATGTCCTCTGGGTAATACTCAGTTTTATCTAACGAAAATAATAAGATAAGATAATAATTTATTTGAATCACAAACACACACATGCAGTAATAGACAACATAGACATGGAAGATAGATAGATAAAACGTTTATTTCCTTTAAATAATGCAAGTTACATAAAAACATATCCCACAAAACCGTTTGACTGGTTTGTCTGTGTCATAACTATCAAATTTTTTTTTTTAGTTTTTTTTTTTAAATACATAAACAAGAACAGAAATATTTAAAACATAATAACGTTATGCAAGAATCGTGGTGACACGAGGTTGTGTAATATCGCTGGCTTCAATGTCTTTGATGATTTTAATCAATTGCCCAATTGAAATTGATGTACTTTTCGATTTCAGTCGCTTTACAGCCTATAAGCACTACACTTAGGTTAATGTGGCTATCCGTGAAAAGGACTTGTCTTTTGTTGAAATTAATAAAGTCCTATCCTTTCAGATAGAAGTACCCAAAAGAAAAAAAAAGCAAACGAACCTCTACTGTTTCTTAAGGTACAAACGAACTGATGATCCGTTTTAAAAATAGCATTAGAATAAATACGCCTAAATCATTACTAATAAATTTCAAACAGTCTATAGCAATAAGAAGCATTACCTACGGATACATCCATGATATTAAATTTAAAAAAATATGCAACAAAAGTTTTATAGTGATTACTGTTACCATATAATATAATCAAGAAAAAATAATGATCAAGAATTAAGACGAGAGTAAAATCTCAATTCTCAATTCTCTCACAAGCGTTTCCACTATCAAAGAACCGTTAAAATAAATAGAGACATTAAAATGGTTGTTGCGGAAGCAGCCATTACTGATATGACGGAGGCTGGCTAATCCTGGAAGATCGCAGCGTGGTCGTGGTACCCCCAGCAATTCCATTCCGATGCAGATGTAGCAACCTTATCACTATATTATCGGTTTAGTAGCATTCAGCCAGTTGTTGGCGCAGACTATGCGGGGTCGCAGCTGGTAAAAGTAAAATAAAGAAAAATAAAATTTGTTTCACAAACTATAATATATAGTCGATTTGATTCGATTTGACGACCGATATGGCGTGGAGGTCAGTATACCTGCACTTCACTCGAGAGGTCGTGGGTTCGATTCCCACACAGGACAAATCTTTGTGTGCATGAACATGAATATTTGTTCTGGTCTGGGTGTTCTCCTATGTATCTTAAGTATGTATTTACAAAAAAAAAAAAGTATTTATGTATCCGTTATTTAGTATCCATAACACAAGTTCTTAATGATACTTATATTGGAACTAAATAATTGGTGTGATTGTAAGAGAAGAGAATATATATAGTACTTGAAAACGTCATAATTAAAAAATAAAAAAAAATAATCGAAATATTATTACACTAAATCACGAAACTGCCTTAAAGGAGCTTCGAATTTCGTGGTTTTTGTTTCATCTGATATTGTGTTATCATCTGTTTCTTGTTTTATATTTTTGATGCTTGATAAGATTTAAAATATTAAAAACTAGGTTAGTATTACACACTTATTGAGAACACTACTGCGTTACAAAATGATCTGACGAACTATTTTGTTCAGTAATTCGTCTTATGAATTAATTACTTAATTATTTTAGGCTACCATCGCCCATTGCTAGACAATCTTTACGTAGGACTATCTCAAGTTTGTCCTGACCAATCCTAGGCAGTCCAGGTCTGATAGCTTACCATTATAAAGTCATCTCTGTTTGATTTTAGCCATCATCATCATTATCACAGACTATTAACGTATTTCTACTGAGCACGGGCCTCTTATGAAACAAGTTAAGTTGAGGTGAGTAAATCTATGTTGTATATTTCAATAACAGCATCAGAAACACTAAATTAGATGCTAAAATCTTAGACATTAATCCTAAAGTAAGCAGGCCTATTGGGCAGCTCAAACAAAATTGCAGCAAGATGTAACAGACCACAGTATAAAAGAACTGATTGATCCTTCTTTACAATAGGATTAGAATAAGTACGCTTAAATCATTACTATTAAATTGCATACAGTCTACAGCAATAAGAAGCAGTACACATACATTCATGATATTGAGTTTATAAAATTTAATATAATCTACTGCAAACTTTGAATATAATTGTAGTCTGTGGGCACGTGTCACAAACGCGGGTATTTTAATACGTGCAGTTGGAAAGTCTGCTCGACTCGTAATTGCTTTGCATTGTGTGTTCCTCTGGCGTCTCTCGTCGACGGAACTTTCCGAACACATGTGCCGCTTTCGAATAGATAATTAGCACGCGCAGACAATGGGGCTGATTTAGATCCTACATATATATTATCTCATTTTAGGTTTGTTTTTATTATAGTTAGGTGAAGTGCTCTTAGAACCGCATTTGGCAACCGGATAGTCACATTACTAGCGGTGACACTTAGAAACGCATACAGTTAATTCTCATAACTTTGATTGACATATGTCTTATGGCATGAAAATAAATAGCACTATATTTTTTGGCATAACATAGGCATGCACAACGCTGTTGTTCAATTGCATAACATTTTATAACATTATCAATTTTATTTTGTGAAATGCAATGCAAATGCAACTTATTTTTTTGACAATTGAAAGGATCGCTGCATTAATTTACTTTGCAGTAAACAGGACAAATTAGTGTCGATGTAATTATTTTATGATAACCCTTAAAGACTGTTGCCGTAATAAACGCTTCAGTAAAATTATAATAATGTCTTTTGATAATGTGTGTATAGAGATCCTTCCAAAACCCGAGGAGCCCAAGCCAACCTCACCTGCAAGTGGTGCACCTGCCGATTAACGGACTTGGCTCTGGCGAATATAACAGTGCCCGGTAAGCGGCAATAAGCTCGCCACCAAACCAACCAAAAATAAAATTGGCGAAATGTGGGCGTAAATCATATGCCTCTGCCTACCCATTCGGGGAAACAGGCGTAATAGTATGTATGTATGTATAATAAATATGCTTAAATGTTCTAGAAATTAAATTTTGCCTGTCCATGACGATAACTCGATAGACCGAAAGGTCTTAAGATTATTATGTCTAATAAAGTTATGCTATAAAGAATTATGTCAAGAGACGACCATGTTATGCGTTTTAAATTAGCCCTTATTTACAAATTTTATGGCAATTAAATCTAAATAGCTATTTGAAAATCAAGCTTTGGAAGCGTATTTTCTAAGAGTATTCGCCTACTTTCTAAGGAAAATAAATGATTCTAGAAAGTTCGAGCTTAATTCCAGATTTCCAGCTCAAACACTAAAAGATGCCACGTTTATGAGCTGCTGAAGATTGCCAATGGATTTTGTGACCTCAGCATTTCCAATAATGTGGAATACTCGCTTTTGTAAGCTTCAAATACAGTGCCTTAGTCGTATAGCTAGGTAGGTATATATTTGCTTGTTCGACCTATGTAATAGTGAGGTAAAATTTTGCAATTCTGACATCCGATTTAATTAGTTTAGTAATGTAATAATGTTTTATTCCGTTTTTTGTCATTAATTATGAATCTGATACACAATGTTCTTTTATGCCTTTGTTCTGATCAAAAGACTTGTTCGTCTTTGTCAAAGTATTTTTGCAAATCTTATATATTTGGAAACCATTTTGACCACGTCTTAAATGGACGACTGAAAATATAGATTAGGCATCTTTTTGTAGGGTTCTCGGTGGACCCCCTCCCCCCCCGGACAGGTCTCCACCTTGGTGCGATGGGGGGCTGAGCACCTCCCGGTAGGGCGCAGGAGGCGCTAGGGAAAAGGTAGCACCCAGAGATTGGCGACTCCGAGATGGGTGAGTGGGATTCACCACCGGCAGACACGACCACGTTCCAGCCCCCTTTTTTTTGTTTTACGTCGAAAACACAATGCATTTACACACTACTTGTGGCCGACTTCTCGGAGGGTCCATGGTTAGACAGCCCCAAGCCCTCACCGCCTATGGAGGTACTCAGCCCCCCCACCACGACAAGGTGGAGACCAGTCGGGGGGGTAAAAGGCAAATTTGTGCTGACCATTTCCAACTCTATAACGTATTGCACGTATTAAAACGCCTGAAACCTTTCTGTACAAAAACATTTCAAAAATTACGTTAGGCTGCGTAATAAATTGAGACAAACGTTCCTTTATGAATAAATTAGCGAGCACTCGTCGTTGGCTACATTTGGTCGGATTAAAGGAATCCTTACTGAGATTTAGTCCTAAGTGAACCTACATCTTATGCAAACAAACAATGTAACGATGACTGTCACCACAGCTAGCCAATACTTAAATCTAGCCATGTCATGAACCTCATTACTTTTCTCCTTGCCTCGTATTTTTCAATTTTGAGGGTCACGACCTCCCTTCATTTTTAATAATGGTTTCGTTAAAATATTTATAATATTAAATTAGTACTAAATGAGAATGAGTAATAAAGATGATAAATGATACGCCCTCCCTTAACCCCTCGAGTCTTCAGTAAAGATGGACGAGTTCTTGAGAGAATTTGAAAAGTGATGTTGCACTATTTTGAGTAATTATCAACACTCATATACTTAACTATATGAGCTAAACAAACACTTAACGATTAATAACCCACCGTTATTACATATTGGGTGTGTATGGCTCCTACCAAGATCTGAGGAGCCCAAGCCATCCTCACCTGCAAGTGGTGCACCTGCCGATCAACGGACGAGGCTTTTGGCGAACATAAAATTGCCCGGAAAGCGGCAATAGGCTCGCCACCTCTTACTTGGGACCAACAATATAAATGGCGAAGTGTGGGCGTATAGTATGCCTCTGCCTACCTTCGGAGAAACAGGCGTAATATTGTGTATGTATATATTTATGTATTTCACATTGACGCTCGTAATATCACAAATTTTACATAACTGATGTAAATGCAAAATTACAATTAACAATTTTTTTTAACTGTTTTGTTGTTAACTCATCCTACTATTACTTATTTACTAAAATAACTAATATTAATTATTAAATTCTAGAATAACATGTTACCAGTATATTTGCTGTTAATCGAAGTATTAATGATGATAATTATATCATTGTATGTCGGCGTCGACCCGTCTCGGCGGTGTGTGCTCGAGCAAGAATTATTAGATACGGATTGATTAATGAGCCTTCAGTGCACACGGCGGAGATCGGCCAATCAGCGGTGGCTCGGCTGGTAAACACCATTTACAGCTAATTTAATTTGATGACTTTATCAACTGTTCTTGGCTTTGCGCGGCTATACTCATTAAATTATTTTTTTACGAGAAATTATTAACCTGTCCGCGATAGCCTGCGTGGGATTCGAACCTTTAGATAACAGCTCTAACAATTGAGCTAACAGAACACCGATGGATACGCAGAATTTTTCCAGCACTTTTCATTACATATAAGAAACGATCACTAGAGTTATGTGTGTAATTATCGCTTGCTCCGTGCCTCGGAAAGCACATTAAGCCGTTGGTCCCGGCTGTCATGAACATCTATGGCAGTCGTTATTAGGAAGTCAATGCCTTCTAACATCCTGACAGCTGGTTAAACCATAGAATGATGTTTCCCTCTGGGTTACACGGCTGTCGCTTCTAGTAATAACTGAAATTCAGCCAAACTGGTTAAACCAGTGAGCAGACCCTGGGCCCAAAGCTAGTCTTTTTTTTTATTGTCGGTAAAAAAAATACTGTTTACGCATTGCTACTTCTATTGCTTTAAAACTTCCGACGACGCCCACCGTTGTTAAAAAGGGGCGAAGGGCCAGTGCCTGGGCTTATAGCTTCTGGTACCCCGCCCGCGGCCAACTTATTAGATTTTTAGTGGGTATTACTGCTGGCGGTCGTGTCTGCCGGTGGTGAGTCCCACACACCTATCTCGGTCCCCCTTTGGCCGGGAGACAGTACGTAAATGCATTTTGTTACGGACGTAAATAAAAAATAAAAAAGGACACCATACCAAACCTTTGTATATAACTTGACATATTCCGACAAAGAATCTATTTTGCATTTTTTTCTTGATTATGGTACCGCTCATATCTCTTTAGCAATAATTGTTGTTAAAAAAATTGTATTTCTACATTTTTTGTAAATATGTGACGAATCTAGATGATCCTGATGATCTTAAAGACAATAAAGTATATTTTATTTTATTTTAATAGTAATATTTTTATAATCCTTTGACAGCCGGCCTCGGAAGGCGGCCCTAGTGTCTGTCGCCGCACAAAGCGACCACTCGCGGCCGGCTCCTTCTAATGACTGTCGCTTGACGAAATGCTCACTGTAAGTGTAAGGCTGTGGGTACACAGCCTTACACTTACAGTGAGCATTTACTTACATATAATACATAACTATAACTTTAAACTAAATTAAAGTTAAAATTAGGTACCCCAGTCCCCATTGACTCATGCATCCCTTAATAATCTCCGGTTTGAGGTTTTGGAGTTTGCGGCGTACCGATTCAGTACGCCCTTCCATATATTTGAAATGGAGTGTCCACAGTCTGCTAGTTTTGCGCTCTCTATACGCAGTTTGCAGCGTCGGTCTCTCAGTCTTGCAACTCAGTCGGCCGCTAACAGTTTGCCTACTGGGGACACGGCCTTACTTGTGCACAAAATGCACAGCAACTTTCAGCCGACCTATATTTCACGAGTGGAATGGAGATTATTAAGGGATGCATGAGTCAATGGGGACTGGGGTACCTAATTTAAACTTTAATTTAGTTTAAAGTCATAGTATGTTGTGAAATGCATGTATTTACGTCAATGGAGATGGTTAATGATGTATGTATTATACTTCAAATGTAATAGTTTTATTGGAAATTTTCAACAAAAACCAACATTATTATTTCAAAATAATTGGACCCAATGTCCCTGCTATATAATATCACAAAATCATAACCATGCAGGGACCGTTGATCTGGTCAAGGCGGCGGGAAGCCGATGGATGCAGGCGGCTCCAGATCGGTTGATGAGGAAATCATGCTGACATGATGATAATGATAAAGATTTTATGAAAATAAAGTTTATGTACATAAATAAATATACTCCTACAATCACTCCAACTATTTAGCTCCAAGAAAAGTATCATTGTGTTATGGATACTGAACAACGGATAACTTTTTTTTTTGTAAATACATACTTAATATACATAGGAAAACACCCAGACCAGAACAAATATTCATTTTCATGCACACAAATATTTGTCCTGTGTCAAATCAAACCGAACATCAAACCCACGACCTCTGGAGTGAAGTGCAGGTATACTGACCTCCACGCCATATCGGTCGTCAAAATAAGTCCGAAGGGAACTGAGAAACTGAAGGAGTCCATGATCTTAAAATATAATGATTATTATCAATTAACATCGTGGAAAATCATCATCATATGCTAGCATTATCCCGGTTGCCCTAGACTTGAGCTTAGGGCGCAGGGTCTGCACACTAGTTCATCCAGATTTGACTGAATTTTAGTTATTACGTAGAGCGACTGCCGTCTGACCTCCGCAACCCAGAGGGAAACATCATTCTTTGGTTAAACCAGATGTCAGTCTGTCAGAAGGCACTGACTTCCTAATAACGACTACCATAGATGTTCATGACAGTCGGGACCAACGGCTTAACGTGCTGTCCGAGGCACGGAGCAAGCGATAATTACTCAAATAATTTCAAAAACATCGTGCAAAATACTTGTCAGGTTTTTTTGGTTAAGAAAACGTACCTACATATTCAAAAACACTTGTCCAAAACAAATAGATTATGTTTATGCACAAAAATATAGAGCAACCTGTAAAGAAATTGAACCTGTGATTATAAATATGAGACACGCGTACACCGACCTCCACACCACATCAGTAAGTCATGTGCCGTACTTGTGAATTGTTGTTTTTACACTTCATTTCTTCCACTTCAGGTTCGATTCCCACACAGAATATATATCCCTGCATATAAACACGAACATGAAAACTGGTGCCCCTCCTCTCACCATCACCAGCCGACATCCATCTCCTGCTGCACAAAGGCTTCTCTAATGGCACGCCACTGCACTCGATCTTCAGCTCTTCACCGCCAACGGCTACGTTATGAATAGATAGATAAACTTTTTATTGCAACGAAAGACACACAAACATATAAAACAACAAAACTAAATTACAGTAATAAAGAAATATAACAACAATAAAAACTAAAAGTAAAGCATTCGCATAATATTAAAGAATACCTAGATGATAAAGACCTAAAACAAAAACAAAAATAATATATATTGAAATAAACATAACACAAATTATTATGCAATAAATACATATTTAATACAATAGCATGCTATAGCATTATATACATTATAATATAACTTATTTACCATTTATAATACAATATATTATACATTTAATTTATTAGGTAAAGAATTAATTTAATTTTCAATGTAATTAATTATTACTGTATAATAAACCGAATACAAAAATCTAAATTTAAACTAATTTAAATATAAAAAGCTAGCCTCCCTCTCTTCTAAGTTGCCACACCCTACAGGGTCCATATTGTATCTGTGATATTATAAATAACACCTTTGTAACATATGGAGTGCAATAAAGACATTGAGTATTGAGTATGGTGTGCATGTGTGTCGCAGCGCTGCAGAATGGCTACGGCTTAGTGGTTTTTTTTTGCTCTGAGAGAGCAAAGCCTGTCATCATCTTTGGAATACAAGCCAACCTGCAAGTGATGCACCTGCTGATTAACGGACAAAGCTCTGGTAAACATAGAAGTTTCCGGTAAGCCGCCATAGGCTGGCCACATGTGGGCATATATTATGCCTCTGCCTACCCCTTCGGGAAACAGGCGTGATTGCATGTATGTACTATTTATGTAAAGACAATTTAGTACCTATAACATTATTGTTATTAATTAACAGGCAGACAGTTTGAAAACTGATTGCGCCTGTATCCAATTCATCTGCATCTAGTTCCTCTTAACCGGTTGCATGTGTTTGTCCAGCTTGTTCTTGAATGAATTGACAGTGGGAGCTGACACTACATCTGCCGGCAGCTCGTTCCACTGTCTCACTACACGGTTGCCTAAGAAGTGCTTATGTGGGTTGTTGGTAGATAAGTTAGTGCAATGTTTGAGGTGATGGCCTCTTCGGTGGGTATTGTCGCTATATGTGAATAGTTTGGCATCAAGGTCTTCAATGTTATAGTGTTTATGTAGAATCTTGTTTGTTTCAATTAGATCTCCCGATCTCTGCGATCTTTTGAGGTTGTGAGCTTCAAGAGTTCATATTATTTTGCTTTCCAAATTTCAGTCTTAAAACAAAAAGTCTTCTATGAAATATTCCTTTGACTAACAACATTACGAGCCGCCAAGTTAATCTGTACTTAACATAACCTAAAAACGTGGCGTATTGAAAAGATCATATAGGTTTATATCCATACGAGGAAAAACGTACCGATTTTTATCCTCTTACCCGGAAACAAGCTTTCAGAGGAATATAAAAGCATAAAACATACATATTATTTCTCCTTAATCTGCCATAAACAATACTTCGCCGACGAATATAATATATTCAGAAATCATCGATTATGTGAATGAGAGAATGGATTTGTACGCAGATTACACACATAAAGGAACAATAAGATATTAAGTATACTATACAATGCGGTACAATGTAGAATGTAGAAGCGCTCGTAGCTCTGCGGTGCTCGGTGGTCGGAAACGATCACCGAAATACAGGAGAGTTTACAGAGGTCAGTCCTTGGATGAGTGACCGTTTGTGTAGCATTTGATATCGAGCGCTTCGGTGCTTCGGAAGGCCCGTTAAGCCGTTGGTCCCGGTTATCACTAAATGTGGTAGTCGTTAAGCCATGTTAGAGGCCTAATGGGCGGCTTGATACATTCTAACAGCAGGACGCCATACACCTGCCTCCGCCAATCCGCACTGGGTCCGCGTGATGGAGTATGACCCAATACCCTCGCATCTTGGTATGTAAGAGGAGGCTCGTGCTCAGTTGTGGGACGCTTATGGGCTGAGATGATGATACAATGCGTTTAAATACTTACAACCACTTGCTTCTAAGGTTTATTGTGCATCGTCATATTCAGGTGAATATGACGATGCACAATAATTAAAATATACAGGTCATATTCTCACTGGCCTGATGGTAAGCAGTTAATGCAGTCCAAAAATAATCAGAGCGTTCTTTAGCGTGGAATAAGTTCGGTAACAACAATCAGTAAAACCAGCCTCGAAAAATTTATTTTGATGCCCTGCTGACAAATACATGCGCCGGACGTGACGGCCTTAAAAATATAAGTTTGTATATTTTAGGGACAAATCTAAAAGTTTCTTAGTTCATTTTAATGTTAAATTCGAAAACCAACCAAGCCATTACTATTATTACAGCTATTTCTTAATGATTTCTTTATCATAAAAGTCTAAGAACTAAAATTGCTTTGCATCACTAAAATGACAACGTAAAATTTGGCGATATTTTTCCAAGTTTCCACAGACAACATTGAGTCATATTGGACTGAGTTAAGGTTTTAATTTGTCTTTTTGTTAGCGGCCGGAGTTGGACTACAGAGTCATAGTAAAGACAAGTAAGTACGTTATCTTCATACATCCGCACCGGAAAAAAAAATTACATTAAAATTAATTGTACAATGGGCGACCTTATTGCTCTCAGCAATTTCTTCCAGGCAACCTTGGGATGAACAGGACACGATAAGAAGTATACACGTAGGGTAGCGCGATAGAGTGCTCTAATATAACAATAATTATTATGATATATATAGCCTTATAAATAACACTTAAAAAGAACCACAAATTCACATTTATCAAACCGGAACAGCAATAAATATTCACATAAATAAATACATATATATATATAACAAAGAGAAATTACAAATTATATGGAAAGGCCTTAGCTACTGGACAAATAATGCTTCCAAATCCGACTTTTAAAAAGTGCATCGGCATATCCGGTATTAAGTTATCCGCTGACATCATTACTATTCCTTAAGAGAATTATTGACAGATATATTTTAGGATTAACTTTTATGTTTGATTCCATTTTCATAAAATTTTTGTATCATTTCAGACATTGCATTTTAGATTATTCTTATTATTATTACTGATATTTGATGGGAATTCACAAGCATTGTATTAATATTAAGTACATTACGGCCGACGACCAATATGGCGTGGAGGTCAGTATACCTACACTTCACTCCAGAGGTCGTGGGTTCGATTCCCACACAGGCCAAATCTTTGTGTGCATGAACATGAATATTTGTTCTGATCTGGGTGTTTTCCTATGTATATTAAAAAAAGTATTTAAGTATGTTTATCCGTTGTTTAGTATCCATAACACAAGTTCTTAATGATACTTTATATCTTGGAACTGAATGATTGGTGTTAATGTCAGAAAAGATTTATTTATTTAATAATTATTTTCTTGTAACTTGGAGATAAAATCTACCTTGACGATTTTCTTGCACTTTCTTTCAGGATCAACTCCTGCCCGCAGTGAATGGGCGCGTAAGTTTCAAAGTTAACGTTCATAATAGCTTTATTGAGCCAGAATGTAATAAATAATTTTGCTTTTGACTTTCAAATTTACTTCTTATCATATCAGTCTAAAGTCCATTACTTAAAATTGGCCTCCGCGATATATTACATTTTTCTAATAAGATTACATTATCCAATTGATTACTTGCCCATAATTATTTATTTATTAATTCAACATCATCATCATTTCAGCCCATTAACGTCCCACTACTGAGCACGAGCCTCCTCTCACATATCAAGGTGTGAGGGTGTTGGGTCATACTCCACCACGCGGACCCAGTGCGGATTGGCGGAGGCAGGTGTATGGCGTCCTGCTCTTAGAATTTATCAAGCCGCCCATTAGGCCTCTAACATGGCTTAACGACTACCACATTTAGTGATAACCGGGACCAATGGCTTAACTTGCCTTCCGAAGCACACAAACGGTCACCCATTCAAGGACTGACCTCTGTAAACTCTGCTGTACTTCGGTGATCGTTTCCGACCACTGAGCACCGCAGAGCTACGAGCGATTTATTAATTATTTGCCAATAATCACCAAGCTAGGCAAGCGGGGTTGATGATCGCAGTTCAAGCCAGAACGCAGGATGACGCTGCTGCCCATCATCTGGTAGGTTTTCTCTTCGTCGTCTCTTACGACTCCCCGTGAGATGAGAGGGGGCACTATTCTAGGCCGGTATCACACGACAATTGACATTTGCATGTCACTAAATGGTAAATGTGTACCCAGTCAAAAGATCTCAATGTAACACCATATTCTGTTTAACACGAAACTAAATAACAAATAAAGATTTTTTGATATAATTCGTTTTGCAGACCGGGCATCTTTGCCAGGTCTGTGTCAAAGTTATAGATAGCTATGCTATGACCACGGCAACTGTAGAAGTAAGTTTACCTTGATCCCAAGACACAAATCGTAGGGCTTTACAGTTGTCGTGGCAGAACATTTCATATTGTAACAGTATATATATTTTTTTTTATATATATATTTTTTACTATAAGTTTAAGATTAATTGTAATTTTGTAAACTGTTTAATATATTGCATGTCGTGGCAGCCTGTAATTAAGGCATTACTATGGAATGTATCCTTTTGAAGTGTGACTAAATAGAATTAAGTAATGTTTTGTTGGTTGTCCTTAATAAATAAATAAATAAATTCGCTCGGGGTTCGAGTTGGCCTACGTATGTGTGTTCACTATGCCCCAGTTTAGTAGAGAACTGTTATTTTTCCGGCGGTACATCAAAGCGGCGACTTGGCGCTGCAAATTGTATGAAAGTGGCTGATGTATGGAGCCGCAAACTGCACACTATTCGCATTTCCAATTCGTTTTATACCACATTTCCTGGGGCCGAACTGCAATCTCGGGTGAGGACTCCAATTTTTCTTCCCGAGACTTTATACGACATAATTAATAAAGAAATGTTATTACACTGTTATTTTATATTAGAATTTTGGAATGTAAAGTTTGATGATATTTATTATATTAATCAATCAGCCAATTGCCGTTCATTGCCTCTTAATGTTACATACAAACCATACATCCTGGTTACGTCATTTCGTACCATTATTGTTATTTATTTAATATATCGTTATATTACTTTTTAATATCTTTATATCAAAATGAAACCTACTAACTTACATAGACATAGTGTTTCGACCAGAAAAGTCATGCCATGACATGCGAGCGAAACAACTGACAGAACCTAGTGTGTCTGGATATGGCACGATGGCGACCCTCCGCTCTAGAGGTCGTGCGTTCGATTCCTATACAGGACAATTCTTTGAACATGAATATGTTGGCTGGTCTGAGTGTTTTCCTATGTATATTAAGAATGTATTTACAAAAAAAGTATTAATTTTTGTTTATCCGTTATTTAGTACCCATATAAAGTGATATAACTTTGTCTGAGTATAAATTGTTTGCAATTGTTTATATTAATAAAGATAATTTAATAATAAACTAAGTAGGTATCCTTTATCCATTATTAATATATACACAATTGTTTTTTTGTAAACAATTGTAAATATTAATAAAGAAAATTCGGTAAGAGTATAAATTGTTTGCAATTGTTTATATTAATAAAGATAATTTAATAATAAACTAAGTAGGTATCCTTTATGCATTATTAATATATACACCATTGTTTTTTTGTAAACAATTGTAAATATTAATATAGAAAATTTAATAATAAATTAAGTAGGTATCTATAACACAAGTTCTTAACGCTACCTATCTTGGAACTAAAATAATTGGTGTAATGGTCAGAAAACATTATTCGCAAGACTATGGCCGGGCTAGTAAAGAAATATTCGCCTGTTGCATATCCTGGTATCTTCCCATGTCACCTCCCAATGATAAAACCCTTTCTGTAATATATTGGACAAGATCCAGACAGCGATCACGCCGTAACCTGAACGAACCTAACATGGAAAAAGTTCCTTTTCAAATTCACAGGGTGTGACTAGATAGGTTTGGCGAAAAGTCTTACCTCTTATATAAGACTTCTACATTTATCGCTTTAGATGATTCTGGTGTACGTACAGCTTTGAAGCCATCCAAGTAACCTTTAGTATAAATGAATTTATATTCTACCTGACTGCTAGCAAGCAATAATAATAATAAATAAATAAATATTTCTGACACTTACACAAATTATTTAGTTCCAAGATAAGTATCATTAAGAACTTGTGTTATGGATACTAAATAACGAATCAAATACATAAATACTTTTTTTGTTGTAAAATCATACTCAATATACATAGAAAAACACCCAGACCAGAACAAATATTTATATTTATACACACAAATATTTGTCCTGTGTGGGAATCGAACCCACGACCTCAGGAGTGGAATGCGAGTATACCCACTCGCCACCACGCCATATCGGTCAATGGTTATTGTAAAAACTTAGGCACTCCCTAAGGCTATTGTGAAGTAGTATCTAAGCATTAGTTCATAAGTATATATATTGTAACGTCTCGACTAAGAAGGCATGGAGTATGACCCAATACCCTCGCACCTTAGTATGTGAGAGGAGGCTCGTGCTCAGTAGTGGGACGTTAATGGGCTGAGATGATGATAGTATTTGCGCAATTGTCAAACTTCTGCCATCGCTATACTCAAGGCTCTTTGATAGTCGGTGAATAGATTATTTCGCCCAAGTTTGCACGTTGAATGTAAAAGTTTAAAGAAACAATACTTCGGGAAATGTAAAAGTTAGTAACAGTTTTATATTCTCTCCTGCCGGCGTGCTGCCTGTGTTTCTTAGAATATATTTCTAGGGACAGGACATTTTCTGATATTAAATAATAAATATTTATTTTCTGATAATTACACCAATCATTTAGTTCCAAGATAAGTATCATTATGAACATGTGTTATGGATTCTAAGTAACGGATAAACATACTTAAATCTTTTTTTTAATTGATATTCATGCACACAAAAAATCTCTATATATAGGAATCGACCGCACGACTTTAGAAGCGGGGCGCGGGTATATTCGCCGCCACGCGCTATCGGTCGCCAATACTTAGTATATATTATGAAATATATAAAATGTATTTGTATATTTTGTTACACTATTTATTAATTTTTATATAACACGACTGTTCATACCTATACAACTTTTATTGTTTTATAAATTCTATACTATATTGAATATTATAAGGTCGCACACAAGCAGCCTGAACGAACCACGTGGTCATTGCTGCCTATGTATTGTATAGCTTCACAGACAAATGAAGATTGTAATTCAAGTATCAAACCAATTGATAATTTAAAAGAGCATAAGCCTGTGAGGTTCTTGCCAGTTCTTCTTACAGATCGGTGGCTCGGAACTGGCACTTAGATTTACTTATATTTAAATATTTTTGTTTTTTGATTGTTTTGTTGCATGTAAGTAAATCTAAGCTACGTCATTTCAGTGTAATTATATTTTGATAGTTTTTTATATTATATATAATTTGGACGTTTTTAAGTACTATAATAGTTTATGAAAAAAATTATATTTGATCGATTAATATGTGCGCTTCGATTATTAACACGTTGCTAACTCTTTTAAAACTATCCACGCCTTTTCTGAAGAGGGATGTGCTGTAATTTCACAATGCCATAACAAGTGTAAAATTCGTAAAATTCAAACAAAATATACATTACAAGATTAGTCCCTATTATCGACAAACTTATATATAAACTTTTAAACTAATTTTATTAGTAATCATAAAATAAATACTAGGTTATTTAATATTCAATTGATCAACGTCAGCGGACAAAGTGACCATCAATCATAGCAATAATTAAATAAACAAAATACGTGAAACACTATTTAAAGTCGCATTGTATGTACAGTCAGCGACATATTGTTGATAACATTAAAACCGCTATATAAATCTACACATGTCTCTGTTATCTAAGGATCCTATCCTAAGGAGACCTAAGGAGCCCAAGCCAACCTTACCTGCAAGTGGTGCACCTACCGACCAACGGACGAGGCTCTGACGAACATAAAAGTGCCCGGTGAGCGGTAATAGGCTCGCCACCTATTACGTGGGACCGACTGTATGATTGTATGTGGGCGTGTAATATGCCTCTGCCTACTCTTTGGGGGAAACAGGCGTGAATGTAATATTTTTATTACAGTGCATTATGCTCTATGATTGCTACTAGCTTTTTGATGCTGACTGTACAATGGCGAGGGGTCCGGTTCGCTCTGATTGCAATTAATCAATGGACACCAATCAAAAGGGATCCGATGACAAAATTAATAAAATAACAATACAATGCGACTCGTGAGCTTACCGGGGTATTGGTGTGGAATGAGGGTGGCCATAACTGCTGACTTGTATTTATATAATAATTATTTTACAATTACACCAATTTTTTAGTTGCACCTGCCGATCAACAGACGAGGCTCTGGCAAACATAATCCAACAGTTCCCGCTAAGCGGCAATAGGCTCGCCACCTACGTGGGACCTAAAAATATTTTTGGCGAGATGGAAGAGTAAAATATGCCGACCACTTCAGGAAAACAGGCTTGATTGTATTTCTGTATGTCATTCGTTCCAAAATAGGTAATATTAAGGATGATGGGTGTATAAGGATCCTATCAACATTTACGGAGCCAAAGCCAACCTCACCTGCAAGTGGTGCACCTGTTGATCAATAGACGATGCTCTGGCGAACGTAACAGATCCCGATAAGCGGCAATAGGCTTGCCACCTATTACGTGGTTCCAACATTGTAATTGGCGAAGTGTGGGCGTAATAAGCCTCTGCCGATCCCTTCGGGGAAACAGGCGTGTTTGTATGCATGTATGTGTATGTATGAAGAACTTGTGTTATGAATAGTAATTAACGGATAAACATACATACATACATAATGTCACGCCTCTTTCCCGTAGGGGTAGGCAGAGATCACATCCTTCCACTTGCTACGATCGTGGCACACACTTTTAGCTTCATTCACACTCATTAACCTCCTCATGCACGCCCGTCGGTTTAGGGTACTTTTGACCTGCCCTTTCTCTAATATTTTTTGTATTTGGTCATGAAACTCACGACCTCAGGAGTGCAGCCATATTGATCTACACGCGAATGTGTGTTATCTCTGGGTAACAACGATTTTAAATTCATTTTTAAATGGGATTTTTACGGAAACTCAAATAATGTGTACCTATGATTCCCTAGTAAAAACGCAGAAAATATACTTACTTTCCTCTCATATTTAATATCATAAATAAGAATTATTATATACCACCCACTTACAAGCAACAACGAGAAAAAACAAAACCCAAGTTACGAATAACATAAGAAGATATATTTCAAGTGATTTGCATAAATATGGGAATGAGATGACACGAACAACAGAATAAGCAATATCTCAGCCGGCAGTGGCTCGAGAGCGACTTACGGCACGTTTAATAACGTGCCGCCGCGCGTCGCCGGAACCGGGGGCGATCGCTATCTTATAAACGGTGATCGGAATGTGTAGAGTCTTATAGTATTGTCAGACATAACATGGATATACCCGGATTTAACGGAACAAAGTATCTAGTAAAGTTTACAACATTATTATGAAAATAAATAAATTATATCGGACTAACACCAATATAGGATTTTTTGGCGGGAAAGTGAAGCGTCATGTCTGCAGGTTTGATTTTTTTTCTAAAATTTGTAATATTTTGACATTAATTTGTAATAACGGTGGATTAATAACCGTTATTTGTTTGTGAACGTACGTGAGTGTTGATAAATTAACAAAACAGTGAAAACATCACTTTTCAAATTCTCTCAAGAAGTCCATGTGAGATCTCAGTATAGTCTCACATCTTTACTGGGGACTCAAGGGGTGTAGGGGGAGGCATCTTATTTCCCATTTATTACCACTCATTCTCATTTATAAAATAAGAAACAGATATAAACATGAAAATGACAATAACCGTTTGAGATTCCGTTAAATATAAATTTAAATATAATTTGCTTTGAGACTTTACTTAAGAGAATCCATCTCTTTAAATCCTCCTCTTTTGCTCCTTAACCTTAATCCAAATTTTATTATTTTAAAATTTCATTCGGAGGTTGTATGTACTACCTATTGCTCACAATTTCAATTAGTTAAAATTGTGCCGTTTGGTACCGGCCTAGAACAGTGCCACCCCCTCTTATAGTAGGGGAAGTCTTAAGAGTCGACAAAGAGAAATCCTACCGGATGATGGGCAGCAGCGTCATCCTGTGTCTTGACTGGAACTGCGATCACCAACACTCTTGCCCAACGCGTTTATCCCCAATAAAATGTTATCTAAACTATATAGGGCTGAAATGATGATGATGAAATAATTAAATAAATCCATTAGAAAGACCCCATTATAATCCCTCTTTCTTGGTTTGTAAGAAAAGACTCCTGGCAATAATAACATGTTAAGTAGACTGAGGTGAAGACCACCTTAAAAGAATTGAACTTCACCTCCAACGAGGTGCATTCGGTCTCCTTCTTCTAGAGGCTCGGCTGGAAGACCAGTGCTCATGTAGCCTGGTGCTGCAGCACGGATAACGGGAGCTGAGACCTTCTTTACTGTACAGTCAAGAAGGTCTTAGAACTATATTCTTATTTATATGTTGCATGCTGTGTTTTTATCCATAAATATGTTCTTTTATACACCTCTTAAAAAGGGTATTCCTCTCTTTGGCATAATTAATTTTCCTCAAATTTAATTTTAAAAAACTTATCAACTTTATTTCATTTCGCAAATGAACCTTCAGCGACTTCATTTCGTACATCATTCGTTTGGTAAAATTATTGTTTGGCATAACACTAGTAAACCTTTAAAAAGATTACGCCAAAACTAGAAAAAGCTCTGTAAATTCCAATCTATGGTTACAAGTTCACATAGACGAAATGTCAAGGGCTCTCAACGCGGGAAATGTGTTGTTTCTGTCAGATAATAAATATTATTGGTTACTGTATGCACGACATTGCTTATAAAGGCTCCACTCTTCAATATCATATTTGTATTTTCGTTAAGAAGTTGACTGATTTTAATATTACATTTAAGATCACATCCTTTCACTTGCTACGATCTTGGCAAACACTCATATCTTTATTCAAACTTATTAACCTTCTCATACACGGCCGTTGGTTTATATCTAAATTATACATCGAATATAGGTGGGTTCCATTACCGGTAGAATAAGGAACTGAAGTGAGAGTTATATCGACGTGTTCTCTTTAATTTGCAATTATTGTGCTATATTTAATTGCGAATGCTATTCCCGGCAAAAGAGTTATAACTTTCTGGAGCCTATACTTGGGCATAGCCAGTTTATTCTTATTTCTGAAGTTAAAAATATGTCTATCTGCACGGTGGTCCGCTTGCGGTTGTAATCCGCCGTTCGCCACTCGTACAGTAAGAGGAAAGAGGGATAAGATGCTGTACCAGGGGGTACTCTGGCCACCAGCGGAGGGGAAAGGAGTGCTGTTCCAGGGGTTTGCCCTGGCCACCAGCGGAGGAGAAAGGAAGGGAGTGCTGTACCAGGGGGTACCTTGGCCCCCAGCAGGAAGGGAAGGAACTGTACCGGGGTGTAGCCCCGGCTGACAGTAGGAGGTGTAGAGAGAGGAATGAGACCCAACACGGACGGTTGAAATCTAATTTTTTGCATATAATTGTATGGTTTTTATATAAATTATATGTTGTGTACACAAATAAAGATATAAAGAAGTGCAACGTCTGTGTAAAGTGCCGACGCTGCACGAGGATGTTGCAACTGGGCCGACTCGCCGCTGACCACGCTGACGCCAAGTCCAATGTACAAGATGTAGACTTGTACACTATCACTATTTTTACATAAGTTACTCTTATTTTTATGAGTATGCAGTAAGTTTTCATACATTTATGTAAACACATTCATTATGCCTATTTCCTTGACCTTATTCCTCAATAGCGCTCGTAGCTCTGCGGTGTTCGGTGGTTGGAAACGATCACCAAAGTACAGCAGCGTTTACAGAGGTCAGTCCTTGGATGGGTGACCGTTTGTGTGGCATTTGATATCGAGCGCTTCCGTGCTTCGGAAGGCACGTTAAGCCGTTGGTCCCGGTTATCACTAAATGTGGTAGTCGTTAAGCCATGTTAGAGGCCTCATGGGCGGCTTGAAAAATTCTAACAGCAGGACGCCATACACCTGCCTCCGCCAATCCGCACTGGGTCAGCGTGGTGGAGTATGACCCAATACCCTCACACCTTGATTTGTGTGAGGAGGCTCGTGCTCAGTAGTGGGACGTTAATGGGCTGTGATGATGATGATGATTCCTCAATGAGTCACGAGATCTTATATCATAGATAGTACGAACAGGCCAATCAAATTATGACCTTCTAGATATCTAAGGAGACGTGAGTTATAAATGCTTTAAAACCTTGAAGAGAAAGACTGTTATAGCATTAGACCTGTAATTCGACGGGTCAGATCGATCGCCCTTTTTGGGCACAGGATGCACGGTAGCACAATGCCACGAAAACTTGCTTTGTGGAGTAGAAAAGCATGAAAAGTCGCGTTAATACAGGCCATAGCTCAGGAACACATAGCTCAAGAACCACTGCCGGTATGCCGGCAGGCCCACTCGACTTATAAACGTCTAAGCAGTTAGCGCCGAACCTCCCGTTATATAATTGAGATTTCTGGCATTGAACTACCACACGAGGGAATGGAAGGCGAGTTGAGGCAGATAGATTACCCAATAGGTCGGCTTTCTCTTTGTGATTCAGGTAGCTCAATATGCTGATAGGCCTATTTTCCAATTTATCAATATCCGATTTGTCAAATCTTAATATATATAAATCTCGTGTCACAATGTTTGTCCTCAATGGACTCCTAAACCACTTAACCGATTATAATAAAATTCGCACACCATGTGCAGTTCGATCCAACTTGAGAGATAGGATAGTTTAAATCTCAAATTATAGTCGCAATTTTAATTTATTGCTAATTATTTGTCTGTTATTATTTGACAGTCACAATTATCCGTTAACTCCAAAATTCTAACAGATGTCGATACCTTTCGACTGGGTTGAGTAAGTAATAAATAGATGGCGCTGCTATGGTAAATCTACGAACGTGTCATATAAGCTACATTTTAACAGCATCATTACCACGTGTTGTTCTCTCTGTCCTGCCCTTATCCCAGTTCATCTGGGGTCGGGCCTCCTTGTGCGTCTGCGCCAGGAACTTCTGTCCTGGGTTGTCGTTGGTGTAAGCTTCTGGGCTTTTAAATCCCTCTCAATAATTGACCACCAAGTGGCGGGTGGTCTGCCTCTTCCCCTTGGTTGTGTACTGATGTTGAGTACTGTCTTCACGGAGTAGTTGTTATCGCGGCGCATTATGTGGCCATACCAACGCATTCTACTCTCTCTGAGCTTATCCACAACTGGTGCGACCTTAAACGACCCCCTCACATACTCGTTTCGAATTTTGTCCAGGCGCGTGACGCCGCCCGCCCATCTTAGCATCTTAATTTTTGCGGTGTGCAGTTGTTGCTCGTGCTTTTTCAGGGCGGTCCAACATTCCGCGCCGTATAGCATGGCTGGTCTCACGGCCGTTTTATATATTTTGCCCTTGGTCTTTATTGGCATTCTTGTGTCGCATAAGACACCAGACAACGATCGCCACTTCATCCAGGCCGCGTTTATGCGATGGTTTACGTCATCCTCTATTCGCGCGTCAGACGTCAGTATGGATCCCAGGTATTTGAAGCGGGTGACTTTAGGCAACATTGTGTTTTCGATCTGTATGTTGCAGTTTAACTGTTCCGTCCCTCCCAGGTCGCATTCCATATATTCAGTTTTTGTTCGACTGATTCGCAGGCCGTGCCTTTCTAGCTCTTTCAGCCACTGGTTAAATGTTTGCTGTAGTTCCAGTGCTGACCTCGCTATCAGTGAGATTTCATCTACATACAGAATGCACCATGGAATTTCAGACTGTATGTCCCTTGTGATGTAGTCCATGCATAGATTAAAAAGTCGGGGCTTAGTACCGAGCCCTGGTGAACACCTACCCTTACATGGAACGGTTCGGAGATACCGGCAGGGCTTCTGATTCTTGTGGTGACGTCATCATACATATCCCTACGGATATATATCGGACTAAGGAGATATAAGCCTCAGGCACATTCTGGGCGCGCATGGCCTGCCACACTAGCTTCCTAGGGACTCTGTCAAAAGCTTTTTCCAGATCTATGAACGTAAAATAAAGGTTTTCTTTGTTCATTCGGGACTTTTCCATCAGAGTGCGAATTGTTTGGATAGCTTCAGTTGTTGAACGGCTGGCAGTGAAACCAAACTGATTATCTGTCACCTGAGTTAGTGATGTTAGACGTGCACTAATAACACGTTCCCACAGTTTCAGAGTGTGCGAGGTTAGTTTAATCCCTCTGTAGTTATTGCAGTTTGCAACATCACCCTTATTCTTGTATATTGGACAGAGAAAGCTGGATCGCCATGAGGTTGGAACACGACATTCAAGTAGGATCCTATTAAATAGCGACGTTAGCCATGGCAATGCATTATTCCCCAGCATCTTCCAAATGTCAACCGGTACATCATCAGGGCCTAGAGATTTGTGGAGCTCCATTTTATTCAGTGCGTTTGCTATTTCATGTAGCTGAATGAAATCTAACGGACCCTGCGTTGGTTGCACTATTGACAGTTCTTCGCTAGGGAATTCCTCATTTAATAGCTGTTCGTAGTACGTCTTCCATCTCTTGTTTATATTGTCGTTCGAGGTTAAGAGTTTACCATGATCATCTTTGATGTATTTATTGCACTTTATGTCAAGTGTGGGCTTGTGTCGCTGCCTTGCAATTTTAAATATTGCATTTTCTGTAGGCGTCCCATCTAATTTCTCATAGAAACTCTGCCTTGATTGTGCCCTCGCCTGTGCAACAGCTGATTTTGCAATGGATTTCCAGGCTTTATACTTGTGATGATCCTCTTCAATGCCTGTTTTCTGCCAGGTTTTAAAGGAGTCTCGTTTTGCATTGATGTTAGTAAGTTAGTATGTGGTGTGAGTTGTCTCGACAAAAGCTTTCAAAGTCGGACCACATTTTGTCAGCAGATTTGTTATTGTGTATGTCATCCTGCAAGTATACGTTAATATCACGAAGCAATCGCCCTCCCTTGTCACTGTGGAGCTCTTTCCATTTCACCCGGTCAGTTCGATCGACATGCGTTTTAATAGGTTTCGGCAATTCCATTATGGCTAACAAAAGTCTATGCTGTGAAGTTATGGCTTCTCCTGGCACCACTTTGCAGTCTTTGTAGTAATTTCTAATCGACCCCGTGGAGATAATATAATCGATTTGTGTTCTGAATTTAGGAGTGCTGTATGTTACTAAGTGCTCATCCTTTTTTCTAAAATGTGTATTTATGATTTTAAAATTGTATCTTGCAGCAAAATTTAATATATTCCCTCTCGGTTACGTGTGCCATATCCATAGCCCCCGTGGACTTCTTTATAGGACTCTTTTTCGGCGCCAACATGACCATTCAAGTCAGCTCCTATGTGGACCAGCTCGTCTTGTGGAATATTTTGCAAAAGTTCATCAAAATCTTCCCAGAAGACATCTTTTTCCGACTTGCGGTGCATATGCCGAAATGATGTTCAAGATGGGTTGGTTCTAGACTCTAGGGGTGAGGCTCCCCCGAGGATTACCACGTGTTGTTAACGCTATAAAATTAATTAAATTTATTTTGTAGTGAACGAAATACCGTATAATTCATAGGGTGTTAGCATAGCCGGCCACCTGTTACTTAGACTGAAGTGTAAATTGAATTCATATTATAATGAAGATAATACAGTGACATAGTGGACTCCGTGACTGATGTTCTCTTATTGTTCCTCTTAGATTGTAATATAACAAAAACTTTAGCCAGAGCAACGCGTGGCCGGGTCAGCTAGTATATATTATATATTTGTTATTAAGAAACAAAAAATATATACAAGATATTTAGCCTCCCAGCTCATTACAAAGTTATATTTACAATTTTTTTTTTAAAAAGAGAGCAGTTGAAAGTTATACACTACACAGAAAAGAGTATTTGGTTCTACTATGACCGAAGTACGGAAGTTAGCGTCTGCTGTCGGCCTATCAGGGGGCTCGGCCAGATCAGAGGATTTCCCGTAATCTGGTAAAGTAATAAAAAGGCACCTGCTCGCGGCCAGATCAGAAGATTTCTCGAAATCTGATAAAGTAATCACTTCGGAGAGGCCCCTGCCCGTAAACTGGGCACTTTGGGTCGCTTTACTACGATAATTTACATTCATGGTTGAACAAACAAACAAAATCGTTTATTGCGAACACAGGTTACAGGTTAGGTGTTACAGTACAGGTTTAGATCTAGCTGTGGTCTGCCTCATGGGCGTACAATTAGTTGCGATTTCATATAGCACGACATCAGATATTTATGGATCTTAAAAGTAATAATAACAAGTCGGACTTTGTCAAAAGTTTATAGTAATAAGTCCTTTAAGTAATCTTTAACATTATAATAGCATTTTTCTATCAATAGTTCAAGTAATTTCATTTTATAGAGATTATGGGAACGCAGCATACGTATTTGCATTGAAACTTTGCAATAAATATTATTGGTAGCACTTAAAATGATCGATTTTTTCAATAAGGCAGTAAGTACTTTGTAAAATTGCACTTTATTTATCTTTATAACGATCAAGGTTTTAAATTTGAATGAGTCTACATTAGATTTAATAAAAACTGCACATTCAAAAAGTTATAAGCATGGTAATGTCATTAATGCAAATGTTTTCAATATTTGGTTAAGAGACGAAGAAAAAGGTGGTTCAAACCATGGCGACTTTCAGTGGTACAAAGCATAATAAATAATTACGATTGACGTCTAAGGTGCCTATTCATTTATTCCAATATCTAATTGATAGAAGGAACATATAAGAAGATGAACGCTGTTTACGTACAAACATTAATTAAGTATAATTTGCCGAGTAGTTTATGTCTACTATTTAAACTATTTTTTATATTATTCTGTTTTATACTATAGTGTAGATGGTAATATTTCTGGGCGTTCCATAAAATGACTCTTCTTATTAATTTATTAGCGACAGTATTAGTCCTAAATCATAAATCTTTATTGCATCAAGTAAACAAGTAGGTACCTAAGTAACACAATGAATACTGATACCCCGTAGGGGCACTGCAAATTGAGAGGGAAATTAAACATATTACAAAACTATTTACTTAATTATTCTATAAACTAATAAACTCTAATTAATACACAAACATAAAATCAACAAATAACAATATTAACTTATAATTTATATAATAAATCACTATAGGCTTTTAATGGAGTTTGTCGTCAAAATATTCGTGAAGTGTGTAATAATAGATTACTTTCTGTAAACCAGAATTCAGTTCTTACAATTTAGTATGTTTTGGTAGGTAGCGTAATATTGGCATGAATTTTAAATCTTAAATAATAATAATATTCATGTTTGTTCCGACTCGTATTTTGTGGTTAACGGGTACACATCGGACCTTGGTTGAGGTATTTTATTTTACATACTGAAAATTTAATCAAATTCTAGCTACTTCTACTTGATTTACCGCAACTTTAAAAGGCACCATATTGGCCCGATTTACGATTGAACTTCGGCTGTAATATATCACCATTAATCGTATTTATACCAATAACTGATATAAACGACAAAAACCAGTCGGAAAATCCCAATCAAAACAAAGAGGCGAATATAAGAAAAATGCTAAAATAATATTGTTGTTTTCGTCGCGGCGCGCCGGCACATAAGCTGTTTCCCCGCCTCACTGCACACCTATATCATCATAATGTCTCTGTTTTGTGGCCTCTCCCATCTTCCCATTTCCCTCTCCTTCCCCTCGTTTCCCCATTCCGTCATCCTCCACTTCCCCATTCTTATTTCCATGGGTAATTGTCTTAACCGAATCGCAGTACGTCAAAGTTTTTTTGCTTTGTTAGATGTCTGTCTACGTTTATTTTATTACTAGCTGGCGCCTTTGGCTTTGCGTATTTGCAGTTTATAAGGGGACAAATTTTGCGTAATAAATCTTGTAGAGTCATAAAATATAGAACCTAGTAGTTTGACCGTGTAATCTTGACCAACAAGCAATCTTACTTTCGTTTATATACTCGTATCATCATGTATCCATTTTAGCCGTACCCATATATCTATTATGTTCAGTATATTACAATCCATAGTGTATTAACAATTATTGCTTATGGCCTCCATAGACGTTTAAACAGTTTGATTAGATTGGCATTAACGTCTGTGAAAAAATTGGATCAAATTCAGGGAAAAAGGTTTGAATAATGTTTAATTTTCGCATTTTTATTTTATCAAACAGTTTGAACCAGCCGGTTTGATCAAATTTTTTGAACGTGTATGGTGGCCATGAAACTAGATAACATGTTAGTACACACTTCATCTAAATATATCAAAAGTAGCCCGTACATTTACCATTTTACAGTAATCGCATCTGTCCCATTTAAAGTGGACAGAAACCGTGTCATAACTATTTCAATAAAATTGCAACGAAGTCACTTTGAAGAAGGAGCTGTCCAGATCATACTTTAAATGATGAGAGGTATAATTTTTTGCAGCCTTAATTCAAATTTAACGAAAGTTATGGTCTCCACGGAAGACCAGCGCTGTTGTGGTTCTGCACTGCAACACATGCTGAGCTGAGTGGCTGAGTGGAGTCATTTTTAGGCATATTATATTTCAACTTATGTGTAAACATTGTTAACTGTTATGATTTCTGTTCTTTGTTTATATGTATTAATGTCTAATTAAAATTTTATTTTATTTTATTTTCATTTCAATTATATGACACACACTAGAGTAATTGTCAGCATACTAAGAAACCACGCTTAAACCTAATCCACACATTTTAGTAATTAACACATTAGTATAGCTAAATGTATTCCTTTCAAAATCGGAATTCAATTTAAACTAATAATTGTTATGACTTATGAACAAGCCGATACGCCAAAAGCAGTAGATTTAATTAAATTGATTGGTCTTCATTCCTGATTGGTTGAAGCCACACAACGGAGCGACCTGATGATTGCTCCCGAAGCATACTTAATTAATTACCGACTTTAAACAGATTTCATATATATTACCTTTTACACGACTCAATTAAGCATTGTCGATGATCCCAGGTTCACAAAAGGTATTGAACGCTAAAAAATTGGTTATCTGTAAAGTCGGTTTACTGACGATAGTTGAACGTGACAACATCTTAAGAAAATACTGATGGAATGGTAGCATTTTTTAATATCGAATGAATCATTTATCGCCTTTATCGCTGTAATTATCGTTGCTATAAACAATTGACACCACATTCACTTTTTACTGCACTTGATACTCGATCAAAACATGTAAATGTACTTAGTATAGCAGCTGTCCACGCAGACGCATCGCTCACTCAAGTAAGAGAGAGACGGATGTCGAACGCTGCCGAACGCAAAGGCCGATTGTGCTTCTTTGTCGCTCTTTCCGCGCTCTCGCTTGCACTTCAAGCCTTACATGGAACGCCTCAGAGCGAGGTAACGCCGCATGAGTCATGTTTTTTCGTGCGTGCAGACGGCTCTATCGAATTATAAGACGTCAAAAGAGGTTTTTACTCCTAGTGAGTGATCTCCTGCTACCAGACCAGTTAGTGATCATGGTCTGTTTTGCATCACGTACCGCTGGCTGTCGTCAGGGATTTTATCAATATTTCTAAGAAATTACAGGAACGCGTACTTTTAAAATAATCTTTCTGCCGCTTACCTACCCTTATTTCGTGGAATGAGTTCCCCTGCGAAGTTTTCTCAAGAGATTACAGTATGAAGCCTAAAAAAGAACTACAACAAAAAGTAAATAATAGTTTGAACAAGTGCAGTGCTTTTTATCGAAAGTAGCTAAAATGTATTTCCTTTATGTATTGTATTTGTTTATTTTGTATCCAACTACTAACATTGCATTGAAAAACTCTTTTTGAGTTTATGATACCTTATAACTAAATTAAAGAATGATTGAATGAATAACTTCCAAAAAATAATTTTGTAGAAATGGAATATTTATGTGTTATTTTCGTAACATTAATAAAAAAATATCGGCGAAATGGATCGTACGTGCACATAAGTTTCAAACGACCGCATCAATTTTTTTATTTTTAATTATGTTCGAGGCAAGGCTTGTAAAGTAGTAATAATTAAGGAAATTAAGCGAATGATTAGAAAAATTAAGGAAAATTAACAACCCTATAAACTGTGAACTATAGGTATAACCTTTTCACCCTTTGGATATCTCGCTGTCAGTCAATTGACAGAAAGGACAGGACAGAAGAATGATCATGTATATTTATTAGAATCCTTTTATCCTGTAGCTTGAGTATGTCACGCTCACTTAAATGTCTCTGCGGTGGTGGCGTCATGCGACGGGTCGCTACGTTCCCAAAAATATGGTTGAGCGAAACTATGGCTGGTTCATGCGTCATACTCGTGAACGGGTGCCGCCAGTGGGGACTGGTCTGCTGATGTCTACTATGTCTATTCATAATTATGTTCTGATTTCAGTGTAGTACTATTTAGTTTTTTTATTTACATTTTGTGATGGATTAAAATTATATTTGTAACAATTCCCGCGCTACTATAATTTCCCGATGAAAACGAGAAACTATTCAACGCTCTCGTTTCAGCGTTGGTCGTAAAGACATCGTTGTTCTGAGGCTCCTATCTTACCTGAAGATGCCCTGTGTAAGGGCGAAACACGTGTCGTGTTAAATAGTTTCTCGTTTTTTTCACTTGCTTTCAATGGATTTCCGCAAAGTAACGCCTGAATCAATAAATTATTTTACATTTCGTATTGACGTTTTCAAGTGCTATTATGAAATAAAGAACTTTTTCCTTTTTTTTGTTCATCTTGCTAAAAAAGTTATTTTCTAATAACTTGTGACTTGTTGCAGATCACAAGTTTTTGTAAACTTAGTTCTTTACTGTGTCCTAATATTAAGTAAATTTTATGTAACTGGCGAGAGATGAAATCAACCTTGAAGAATTTCTTGCCTGATTCTTCTACGTTCCAGCTCCCCCGCTCTCAGTAAATGGGCGCGTTAGTTTTTGAGTAGCAGTGAACTGCAACTAATTATACAACTCATATGAACCAAACTTGTATGTTAAGCTATTGCATAGCTTCTATCGCGGGCCTTGAGCATGAAGACCGAAATTCGAAATTCCATAACGAAAAAAACCTAACACACCGGCACAACAGTGATACTTTTTAGTTTTTCCACCTATCGATAAATAATGACTTTGAAATATCACGCTTGTCTCTTTAGTTCAGCAACCCGCCTTTAGGTGGCATTGGTTGTATCGGCGTTACTGCGCATGCGTAACCCCCTTCTTCGCCCCGCAATCTGGTGACTCATGCCTGCTTAGAGTTTTAAGTTTTGCTTAGAAAACATACTGCATAAATAAAATAAATAAATAAATATTTATAATTGCATAAGTTGATAAAAAAAGCTTTACCGCGGCAGGCTCCGAGTGCCACACGTCTTTTTTTATAAGTGTTAAGTATTTATAGAGACCCATGCCTTAATTGCTAGCAAAAATCTCGCCATTCTAATATAACATAATAATGTAGAAGTTTCCACCTGAGTGGGCCGCGTGGCTGGCACCCTCGAGCTGGCCAATACCGGTGGAGCCAATCCATTCCATAATGCGCGTTGTTTTTGTACAAGTCCTCTTCAATTGTTCCCGACCCGACCTTTGATAGAACTTTCGAGAACACTCCACTCTTGCACAATATTTGGGGACAGAAAGCCGGGTTCGGTACTTTTTCAAATTCATAATCATTTATTCAAGTTTGGCTCAAAAGAGCTCTTGAAGGTCAAAACTTACAAACTAGCGCGCCCATTCACTGCGGGCGGGAGCTTGATCGTATAAGAACGGACAAGAAAATCGCCAAGGTTAGTTTTATCTCCAGCCAGTTATAAGTAGCGCTCGTAACTCTGCGATGCTAGGTGGTCGGAAACGATCACCGAAGTAAAGCAGAGTTTACAGAGGTCAGTCCTTGGATGGGTGACCGTTTGTGTGGCATTTGATATCGAGCGCTTCCGTGCTTCGGAAGGCACGTTAAGCCGTTGGTCCCAGTTATCACTAAATGTGGTAGTCGTTAAGCCATGTTAGAGGCCTAATGGGCGGCTTGATAAATTCTAAAAGCAGGACGCCATACACCTGCCTCCGCCAATCCGCACTGGGTCAGCGTGGTGGAGTATGACCCAGTACCCTCGAACCTTGGTATGTGAGAGGAGGCTCGTGCTCAGCAGTGGGACGTTAATGGGCTGTGATGATGAACTTGTGTCCGCCTCCTATCGTAAGTATGAACATCGTCAACATATATAGCATGTTTTGTAGCCATAAACTCATGCTATAAATTTTCGTGATTCATACATTTTTAAAAATAAACGTATATTGGTAAATACCGCAGTAGTGACTTCCTTTTGGGAAAGTGAAGAGTCATGAGTACAGTTTTGCAGACTGAAAGTTAAGATTACCCTCATAGTTATTTCTAGTAACGTCTCATAACTATATATAGAATTGTTAATGCACAAAAATATATATTAAGAAATTATATACATAAATATTAATATTACCTTCTGAAAAGGTGCCCAAGGAAGATCAGCGTCGCGACATCTCTGTGATGTTCGTTATTATGCTGAGTGGGCACCATTTCAATACAATTTGAGTACTTCTTTCACTTAAGTCCTTATTATTCTATTCTTGATTTGTGTTAACTATAATTTGTACTTTTTTTTTTCTTGCAACTTGTATTGAATGAATATTTTTCTTTCTTTCTAACCGTTTAGAACCAAAATAATATTCAGGTTCGGCCGACCTTCTCCCTAAATATTTCGTGCAACCGTTCCACAAAATAAAAGGTTTATTTGCGTACGTATTGTTCAAAGGACCCCTCTTTATACTACAGGATATGTACGGAACCCTCGGATTATCCCGGAAAGTGCTTCAACGAGGAATTTGCACTTCATCCTGCCCGTACAAAGTACTATTTAGAGCTGGCTTTAGTTTTTGTCCTGTTTTGTGTTCCTTTATTATATTATTAATGCAAATTTGTGAGAGTACTGGGACTTCGTAGATTAATAGAAACATTGAAAATCGAGAGCTCCGTTTTTTGGAAGAAAGAAACAAAGATATGTTTGTTAACTACACGAGTAGGTAAATGACAATTATATAGGTTAGGATGTTCATCATATCCTAGCATTATCCCGGTTGCCCTAGACTTAAGCTTGGGGCCCAGGGTCTGCTCACTAGTTTAACCAGTTTTAGCTGAAATGTCATTATTACTTGGAGCGACTTCCATCTCCGCAACCCAGAGGGAAACATCATCCTATTTTTAAACCAGCTGTCAGTATAATAGAAGGCACTGACTTCCTAATAACGACTGCCATAGATATTCATGACAGACCGTACCAACGGCTTTACGTGCTTTTAGAGGCACGAAGCAAGCGATAATATAGGTTAAGATCAACACGAAGGTGTCTGACATTGATATATTTAATGACGACTTCAACGCCTTCAAGAGTAAACTGCTGAAATATATTTGATGTGCGTGGCCATGATATTGTATTAAACCGAATGAAATATATTTAGGAATGTTATTAATTTTCAACATGCTTATAATTATTACATTTTAAACGTTGTGTATACCTATAATAGGCATGCATGTAAGAACAGTACCCTTTGCTAATAAATTTATATAATGTACGTGCATGTTATGCTGTTGGTGTACCTTATTAAATAAATAAATAAATAAATAAGATGTTGGTCCTGGTTATAATTATACAAGCGAAGGCCCGCAACGTCGTCCGCTTGACCTATACCAACCTTTTTTAAATCAAAATACTGCGCGAAAAGAAAAAGCAGCTTTTAATTTCAGCTATTTAATGACGAAGGTCCTTTTTAAATCGACTAGTAACTAATCGAAGTTACTGTGACCTTGTACACCTTTGACTTAAATTTTTTGTAGTGACCTCGTTTCTCACAAATTCGCTTAGTTCGTTTATTTGAAAAGTCTACAGTAATTAGTCAATTATATAAATAGATAAATAAATAAGTTAAGATAATTGGATAATAGAAATATTACCCAATTGCGGCTTAACATAGTGTCGCTCTGTAATATTCGTATAATCTTGGTATAAAAATATTATATAGGCAATGACGCAGACAAAAACTAGTTTCATATGTTTATTCATTTCGTCAATTATATTGTTGTTCCCATAGGTGGCAAACTGGTGATTAGCAGGTGCAACACTTGCAGGTGAGGTTAGCTTGGGCTCTACAGATCTTGGTAGGATTCCTATACACCCACCAAGCATCGCGGACCTAAAAGCTGCTCAACAACAAACACCTAAATATTGAAACTATATGAAACCCCGTTGAAAATGGGATGAAACTAAGGTAACCAAACTTGGAGAATTACGTGCTGTAAATAAATATGAAACTCTCCAGGAACCGTGGGAGCGTACAAGTTACAAGGCTGCCAAGTTGAGTAGCGAGTTAGTCCCGGTACTTCAGTTCAGGTTCAACTTGGGAAGTCCCACCACGCTATGCACTTAGGACTTTCAAACGTCTGAGTGTTATTAAATCTTTCAAATCCTTCATTTAGGACAAGTTGTTGTGACTATTAAGTTGTTGTGTTTGTTATTAACTATAGCCACTGGGACTTTATAAACAACTACTGGCAAGATTCGTTAGCTATTTAGTTAACACTAGCGGCCACCCGCGACTTTTTCTGTGTGACCTTTATATAAAACTTCCTTCTGAATTCTGTCTATTAAAAAAACTGCCTCAAAATTCGTTGCGCTGTTTTAAAAAGTTAAGCACATATGTATAGGGAAAGCGTTTTTGTTTTATATTACGTAGCGATTTCACACTGTGATTAATATTATTGGAGTTTTTGTAGGGATCCCTGATTTTTCTAATAATACATATTAGCATAGTATACTTACTTCATAATTCGCAATTTTCACATATAAAATTTAATGATGTCTAGTTGCTAACTCTCATTTTTGACGTTTTAACGATTTATAAGTATAGTTCTCTTTTAAAAATTGATGTGTAATTTATATATGTATAATTTGCATGCCACCGTTGTTGGCTGAATGAGAGGAGCTTTATTTTATTGTACAAGAAGAAGTACAAATAAGTGCAAATAAATCAGTATCTTCAAATATTCACTGTGTGTTTTGTATTGTTATATTTGATTGATAATTTTAAAGAGCCTGTGAGTTTCAGTGAGTCAGTTCTTTTTACAGAGCGGTGATTTGGAACTGGCACTTAGATTCACTTACACTTAATTTTTATTTTTTTTGCATGTAAGTGAATCTAAGCTTCGTGATTTCATTATAGTAATATTTAGTATTTTTTTATTTAAATGTTGTTTTGACGTTTTCAAGTGCTATTTTTGTAAAATAAAGAATTTTTTACTTTTACTTTACTTTAATCATTCATCTTTGTAATATTTGTTTAACTAAGGCTGACATTACCATCATTCAAACCAAAAGGAACAAAATATTATCATTATTTCAACCATTTAAAGACCAATGTTGAACATAAGCATCCTAACTGTTTTCCTCGTTGATCTTGTGCCGCTTGCATCCGCCGCCTTAACCAGAACATCGGTACATCGAGTGGGAGGCCGTCCTCTACTACGTTTGCTGGTTCGTGTGGTATCCGACGGGGCAAATCTTCATATGGCCACCGGTGCTACACCCCGCCTAGTCAGCGAGTACTCTTTGCTCGACCGGTGGTACACCCCGGTCTGAACGTGTTAAAACCCCATCAGTCGTCGGTTCGTCGATTTCAGCCTGCAAACACGCTTCGCTATGTCGGTGACTCCACTTCTCCAACGGATTTCCTCATTTCTAATTCTATCACGTAGGGACACTCCGAAAATAGCTCTCTCCATTGCACGCTGAGCAACTTTGAGCTTTCTCATGAGGCCCATAGTCAGGCATTACGTCTACGTACCATACGTCATCACTGGCAACTGGAACAAAACATAATAACTGACAAATTAAAACATAAGAAGACATAAGACATTGAAGATACGGGCATAAATGTCTAGAATATAATATAATAAAAAAGTTTGTTAATTGAACATTTACATTACTGCAACTTTAAATATTTGCAACGCTGACAATGTCTAATTAATCCAAAACCTAAATTCTAGTCCCCAAGAGACAGAATTACCTAGTTTGGGGACTACCAGTGAATCAATGTGGTAGGTACTACAGTTTGGCAATAAATGCTGTAATTCATATTTTTACATATACTAATATGTAATGACATCACCAATAACAATAAAATTAAAAAGTGTGTACAATATCACTGCTGGTCAGCCCCAATGAAATTGCAGAAACAACATATATCAAGACAGCCAGAACTGGAAGCCATTAGCGGAGTGTTCCGGTAATCAGACGGCATCAGTTGACGGCTGATGGCGCCCCAATGTCCGGCCAGCTACTTGCGTCTACCAACACGAGCTAAATGCGAACAGGCGAGCAGCTAAGGCAGAATCTGATTTTACTCACTTGGCATCTTATATTTCACTAATTGCATCTTTATAATACAAAGGCTAATGTCTAACTTTCTGCTACTTACTGGAGACATCTCATAAAGACTCTCTCTTTTAGCAAAACAAACGGGAACGAAACGGTCGTGTATAGACTTATGCTTAGAAGCGCAAGGTCTGCGGTCTCATAAGATTTGGACAAATTTCATTACACGGCTCACGTTAATAAAGGCAAACGCAGTAAGTAAAAAAGTCGTTTCTTTGCTATCTTTAATTTATGCTGAATGGGTTATGTGAATGTAGGTCTTGCAAGTGAAACTAAAGTTAGAAGTTCGTCAATGTCAGTAAAAGGTAGCAGCATAAAGCTGCAATCAAATCATTTTATAAGTTATTGTGAAACGATCGCTTATTTTCTTTATATTTGCATTTTTACACATATTCTCACATTGACGCCTGTATCCTCGAAGGGGTAGGCAGAGGCATATTATACGCCCACACTTCGCTAGTTATAAAGTTGGTCGCACGTAATAGGTGGCGAGCTTATTGCCGCTTACCGGGCACTGTTATGTTCGCCAGAGCCTCGTCCGTTTATCGGCAGGTGACTTGCAGGTGACATTTGCTTGAGCTCCTTCGGTCTTTTGGGATCCCTATACATCCATATTTGCATTTTTGTTTTGAGACATTGAAATTGTTAAGATGTTATGATACTCTGAGGACACGAAGTCAGCGAGCAGTGGAGCGGCGCTTCAAGGTTGGTGTTTTCTCCCGCCAGTTCTTCGTCATCACAGCCCTTTACTGTCCTGAGAAGCTGCCTCTCAAGAATTAAGGTGAGAGGAATTCATAAAGATTCCACCATGCGGACCCAGTGCGGATTGACGAAGCAAGGTATGTTCCATCCTTTTTTTTTTGTTTTACGTCGGTAGCAAAATGCATTTACGCACTGCTTTCCAGCCAAAGGGGACGCGAAGGGGGTGTGGGATTCACCACCGGCAGGCGCGACGCCAGCAGTAATACCCACTAAAAATCTTTTTTGTTTTTTAATTGTTTTGTTGCACGTAAGTGAATTTAAGCATCGTGATTTTAGTGTAATCATTAATTAATATAAATGTAAATATTTAGATTGGTTTTTATATGTAATTTTGATGTTTTCAAGTACTATGTAATAGTTTTACTTTGAACTATATTCTCTTACCTTTCGCAAAAGAATGTCTTAATGCTAAGTAATTCTCGTCTTTGATCAGGGTCGTTTTACACCCTATATGTGTGATAGACGGGAACACCAATGGATTACTTATTATTTATGTAAAATTCTCAAAACGATAAATCAAATATAATTGATGGATGTAGAAAATTTACATTCGTTTGTATTCGGAAATGCGATTCGATGTGCAATATAACTTGTGTACTCACCATGTTTAGTGTCGACGCGTTCCGAAAAATAGACGCGAAGTGAGTTCTGGCGCGGCGTGTGAAAGCTTTTAAAAGTCTATTTTCATTACGCTTTTGATTTAGAGCAGCGAAGCGCTGGATGTGGCATGAGACTTCCACCGCTTTGATAATCTACCGATCGATACGAGGGCTGCACTAAAAGTATCGGGAATGGAATATTTTCACTGTTCCTGTCATATTAAAATCAGTTTAATTGAAAACTACTTGGGTTTAAATATCGAACACTATTTATTAATTTAAAAAAAGAATCTCGATCTTGTCACAAGGTCTTGTCAAACTTGTTTATTCGTTGAGAAAATACAATTGTCTCGAGAAAATTTAAGAGCGATGATTGAGTAAGATTTTCAAAGTGGTTTAACAAAAACAGTGTATTGCGATATGATTTCTGCATTTGATGATGAAGCCCCATCCAAAACCACAATTTATTGCTGGTTTGCTGAATTTCAACGTGGACGTGTCAAACTCAGTGATGAACCCCGTCAAGGTCGTCCAAAAACTGCAGCCACCCAAGAAAACGTTGATGCTGTGCGTAAGCTGATTGAGGAAGATCGACATGTCACAAACCGCGAAATTCAGACAACTTTAGACATTGGCATGAGTCAAATACAAATAATCTTACATGAACAATTAGGTTTAAAAAGCTATTTTCCTCAAATGCTGTATACAACATCGTATCAGGTGAGCAATCCTGGATATACGCCGAAACAAAAAATCATTCACGAGTTTGGGTGTTCGAAAATGAGTTTAAGGCAACAAAAATCGTTCGCTTACGGAGTGTGGCAAAAAATGGTGGACACACAAACCTACTTTATAAACAAAGGTAATTTACTTGGAGGTCCTGATTTAGATACATACTTAAGTACATAATTGTGAGCATGATACATTACCGAGTAGCCTTCACAATTAAATTCGTTGCCTCCCGATAAGGCAACGATGAACATGTGAGATATCTCCTGTAACGTATACACAATGTGATTAGTGAAATCATGCAGCAACGTTACCGTTAATCATAATTATAATGATGACAATTTGAAAAAAAGCCGAGATGAGTTTCTTGAGGCATTCTTCTTAATCTCGTTGCCTTTTGGAAGCCTCGTTAGAGTCACCGACAGACTGACTGACTGACGGACAATCCCCTCCCCTATAGAATCACGACAGGCTGACTGACAGATCTCCCCGATAAGAGTCATTGAACTAAGAGCTTGAACGTAGATCATGTAACGCCTCCAGTAACATCAAATTCAATTTACATACATAAAGACATAGTAAAGGTTTGTTAAGTATGTGGCGACACAGTACAAGGGATGAATGAAACGTACAGATAAATGAAATCCTGATTCACGCAAACATGATTTTTGCGGCTCGTATACAAGACACAACCATCATCAGTTGGGACGCCGCCTCCAGACACTTCCATCAGCTCGGTGGCAGGTCCTCCCGTTTGATGTGGAGCATACCACCGCTGTCTACAATTGTCAGGAATCGGCTTTGACTTCTTGCTGCGTGTCCTTGTTTTGGAGTCCTATTGTCTTCATATCATACTATGAATCCACTCGTTTCCTGTAGTTTCGTAGCTCGGTGTCGCCGACCGTCCAGCCCGCGACTGTCGCGCCCCACCACGTTTGATTTTGTTACTTTTTAGCGTCCCCGCTCGGACCGCTGCCCTTTCCCTTCCCCTTTACCCCCTCCACCCCCTCCATCGCCCGCTGCACTCCGCCAACGTCATTTAATTGAATTCCATTGTTTGCAAACGCTTTTAAACAAATAAGTCACCGGATCGTCAGATAAAATATTCATTTTAGATTATTAAATCGAGACTCGCTTCGACTCTCAAAGTGTTTATTGTTAAATGAAATGGAATAATAAACTTGTGAATGCGTTGCTGCCATTTTTCCCAGAGCCGAGTGAAAGGTTCCATTTGTTTAATTGAATTCTGGAAGGAGTAAAGTAACAGGGGAAAGATGACAAAGAGTTGTTTTAGTATAATATTAATATTCATTGTGAGACTTACGTTTGCCTTCATTAAACGGTAAATTTGGAACTGGCACTTAGTTTCACTTACACATTTACAGTTACATATAATGTAACCAATAGCATTATTCACAAAATAATTATTATAACTGTGCATAAAAAAAACATTAATAAACAAGAAATACATAAAAAATAACAATGCAGATGAAATAAATTTACAAAATAGACAAATTACGTTTATATTTATTAACTACACATTTCTATCTATACCTTTAAGCTGCAGAAGTCTAAAAATAGATCAATATCTAAAACAATTGGTACTATACGAGTGCATAATACGTCGTAATTCCAGTTGAGACCTAACCAGAGACTTGTGGAGTGTCAAATAAGATGAAATCTGACAACCGCGCATTATGAATCCTAATGCCTGCCTTTGTTAACAATGTGATTAACATAAGCATCCAAATGGAGCTTACAGTCAAGATATACACCCAATTCTCGCCTTTAGCAAATGTGTGCCCCAGAGCGCATAGTCATAAATTACAAAATTAACTTTTCTTGTAAATGTTATACACTTACATTTGGGGATGTTAAAGTGCAGCTTATTACTTACACAACAGGTGGAAAGACGATTCAAATCATCCTGAAAGAGTAAACAATCTTCAATGCTTCTAATATCACGATATACTTTAAGGTCATCTGCGTATAAAAAGAAGTGTGTATTATGAAAACAAGAGAAAAATCATTAATGAAAAGTACAAAAAGTAAAGGGCCCCAAGTTGAGCCCTGGGGTACACCAGATGTAACCCTGATTTCCGGAGCGGACGAATAACCATTCAAAACTCCCTTTAAGACCTGCCCGTGACATAGGAGGAAAATCAACGCCACAAAATACTCTGATTCCATAAAAAGCAATCTTTTCAAAAACATATTGTGATCTACCTTGTCAAATGCTTTACAATAATCCGTTTAAGCGGTATCAGTTCGGTGCCCCTGATCCATGTTCTCAAAAAGATATGTCGAGAAAAGAACAAGATTACTTAAGCAAGTGATGGATTAAAAATATCTTTGTAACAATTCCCGCGCTACTATAATTTCCCGAAAAATCGAGAAACTATTCTACACGACACGTGTTTCGCCCTTACACAGGGCATCTTCAGGTAAGATAGGAGCCTCAGAACAACGATGTCTTCACGACCAACGCTGAAACGAGAGTCTCTCGTTTATCGCGTTGGTAAATTATTAAAGATTACTTAAAGCAGACCTACCCTTCACAAAACCATGTTGTTCCGGTATTATCATAGTGTGAAGGCTGGGATACACAGCATTGTGAACTAAACGCTCCAAAACCTTTGCTATTAAAATTAATTAGACATTGTTTGAATAAACATGTTGCATTGCACTGAAAGTGTTTATTGAAAGTACTAAAAAAGTAAAGCAAAGTATTTTCATTAAAACTTATGTCTATTAATTTCTGTATGTTTTTTCCTATGTATATTAAGTATGACGACCGATATGGCGTGGTGGCGAGTATACTCGCTCTCCGCTCCAAGGTCGTGGGTTCGATTCCCACACAGGACAAAAATTTGCGTGCATAAACATGAATATTTGTTCTGGGCTGGGTGTTTCCCCTATGTATATTAAGTATTTATTTACAAAAAAAAAAGTATTTATATATGTTTATCCGTCATTAAGTATCCAGAACACAAGTTCTTAATGATACTTATCTTGGAACTAAATAATAGTCTGAATTTTTATAGAAAATATTTTTTTAGTATATTTTTAGTATACAAAAGAAAACCTTATTATAAGGAAAAAAAATACAGGGCACAGCTTATATCATAGAGAAATATCTTCCAGCCAGCCGCGAAAGGAATGTGTTTTAATAAAGTGGTTAAAAGTTAGTTGTTATTTGGTTGGAATTTTGTTTTTATATTTAACAAAATGTATGTAAATTAACTGTATAGTCTTTTTATATTTTTACTGGATGTTTTATTTTTCTTTTCTGTGTTTGGTTATAATTAACCTGAATAAGGAACTATTTATTCGTTTATCGAGAACTACGTACTCCAGACGACCAGATTCCATCTTCGTACTAACGGGCTAGTTAGACCAGTGAACAAAACTGATGATGATAATGACGATGATTATATTGTATACCAATGTGTTTTTTTTTAATTTGTAGCAACAAACGTTATTGTAACAAAGTATAGATCAATGCACGCAAAAGAATATCTATAGTTTACAATAGGTAGTTATTTGTAAATGTGCATCTCGATAACGCACAACATTCTATTTAAATATCATATGTAAAAATCTAAATAATTTTAAATTACAAATGTAATAAACATTTCTAATTTAAAATTTGAAAGAAGCAAACCAATGTTTTTAGAACATTTTATTCTCTTTGGAAATTAGTTTAAGTTCTGATTTAATTTAAATTTTCTATTTTCTTTCTTCTGTGATACATTATTTGTTGCCAGTGATAGTTTAACTATAGCAGATAGTAACTCATCTCAGACCAAAGTTCTTAAAATGTTAATACCATTAAACTACTGATTCGAAGCTCACTGGACAAGACACCCGCGCCGCTGATCGCTCCCCAGGGCTTAATCGCGGCGCCCCACCGGACTTGACAACCAGGACATAACAAAGGCTAAACAGCCACCCAAACGCCGCGTCCGTGGCTGCGGACGCTGAACGATATCGCGGCCAGGGGGCCCAGCCCCGACACGTTAGACAACACTCTGATTTGGCAGCTCTATAGCGCGATTCGCGCGTTGATTTACCGCGCGGCAATGGGTGATCTTTTCAAGTATGAAGTTCCGGCCAAGTCCCAATTCGGTAAGTTACTTATACCATAGCCGAGGTCCGCCGCACTGCGCGTGGAGCTTTAGATAAACGTAGCAAGCTTTATGGACACCCACCCGGCCGTGAGCCTCTGAATTTCATCTGACACTTAGGAAAATGCAGTAGTGGATTTTATTTCTTTGTATTTGTTAATTTGGTTTATTTTATTTCTACACATGTCCTATATATAGGGTGTATAGCGATCCTACCAAGACCTAAGGAGCCCAAGCCAACCTCACCTGCAAGTGGTGCACCTGCCGATCAACGGACGAGACCACACATGGAGAATGTTAATAAACGGGCAAATAAAACGTTAGGCTTTATAGTACGGAACATTAGGGCATTTAAAGGTAATAATGTTAAAATTCTACTTTACAACAGTCTGGTTCGGACCATAACAGAGTACTGTAGCGTTGTGTGGAGGCCGCATTACGCCGTTCATTTCTTTGGAACGCATACAAAAGCGATTCCTCACAGGTATGGCTTTTTGGAATAAAATTGCGAAGAAAACGCGCTCATATAAACTTAGATTGACCTTCTTTAATATGCTCCCCTTAAAACCCGCAGGACGTTGCTTGACTTTACATTTTTGTTCAAAATCTTAAGAAACAAAAGTAACTGTCCTGAATTGCTCAAGAGATTTATGTTTCGTGTTCCAACAAGATACCCTCGAACCCCTATAGCTCCACTCTGTCCACCTGTACGCAGAGCAGTTCTAGGTGCCAACTCCCTCGTACCGAGACTTTGTAAGCTTCAACAAAAATAAAGATTTAGACATCTTTGCTGACTCACTTGCTGACCTCAAAAGAAAATTGTACAAGCATTGGGGAAATGAGTAGTCATATTTTTGTATGTACGATATGATTGCATGTTTCATCCCTTAATTTTAAGTTTTTTTGTACATGTGTTTAATTTTAGTTTTATTATAAGTTGGTAACTGTTTTCTCTTTTCTTTTATGAGTTATTTGTTAAGTTGTTTTAAGTAATTTCTTTCTCATTGCATGTGGTGTTCACCTTAATTGTTTGTTTCACTTAGATAATTTTAATAATATTTGTGTAATTATTTTTAAGTAATAGTGTAAACAGATACTGGTGATCCTAAATAAAATAAAAATAAAAAATAACAGTGCCCGGTAAGCGGCAATAGGCTCGCCACCTATTACGTGGGACTAACTATATAATTGGGCGTATTATATGCCTCTGCCTACCCCTTCGGGGAAACAGGCGTGAATGTATGTATGTATGTACATGTCCTATTCTAGTGCTTCCGTGCTGCGACACGCACTTTAATACTTTAGGCTTAGGCTAATACTTCGGGCTTAGACAAGACTTCGGACATGTGACTGGTAATAAAATGATGCGTTATGCAGGAGACCGTTTTGGGACTGCTCGAAAGGGATAATGCGAATGCAAAATAAAACGGACTCAAGAAGGAACATGGATGGTGATAAGTCAGTAAAAGTCTGACACATCGTTCCGCTCCGTCCACAGCAGTAATTTGATGACTTTTTGAAAAAAAAATGTAGTTGACCGGGATGATTGCAGCTCCTTAAAGAAGGCCTATGTTCAGCGATGGACAGCAGTTCACTGATTGATATATATATATTTTTTAATTTTACATGGGTGTTATTGACGGACATAAAAGTATGCTAACATAACTTTTGTACGTTACTGGGTTTTAGACTTGGGCAGTCACAAAATCCGAGTCATTTTTATTATTTTCTCAAATAAACATCGCTCTCTCCGGCTGAGGTTCTACACTTTTTGGCTTCGTCCGATATTTAGACAAAGCAATAGATTTCATTGTGAATTGCTATTTCTTTTCATACTTTTTTTAATGTGTATTATTTTTTCATTTTGTTCAGAAATTGTTTTTCTAGTCACAACAGTTGAACTAAGATAGACGCGAATGAATGTTTTGTTTATGGTTCCAAATTCAAATTTTTGTTTTTTTGGTGTTGTTAGATTGGCACAATTGCTTTCCAGTATGGAGCGGACTTTGTGTTCCATCTGTCATATATCTTAAAATCAGTGATGTTTTTAGTTTTATAATATCTAGTGGGTATTGCAAATTTAATAATCGACAAAAACATCGAACTACGAGTTTGTCTTAAATTTTGCTTCGCCAATGGAATTTCGTGTTCGGAGACACTGAAAATGTTACACGCTTACGGTGAATCGACTATATCAAAAACCCGTGCTTATGGGTAAAGTATGGCTTAAGTACAAAGCGTTCAAAAGCGGTCGATATATGATGGAAGATTCGCCTAGTTGTGGTAGGCCATCAACGTCTGCAACTGAAGTTAACATCGCAAAAGTAAAGGAAATGGTGACTGAAAATCCTCATTCAGTTTTGAGAGAGATTACGTACCATACCACGAGTCGATCCGTACCCTTTTAAATAATAATTTGGATATGAAACTTTTTACGCCCGGCTAGTCCCAAAATACCAGAATTTTCTTTAAAAATTAAATCGCATGAGAGTCTCTTGAGGACATGCTAAAGCGATTCAATACCGACTATTCATGAAACACGTTGTTACTGGTGACGAGACGAGGGTTTATGAGTTTGACTTGCAAATTAGTTCACAAGCTTAAAAAACCACATCAAAGTCGATAAAAAATCAAAGTAAAGCGCCTTCGCACAACTTGTGAACGAATTTTTGTTCAAACACTCAACAAATATCATCGAGCAACCAACATATTCACCAGATATGACTCCAGCCGACTTTTTTCCTTTTCTTACGCTCAGATTACCACTTCGTGGCACCCGTTTTCAATCGGTAGAAGACATAAAGGAGAATTCGCGGCGAAAACTGAACTTAATTCCCGAAACAGCGTTTAAAAAATGTTTTAATGATTGGGATATTCGTTGGCGTAAGTGTATCTTGTGAGCCACCAAATGCCCCTTTCTGAAGACAGAGCTCCGCAGAGCCGTTCTTCGCCATATCAGCCTGACGAGGCAAGCAGTGGGAGGCCTCTATTGACAAGGCGTCAGAGCACCCTGCCAGCCTCCACGCTCTCAATAGAAACCTTACTAGGACCTCCCCCCAGTCACACTTCTCCTGGACGCAGATGGGCAGCGTAGGTTCGCCGCCCAGGACCGAGCAGACATATTGGCTGACCACCTTGAAATTCAATTTTCTCCTCACCCACCAGCAGCACCACGAGCAAAGGACCACCACTCTTTAGTTGAGAGATAAGTGGCGGAGTATCTGGACTTCCCGCCACCACCTCTCCCGGAAGACCTTTTCATCTCCCTTGCAGAGGTACATAAAGAGGCTCTCCAACTAAAGAAGAAGAAAGCCTCTGGCTCCGACCGGCTCCGTCCCATGGCCCTGGCGGCGCTCCCTAGAAGGGGCATCGCAGCGCTGGCCATCTTTAATGCGGCGCTGCGGCTGAGCTACTTCCCAGATGCCTAGAAAAGGGTAAGGGTCGTCACCTTACCCAAAACAGGTAAAGATCGCCGCCTGCTCTCAAGCTACCGTCCTATCACCCTGCTAGATCACATGGCCAAGCTGTTCGAGCAGTCCGGGTTTCGCAGCGGGCACTACACGACGCTCCAGCTGACCAGAGTGATCCACCACCTGAATTCCCTCCCATTCCCTAAACCCCCATAGCCCACCTACTAAGTAACTCTCATCCTAGCTTGCCTAAGTCACCGCCTGCTAGCTGACGGCTCGCTGGGCTTCACTTCAGTGTCTAAGCCGGTATGCCTGTCGCGCTGAGGGCGGTGCTGGGAGCATCCCAGGTGAGAGCATTCGTCGTCAGACGGCCGGCGCCCAGCGTTTCAGCGTTGGTTGTGAAGACATCGTTGTTCTGAGGCTCCTATCTTACCTGAAGATGCCCTGTTTAAGGGCGAAACACGTGTCGTGTTAAATAGTTTCTTGATTTTTCGGGAATGTATAGTAGCGCGGGAATTGATACAAAGATATTTTAATCCATTACTTGATTACAATGGATCAATAAATTATTTAAATATTTGCAGGTAAATGATATTTATTTACTGCATTGTACCCGGAATCGATAATCTCTATGTCTCGAAATCGTTTTGTAAGAAATTCCTGAAACTGTTTGTAAGTAAGTAACTCGTCCGACAAGTTACTATCTGTAGCATTAACTTCCCAGACAGTCTTGAACTCGGAAATCTTGACTCCGGATCCAATTTAAGTGTTATGATATCAGTAATAATTAAGTCCCAACTATCAGTTTTGATACCCATGTTAGACAACACATCTTAACAACCATAAGTAGTGTCCGTCAATTCTTTTAAACTACTAGCAGATTCGTTAACTATGTTTTTCTGGCTTAATAACCTTTTTAAAAGATGTTGACTAATATACCTCCAGTTATCGTGACGTTCTTCTAATAATTTCCAACGCCTGGTAAAATTATTATCCGAGGTATACATACATATTAAAGATCAAATGTTCAGCTTCACCGCTCACATTAATTTTCAAATACAATAGCTTTGGGACATCAACTTAATCAGAATTCGAATGTATTAACGATGTAAACAAGTCGCGAAAAGTATTCCCCTTAATTTCCAGGGAAAATTTAAATGTTCACTTTTGATAATTTAATATTTAACGATTTAGAACTGCTATTAGAATTATGACCTTGTTCACTTTACGATCGTGAAACTGACTGAGCATATAATGAATTTAATAAATTTTAAGATCTAATTTATATTCAAAATAAATAAGATAAGATAATAATTTATTTGAATCACAAACACACACATGCAGAATTATACAATAAATCACTTCAGCCTGATCATAAACTTCATCTTGGAAATAGTTATTTTTCTTAGTTTTTTTTAGTAATAGATTGCACTAACTTTCTGTGACCCGTAATAAATTCTGACCATTTTTGATAAGAATATATTTTTGGCCTGTACAAAGTCTATGGCATAACCGGGATAAATATAATACGAAAACAATGTAGACTAAACTCAAAGAAATTAAAAATTGTTACTAAAGTATTTTAGCTGTATGTAAACAATATATCGAATCTAATTAAAATTTATTGAAATAACTAGCGAGCCTTCGAATGTGTGTTATAATGGAGAGGGCCATTGTAAAATCCAATTACCACTATTTTGGCTTAATGAAACTTCCCCGAACATCGATTGAGACCCAATTTGAGAACAGAGAATAGATTATAGAGTAAATCCTACTAATATTATAAACGTGAAAGTTTGTATGTGTGGATGGATGTTTTTTACTCTTTCACGCAAAAACTACTGGAGCGATTGTGATGAAACTTTGTACGTGTATAGCTGCAGTCCTGGACTAACTAGGACACTCCTTATCCCGATATTTCCACGGGAACGGGGACTGCGCGGGTAAAACCGCAGGGCGCTGCTAGTTTACTCATATTATTTACAATTATCTCAAGCTGATGCTATTAAACAATTTCACCTTTTAATAAAATGTTTTGGGATAAGTGTTTTAATATAATCAGTGAATATTTCGAATCATAAAAGTTTGTTAATATACATATTGATTATATTTCTGCGTACCAGTTACTGGTGAAATATGCGAACAATTTTATTTGTTTTCAGACCACTTATATATCATATTTGATGACCGATATAACGGGGTGGCGAGTATATCCGCTATTCGAGGTCGTGGGTTCGATTCCCACACAGGTCAAATCTTTATAAGTATAAAGATGAAATTTTTTTCTCTGCTGGGTGTTTTCCTATGTGTATTAAGTATGTATTTACAACAAAAGTGTTTATGTATGTTTATCCTTTATTTAGTATTCATTCATTCATTTGCAGTGAATGGGCGCGCTAGTTTTTAAGTTTTGACCTTCATAAGAACTTGTTTGAGCCAAACTTGAATAAATGATATTAAATTAAATTTATTTTTGAAAGATCGTAGGTTCCAACCTGCCTCCGCCAATCCGCACTGGGTCAGCGTGGTGGAGTATGACCCAATACCCTCACACCTTGATATGTGAGAGGAGGCCCGTGCTCAGTAGTGGGACGTAAATGGGCTGAGATGATGATAATGATGTAGGTTCCAATATTCAATGTCTTTATTGCCCTCCAACTGCAAAGACTAGTGTGAATGCAGTCTGCAATTAAATATGCAGTCGGGGAGCAGAATAAGGTACTTCAATTATGTATGTATTTTAGGAAGATTTACAGCATTACAACTATTTAACATACAACAAAAATACTTTTTAGTGTATGTTAAATAGTTGTAATAGTTAATTATATTTTTTTTTTTTTTGTTGACACTTACACCAATTATTTAGTTCCAAGATAAGTATCATTAAGAACTTGTGTTATGGATACTAAATAACGGATAAACATACATAAATACGTTTTTTTTTTGTAAATACATACTTAATATACATATGAATCACAAGTTATATAAATTAGTAATCCAAATCAGTTCAGGCTTTAACAAAAAGCATAACAGAAGAAATGTAATAGATACATCTAAAGGTAAAAAAAATAAAGTACATAATAATAGGTTGGGGAAAAAGTCTTTTCGTATTTTTGTATGAAAAGTCAAGACATTTTTTTCAAAGTTTATTTACATTTATTTACAATATATATGTACCGTTTTGTTGAATAACTTTCTGCCATTTTGTGGGCAGAGACATTATCCCGTTACTGTAGAAACTTTGGGACTTCTGATCAAAAAAACGGGACAAATAGTTTTGGCAGTCCTCTCTTGAGGTCAACATTACAGAACCTTAAGAATTCTGCAGAGACCGAAACAGGTGAAAATCTGAAGGCGCAAGGTCAGGGCTATATGGTGGATGCACTAGGACCTCCCAGTCGAACTCTCTTAATTTTTGCTGAGTGGCTAAAGATGTGTGTGGTCTAGCGTTATCGTGATGACACCCTTCCTGTTGATCAATTCCGGCCGTTTTCTCTCGACTGCTTCCTTTAATCTCATCAGTTGCTGGCAGTAAAGATCAGAATCGATGGTTTTGCCGGGTGGTAAAAGCTCATAATAAACAATGCCCTTCCAATCCCACCATACACACAGCATCACCTTATTTCGTGTTAGGCCAGGTTTGGCCACAGTCTGTGAAGCCTGGCCAACTTTCGACCACGACCTTTTTCGCACGTTCTTGTCGTACGTGATCCACTTTTCATCGCCAGTTATCAATCTCTTCAAAAACGGCTCGGTTTCATTACGTCTCAATAATGAATCGCAAATGAGTACACGGTTCATTAAGTTTCTTTGAGTGAGCTCGTGTGGCACCCAAATATCGAGCTTTTTTGTATAACCAGCTTTCTTCAAATGGGTCAAAACTGTTTTGTGGTCAATTCCCAGTTCTTCAGCTACATCGTAACTACTAATATGCCGATCTTGCTCCACTCTTTCAAAAATGGCGTCCATTTTGTTCGTAACAGGGCGACCAGAGCGAGGTGCATCTTTAACATCAAAATTTCCGGACTGAAAACGTTTGAACCAAATTTGTGCTACTCTTACTGACACTGCATCAGGTCCATAAACATCACAAATTTTTTTCACTGCTTGAGTTGCATTTTTGCCTTTTTTATAATAAAATTTTAAAATGTATCGAATTTCTTCATTAGATTCACTCATTTTTGCGGAGAGAAAAACAAATGAAAAATAGCGGGAAACAACTTTTTTTTATTTTTTTCTTTTCTTTATAATGGAACCTTTTTAATGTTACCAAAACCAGCCAGACACAAATAGTACAATCAAAAAAATTTTATAATAAGTTTATACCTACGTTATGCGAAAAGACTTTTTCCCCGACCTAATATATAAACTTGTAGCTGTTTTTTAAGTCTACTGACATATGAGCGCATATTTTTATGCCAACTCTTGATTTTCTCAGTTACCTACTTCACTAAATATGGTCCCCGCAAACTATAAACACTTGCCACAAGGGGGCATCTACATTAGCGCTTTGACGACCCTATTTAGATGACTTATAGACAGATGATCTGATAAGAATGCGCGGATTGATGTGGAGACGTCTCAGGTGTGCAATGGCGGGTGTTGATGACAGAAGACCGCGCAGACACAGTGCATACGTTGGCAGTTACAGATATGTTATGTTAGTAAGGGTTTACGAACTTAGTCCACATACACAATAGGGTTCTTTACATCTAAACTGTAACGCCTCTTCAGGCAGCTGAGGTTATTAGATTATTATTAGACAGAGGCATATTATACGCCCACATAGACAGAGTTGATTGGCTGGTGCGCCATTTGCAGGTAAGGTTGGTCTTCTAAGTGACAGTAGGGACCTTTTACACATTACTCTATTTGAAATAACATAATTTGAAAAAAGCCGATATGAGTTTCTTGAGGCATTCTTCTCAATCTCGTTGCCTTTTGGAAGCCTTGTTAGAGTCACAGACAGACTGACTGACTGACTGACGGACAATCCCCTACCTCTCTTAGAATCACGAGAGGCTGACTGACAGATCCCCCGGATAAGAGTCACTGACAGACTGTCAAATCTTGAGAAAAACCACTACAGACATATAAACTGACAAATTCTGACCAAGAACCCATTTGCTTTTATTTCTTTATTTTGATACCGCTCATATCTATTGTGCGTGAATGTTTGCCGAATCTAAATGATCATGTTGATCTTAAATAATAATAATAATTAAATTCATTTATTTGACAACAAGGGTCCAATTGTTAGTAATTTACACAACTTAAAGACTAGTATTAGTAAATACAATAGTAATTTAAAAAAAACAAAAAAAAAACACAAAAATCATAGCCGTGGCTTTTGATGCACTAATACAGACACAAAGTGCCTAATAAAGTATATTTTATTTTATTTTTATTTACACATCTTTAAATTGTATTTTATTACAAACAGCGAGGAGTTTTATACTTTGCACTGCTCTGATACTATGACAGAGGGTAGAGGGTATATCCAGAAGATGCAAAAACCAATTAGGTGAAAAGGTACAATGGCAATCACGTACTGGAAAACAAAGAATGGGTCTCCCATAAGGTTGAAAGGTGCCTTGACAAAGGTGGAGGGAATTTGATGAATTAGAGCCAGTGCACACCATATATATATAATTATATATAATTCCATATATTTTTTTAACAACAATGAAAGAAATATGAGCGGTACCATAATAAAGGAGTTAAAACAAATGGGTTCTTTGTCAGAATTTGTCAGTTTATCTGTCTGTTGTGGTTTTCTCAAGATTTGTCAGTCTGTATCTGTCAGTCAGCCTGTGAATTAAAAAAAAAATAGTTCTTATTATTGTTATTATTTATTAAAATTAATTAAAAACCAATTAGGTGAAAAGGTACAATGGCAATCACGTACTGGAAAACAAATTTAGAGTCTCCCATAAGGTTGAAAGGTGCCTTGACAAAGGTGGAGGGTATTTGATGAATCAGAGCCAGTGCACAGTGTTTTATAATATGACACGTCATGAATTTAAATATTCTTTATTGTCTTTAAGATCAACATGATCATTTAAATTCGTCAAACATTTACACAAAATGGAAATTCCATATGAGCGGTACCATAATAAAGGAGTAAAAGCAAATGGGTTTTTTGTCAGAATTTGTCAGTGAATTTGTTTTCTGTATCTGTCAGTCAGCCTGACGTGATTCTAAAGGAGGGAGGGGATTGTCCGTCAGTCAGTCAGTCTGTCGGTGACTCTAACGAGGCTTCCAAAAGGCAACGAGGTTGAGAAGAAGGCCTCAAGAAAATCATCTCGTGATAACTACTTCCTGCCTGATGGTAGCCGATGCAGTGCAAAAGAAATTAAGGCGTTTTATACCGTATTTAAGCGTGCTTACGCGCGGTTCAAAGCGCACCCACTCGTGACATCCTACAAAAAAACCTTTTCACGTCCCGCTAAAAAGACACAGTATTATAGGAACTAGAGGACAAATAAACCAGCCGCCACATCTTAATGGTCTTAAACAGGAACGACTTGTCCAATTTCTTAGTTCGAGTGCTCATAGACTGTTCAGTATGTGCTAAGAACAGCACGTGAGAAATTAATAAGCAGATACCCTAAGATAGGTAAATTAAATATTGGACTGAAGATCTGGTCAAGGCGGCGGGAAGCCGATGGATGCAGGCGACTCAGGATGTGGAAATCTATTGGGGAGGCCTATGTATAGCAGTGGACAACAAAGTAGACGAATTAGTTTATCAGAATTTAAAAGTAAGTTGTTTCGCTGGCTCTAACTGAAGTGCTTTTATTCAGTCCAGGAATATTTAGACATTAATATAAAAAAATAAGTTATGTAACACTTCTAATGATTTTATTTGACATTTTATTGTGACCATAATTTTCAAAATTTTTTGACATTCATACGCCCTGCGTTGGCAAGATAGTAATAGAACTTTAAGAAATTGTTTTAAGATCCCTGCAACATTATCTTTTATGAATAAATATTTTCATTTCAGAGATAATGATGGACGAAGTTGGGGACTTCCTTCTTTTGTAATCCTTTTATATCATAAATGAAAATTATTATTATTATTTTCGTACTAGTTTTGGTGCCTGTAAAGATAGTTGTAAGTTTTGAGGTTGAATAAATAAATAAATTAATATTAAAATTAAAAAAAATTATTGAAATTTTCTGAAGTCGGTTAAAAAAAAGAAAAAAAGCTGACATACTTTTAAATGCCAGAAGCAATATTTCGATCACCCTAATTGTGGCTACTTCGCTTCTTGGTATTTGTTTGTCGTGGTCCCAAGTCAACTGTGCGTGTGTGAAGAACGCGGACGTCAGTCACGGCCGATTGGGCGCCGTTGTCCGTCAAAGAGCCTCGATTTGAGGCCGCGATGCGTCGCGCCGGTGGCCTGGAAAAGGGAGCCATTATCGCCGGGGATATCGCGGCCTGGCAACCGTGACGGCTGCCCGCCATAATACCAATGAAGATTCGGTACTTTGTGGTTCCGAGCGATTGTTACATAAGGACTGTTTATACGAGATTAATCCGACATTTGGTGCTTGCTGTTCCACATTCTTTATTTCTTCTAATAATCATTTACTTAAATACAAAAGTTCTGATCCTCGCATCATCCCAGTTGCCCTAGAATTAAGTTCAGGGCCCAGAGTCAGCTAACTGGCCTCACCAGATTTTGGCTCAATTTCAGTTATTATACGGAGCGACAGCAGTCTGACCACCACAACCCAGAAATAAACATAATTACGTGGTTAAACCAGCTGTTAGGACGCGTTGGAAGGCACTGACTTCCTAATAACAACTGCCATAGATGTTTATGACAGCCGGAACCAACGGCTTAACGTGCTTTCCGAGGCACGGAGCAAGCGATAATTCTTTAGAATGAATTAAACGATTGGGGCTCCGATAAATTTCTTATGAATGTAGATATAACATAATACTAACACGCTTAAATGGAGAACAACTGGGTATAAAACTCGTTATTTTGGTTCTCCCGCAAATTATCTTTTAGGCAAAACGACAAAATTTATTTATTTATTTATTTATTCATCCATAAAACTTACAACTATCTTTACAGGCACCAAACCTAATACGATAGAGTAGCTGAGCTTACAATACCTAAATATATGACTAAAGACTTTCACATAATTCTTATCTACTAATTACTAAACTACTACATTAACATCTACTGCAAAAGCAATATGCTGCTTTTGCGAATTCGTTCAGTGAACATGCAAATAAATCTATCTGGTCGGACAGTGACAGTGCATTGAGTACCTGCAGCGCCCGCACGAGCGGGGCGCGCTGCAGCAGGTTTGTGCCATACCTAAAATAAACAGACTAGGGTACAGCAGAGGGTAGCCTGGGTACACGCCATATTGTTTCTTGTATAAAAACCTAAGAAATTTATTTTGTATTCGTTCGATCATTATTTTTATTATTTTTTTATTTATTAGTTTTAAATGAAATTTGGCACATTTTTTATAACGCCGTGAGCGTATTGCTATAAGAATATATGAACCTGAGATCCACGCGAACGGAGAATTATCTTAAAACTTATAGGGCTGATAGGTCTTCATCTATTGGGAACCAGCCTAATAATAACTATGCAGACTATTAGCACTCGAACCAAGAAAATTGGTAAGTCGTTTCACTGTTGTAAGACCTTTTGGTTTTGAAATTCCCTGCCAGAGCATGAGATTACCAACTCCTACGGTACCGGGTCTTTATAACGTATTTTAAGTAGACTATCATAAGTGGGTGTGCTTGTTACCGTGAATATTTCACGCTATGAAGTGCTCACAATTGTAGAAAAGCGCGCGAGTTGGGCAGGACACATACAATAGTGACCATGTGCTCGTAATTAATATCAGCAAACACTACAGTTTCAATATGAATTTGTAAACGAAATGCAGTTACAATTTATGTTAATTAGTGCTCTGATGGCGCCGCGGAATATTGCCGTTTTTTTATGAGATTAACAATATGCCAATACAAAATAGTTTTTGATTAATTATTTAAACGTCTAAGCGACCCTCAGATATTATAATATGCAGGGTGTCCGAAAAAGAGCGTGCCAAGCTTAAGGAGAAGATAGACGGAGGGGTGATCAACTAGATAAAAAAAATTACTTTAGTAAAAGTATCAACATTTTCAAACTATAATTTTTTTCGTAAAATTTCCCGATTTAAGCAGTTTTTTTGTTGCTGTGTGTACAAATAAGCATATATTTTTCTTATTCTTATTGTTGAATAGTCTCGAAGATTAAATTTACCATATTAATATATAATTTTGTGTTTCAAGAGAACCCTGAGAAAGAGTGCTTCTACTTTAATTTATTTATTATCAAAACATATTTTATTAAAAACGCTGGTGCTTGTTTCGACATGTTCATGACTGAATCTCCATGTGGACAAATTGAATGAATTAATCTCTAGTTTATACACATAGCATATTAAAACGCCTCATTTAGACAGGATTATAGTGTCAACAACAAATATCTTCTTCTTTCAATCCTGGAACAACTCGAATTCCGCAATGATTACATTTATTCGTCGACAACGTGTGGTGGTTGACAAGTAGAGTCCAAATTTCATTCATTTCTATTTGATAAGGAACCAATCCCTTATACAAACAAAATACATATTCACTTTCAATAATTCTTAATCGTATGGTAGTAAAGTAGGAATTTACTTCCCTTCTATATATACATACATATAAAATATAGGCAGAGGCAGAGGCAGAGGCATAACCTACGCCCACACTTGGCCAATTGTGTTATTGGCCCCACGTAATAGGTGGCAACATTGTTGCCGCTTACCGGGCACTTCTATGTTCGCCAGAGCCTCATCTATTAATCGGCAGGTGCACCATTTGCAGGTAAGGTTGGCTTAGGCTTCAAAGATTATGGTAGGATCACCGTACACCCTGATAGGATCTCCGACCTCCGTACACCCTCCCCCACAAAAATATGACTCCAGCATCCAACATTCATCGATATCATCACAGTTTAAATTCATACGTAAACTTAATAGTGAATTATTTATTGAAAGCAAGAAAAAAAAAATCTGTACAAATACACATAGTAAGTACGTACCCAGAAAAATAAACGATTAAATTTACACAAGCAATTAAAACATGTACTGAAACGGTGTCCACTCAGCACACTGTCGGACACAACAGGATGTCACGACGCTGATCTTCCGTGGACACCTAGGCATGAAGTGTTACTACGCGCAGTATTTGTGAAATGCATCTATTTAAATAATTCAAAATAAATTATAAATAAGTATGTAAAGTAGTTTGTGTCAAGAATGGAATACTATAATAAATAGTTTAAATGAAAGTATTGAGTATACATATGAATATAATAAGAAAGATTGGACAATAATGGACAGCACAAAATAAATAAGGTTAGAAAAACGTGCTTAAATAATGTTTTTTTTTTAATTTATAATCAGTTTGAGTTTCTATTGATGGCACTTGGAATTTATAAAATCGAAACTTTTAGAAAAAGCGTAGAAAAATCGAGCAAGAAACTCGACAAGTTTTTCTCCCGCCATTTACAAAAGTAATGTGATCCTTATAAATCGTGTAATCTTAGACTTTTGAAATGTAATCTTAGCACCTACTACCGAAGAGAAAGAGAACACGCAGTCAAACCGCCTAGACGGTATTCTGGGACAAATATCAACTTGGTTACATCGTTTTTGGTTGAAAAATATCGGAAATAAATCATAATTGTCGTACCTAAAGACAGTGGCAAAATTAAACAAATGTTTATGTATAAATGGGTATGTTCAGTCTGCGAAAGAAACTGATAACTAGGATACTCAATATCACTACTCAGTATAAAAGTCAAGTCAGTCTGTATGTATGTTTAGATGTTTCCAACTATGCAACGATTTGATTTGATGCGGTTTATTTAATATTGCATTTATGGCCTGGAACTGCGATCACCGTCCTATCTACCCAGTGTGCTGATTAGAGGACATATACCCCCAATATAATGTAAACTATTGGGGACGCTAATGTTCAGCAGCAAACTTATAGATTTGATGATGCTGGTGGTATGTTCCAACCACAGCGCTCGTAGCTCTGCGATGTTCGGTGGTCTGAAACGATCACAAAAGTACAGCAGAGTTTACAGAGGTCAGTCATTGGATGGGTGATTGTTTGTGTGGCATTTGATATCGAGCGCTTCCGTGCTTCGGATGACAAGGTAATCCGTTGGTCCCGGTTATCACTAAATGTGGTAGTCGTTAAGCCATGTTAGTGGCCTAATGGGTGGCTTGTAATTCTAGTACCAAACTAATGGACATATTTAAAAGAGCATAGCCTGTGAGTTTCTTGCCAGTTCTTCTTACAGAGCGGTGGCTCGGAACTGGCACTTAGATTCACTTACACTTAATTATTTTTTGTTTTTAAATTGTTTTTTTGCATGTAAGTGAATCTAAGCTTCGTGATTTAGTGTAATATTATTTCGATTGTATTTTTTTTTATTTGTTATCATGACGTTTTCAAGTACTATGTATAATAGTTTATAAAATAAATAATTTTTTTTACTTTTACTTTTTTACTTTTGAAAAATTCTAACAGCAGGACGCCATACACCTGCCTCCGCCAATCCGCACTGGGTCAGCGTGGTGGAGTATGACCCAATACGCTCGCACCTTGATATGTGAGAGGAGGCTCGTGCTCAGTAGTGGGACGTTAATGGGCTGTGATGATGAATAAAGCCATTTGTTACACATGTCATTATGAAATTACAACTTAAAATGTTGTAAGTTTTATTTTCACTTATAATAAGGTTAGTATGAGTGTTATTTTGTTGCTGAATTTGAGATATGGACCCCTATTTGGGTCGCGGCCTCCTCCACTTCCTTCCACAGCTCTCTATTTTTCCCCTTTTGCATCCAATCTTTTCCTGCTATTTGCATAAAGTCATCAGCCCACCGTTTTACTGGTCTTCCTGCGTTTCTTTTTCCCGATGGTGGTCCTTCCTTTTCCGATGAAAAGACGGCATGGCTGTAAATTATATCAATCATAGGACTAACAATTTTGTGGTCTGCAGCTGTTTAATTTTTATAAAATTATTGTTATTTCTCATTTGCATAAATCTTTTTATTTTGGGGCTTGAGTATGTCATGCACACTTAAATGTCTTTGCGGTGGTGGCGTCATGCGTCGGGTCGTTACGTTCCCTTAAATATGGTTGAGCGAAACGATGGCTGGTTCATGCGTCATACTCGTAAACGGGTGCCGCCAGTGGGGACTGGTCTGCTCATGTCTACTATGTTTATTCGTAATCATGCTCGTATAACTTAAAAAAAAAAAGTATATAAAACTTTTATTTTGAATCATGTGACTGCAGAACACAGGTTTTTGTAGATTTGTCAAATTGTTTTACTACTAAGTACATATTCTTGTAACTGGCGGGAGAAAAAACTAACCTTGACGATTTTCTTGCCCGTTCTTTTACGATCAAGCTCCCACCCGCAGTGAATGGGCGCGCTAGTTTTTAAGTTTTGAGCTTCACAAGAGCTCTATTGAGCCAAACTTGAATAAATGATTATGAATTTGAATTTGATAGTCCAACAAAGTCCATAACACATGACTAACTTTCACAATATTATGTTCTAATATAATATACACAGCTGAAACATTCTAGGTTTGTTCTGATGAGGCTGCCTGGATCATGCGAGACTCCAGGACTACCCCAGGGACCAATAAATTGTGTGTACGCATTATTCATATTCAAAAAGTCTGCTCCAAATAAGCGCTAAACTTACATTTACAAATTTCCATTTCCCCAAAGGGAAATTATTTCGTGTTGTTATCGATATTCAAATTTGTACACGAAGTTTTTATTACAATGATGATGTAAATAATTTGTTTACATTATGTTATTAAGTTGTTGAACAATGTTGTTTACTGTTGTATTTTATGTAAAGACAACAACATTATTTTTTCTCATCATTCGTTCAGCAGTCTTCTATCTAAGAGGCGCCTTCGCCCAGTGATTACCTCGTTTCTTTGTATTATTTTAATATCATCATGTACCTACTGTGAAGAGCAATTAAGATATTGAGTTGAAATAAAATGTCTATACTGAAAGTGCTGGTCTACGTAAATGTGCATCGCCACCGCATCTCACCACGACCGATATGGCGTGGAGGTCAGTATACCTACAATTCACTTCAGAGGTCTTGAGTTCGATTCCCACACAGGAAAAATCTTTGTCTGCATGAACATGAATATTTGTTCTGGTCTAGGTGTTTTCTTATGTATATTAAGAATCTATTTACAAAAGAAAAGTATTTAAGTATTTTTATCCGTTGTTTAGTATCCATAACACAAGTTCTTAATGATACTTATCTTACATACATACATTACATATACATATCTATATATGGTCTTCACATAGCAAGGTTATATATGGCTACGACAGCTTAGATTAGAATTGAATTTGATTTTTTTTTTGAGCAGCCTAATAGGGCCTCTACCTCTACCTACTATATGCCTATGCATAACGACTAATAAATAATTACATATATGACTGGAATCAGCACTGTACAAGTCTACATCTTGTACATTGGACTTGGCGTCAGCGTGGACAGCGGCGAGTCGGCCCAGTTGCAACATCCACGTGCAGCGTCTGCACTTTACACAGACGTTGCACTTCTTTATTTCTTTATATGTGTACACAATATGTAATTAATATATAAACAATGCAATTATATGCAATAAATTAGATTTCAACCGTCCGTGTTGGGTCTCATTCCTCTCTCTGCATATCCTACTGTCGGCCGGGGCTACACCCCGGTACAGTTCCTTCCCTTCCTGCTGGTGGCCAGGGCTACCCCCTGGTACAGCAGTCCTTTCCCCTCCGCTGGTGGCCAGGGCGACCCCTTGGTATAGCATCTCATCCCTCCTTCCTCTTACTGTACCAGTGGCGAGCGGCGGCTTACAACCGCAAGCGGACCACCGTACAAGCACCTTATTGAATCTTCTGAAACACGGAAGCGCTTGATTTAAATACCACACAAACGTTCAGCCATCCAAAAGCACTAGAGGATTCTGCTTAATATTGGGTATAGTTTCCTACAATGTATTCCGTACACGAGTGCTTCTTTAAAAATAACTTGTTTGTCTGTGTCGTACCAAACAAACGATCCCTTCTGCTCCATAACACTTAATTAAGATTATAATCTGATTTCAACTCAACTCATTCTCGTTGAGGCGTTTATCGTGTCAACGACGTTGTTCAGAGTTTATTTGACATTCTTACCTGATGGCGCCGTGTGAAAGGTCTAGTCACGTGAAGTATTAAGGTGTTTCTGGAATATTTCGTGAAATTACAGATGCGCAAAAACTATAACAAAGTAATTTGAAACCTACACTTGTTTTCTGCACACGACAATGGATTTCCACGAAGAAACGCCGAAATCAATAAATTATTCAATTCTTCATTCTTACGCCTATAAAACATTAAAGATAACCCAATACCACTTTAATATTCACAGTCCCTAATATCTCGCGCGAATTACATCTTTAAAAGTTAGCTTCATGCTAATCTGGTCGGAAAGTGGCCGACGCTATCAGCCCTCAACTTTTATTATGAATCACTTATCGGGCTCCGCGGTCGCCACCTGTCCCTTCGCAGAGCAGTTCACAACTTTTAATTAAAGATGGCGCTGTAATATGAAAGACGGCTACTCCTTAATGCAGAGCTTCGCGTCGCATCAGATAACTGGCCGTTAGAGAAAAAAATCTTCCATTCTGGTTCATAGTACAGACAAACGAGTAGGTTAACTGCAGCCCCGAGGGAACGGATACAGCCTAAACAGGTAGGGCTGCCGGTCCTGCAAAAAAGAGGTTGGAGTAAAAACTAATAATTTAGAGATTTAACATAAAAAACATTGTATACCAAACATTATCAGTCAAACATCAGACATTATCAATAAAACTAGTAAACTATACATTACTAACATTTTCACCTTAAAACTCAGATAAGATAACAAAAACAAATATACTACTGTTAGACATTATACTTGGTTTTGCAGGTGCGTGTAGTTAAATCAATCGTCAAAAACTCAAAGTCCAGCAGCAACACAAGGCGCGACGGATCGTGGACGCGGGCGGGCTTACGCAGCTATCAATAATGTTAGTGCTCTTTGAGCGCGCTCACATACAAACCGTGTTCGTTGCGTACGTATGGAATTCATCATCATAATATCAAGCTCATTAATATACCACTTAGTATTCGGTCAAAATCCACCACGCTAACTGCGCGTACGCAGAGGCTGGTGTTAAGAGCCCTGCTGTTAGAATTATTTCGCTTTCCAATTAGGCCTCTAACATGGCTTGCACATTTAGCGACAACCGAAACCATTAGCTTGAAGTTTCCGAAGCACGGAAGCGCTCGATAATAAATGCCATACAAACGGTCACCCATTCAAGGAATGACCTCTGTGAAATCTGCTTTACTTTCGTGATCATTTCGTCTACCGAGCAACTAGAAGCTATAAACGCTGTATTATTTGATTTAATTCTTTATTATAATCCATACGTTTTATATGCCATACAGCATCTTTATGAACGAAAGAAAGAGCGATAATTTTATTGAGCACTTCAAAAAAAAAAAAGCAAAAAGTTGGGCATCCTATGAATGTTTCGACGCTGATCTTCCGTGGATACCCAAAATTCTTACAACTTACATGATTGATTCTGAACTGTGTTCTTAAGTTGCTGCTGTAATTGGGAAATAAATAAAACCACAACAACGTAATTTGATCTTAAGAGAGTGAACTTAATGTATTTGAAAGAATACTTCACATAATAATAAAATAAATTGCTTGCGCGAATATAATACACTGTCATCCAGTGGCGGCTGGTGGGTTATGGAACTGGTGGTGCACTTTACTAGCTGACCAAATATTAGAATACAAAGTTGCAATAAAATATACCAACCTTTAACTTATATACATATGTTATTGTTTTTAATGTAGTCAATGTTAAAGTCAATGCTCATTTTCACAGTAATTTGGACAGACACACACTATCTCCGACTCCTTAGTTTAATAAATATCCTTTGAATCGAAACGAGTACAAAAACAAAACAACCACTAATAAAAATGCGTAAACAAAACTGACGTATTGCATTGACACTGATTGACAATCCAACATGGCCGTCATCCCGCACTACGGAAATCTTCGAGGAGGATCGGTCATTCGGTCAAGCTCGGCAGAGCTCGGTGCATCCGTGCGGCGCACGAGAATAGGCTAATTACTATCTTTTGTCTCACGCGCTAGGCGTGATAGCGCGTTTCTCATATTAGTTACCCAAGTTTCACCGTGCGCTCCGGCCTAGCGCACGAGAGATCTTCTTTACAGCGAAAATAAGTCTTACTAGTGGGTTACAGCTTAAATTGTTTCGTCATAAATTCCAGTACTGAAATTTAGTATTGAGAAGATATTTAATACAATTTATTATTAAACACATTGATTTCTCAACCTATTAAAATTTGGTGGTTCAGTCCACGAATGCACTTAAGCAAAAGCCGCCTCTGCTGTCATCTATTGATGAAATTAAGAACTAAACATTGTATGGAGACTTTATGTTATAACGCAAACGCTTGCGCGATGTAAGCACGTACAGCGACATCTAGTTTCAACCACTTTATTAAAGTAAGTAAAAATAAGTATGGACCCTGTCGAGCATGAAGATCTAATACTTATGTGAGTATACTATGATTCTGGTGAGGCGGCTCCCGAGCTGGCGCTGCCGGACACAGATCGCTCCCCGGATAACACTTTCATTCAATTCTTTTAAAGTCTTCGTTGCTTTATGTTTAATTACAATTTTGGCGTTTCGTGTTTGTTTAATTTCATTTGATAATAACTTTGTTTAATTATGATATTAAACGAGGTGTTGGGGATTCTACCAAAACCTATGGAACACTAGCCAACCTTACCAAAACCTATGGAACACTAGCCAACCTTTTTTTTTTTGATTTACGTCGGTAACAAAATGCATTTACGCACTGTCTCCCGGCCAAAGGGGGAGACCGGGAGGGTGTGTGGGGCTCACTGCGGCAGACGCGACCACCGCAGTCCTACCCACTAAAAATCTTCCGACGACGCCCGCCGCTGTTGAAAAAGGGGCGAGGCGCCAGTGCCTAGGTTGTAGTTTCTGACACCCCGCCCGCGGCCAACGTCCCCCGGATCAGAACCGGGAGGACCTCCTCAGAGAGGCGCAGTGGACGCGCCCCTCCTACCTCCTTGTGCGACCATAGCGTGTGTGGCCGACTTCGCGGAGGTTCTATAGTTAGACAGCAGGGGCCCCCTGCCCCCACTGCCTAAGACCCTCCTGGCGCTACTTGACGGGCCCTCCTGGCCCGCCCGCTGCGCCCTCCATAGGTCCCTCTTAGTTTCTCCCCCGGTAGTCAGTACTAAGGGCACCCAGAGTCGTCGGTCTCTGGGTGTTACCTTTTCCCCGGCGCCTCCTGCGCCCTACCGGGAGGTACTCAGCCCCCCCACCACGGCAAGGTGGAGACCAGTCGGGGGGGAACACTAGCCAACCTTACCAAAACCTATGGAACACTAGCCAACCTTACCAAAACCTATGGAACACTAGCCAACCTTACCAAAACCTATGGAACACTAGCCAACCTTATCAAAACCTATGGAACACTAGCCAACCTTACCAAAACCTATGGAACACTAGCCAACCTTACCAAAACCTATAGAATACAAGCCTACCTTGCCTGCATCGTCGCATCAAGCAGCAATAGGCTCGCAATATCGTGTGGAACCAAAAATATAATCGGCGAAGTGTGGGCCTATGAAATCACCCTTACTACCTCTTGAAACAAGCGTGATAGTACTTTGGCCACATAGCGCGCAGATGCGATGAAAGCCTGGAAAAACTGATTGTCGTTGGAAACACAGAAGGCAAATGATCGCGTGGTCGTGCACCAACCAGATGGAACGATCAAGTGAAAGACTCATCGTCCTCCAAATTGTACGCGGTCGTGAAAGACGCGCTGGATCGGAACCGGTGGAAGCAGATCATCCGCTCCAGATGTTACTCCGATGCTAACCACGATCCTCAGACATGAGGGACCGACTATAGAGAGAGATTATGTTTTGGATACAAGTTATTCAAAATTTTCTTAGTTAAGGCAGATAGTACTGAAACATGGGCCCAGGGTCAGACCAGAATTTGGCTGATTTTCAATGATTACATGGAGCGACTACCGAACCCAGAGGGAAACATTCTATAGTTAAACCAGCTGTTAGGATATTCGAAGGCATTGACTTCCTAATAACGATGGCCATTGATATTCTAGACAGCCGGGACCAACGGCATAACATGCTTTCCGAGGCAAGAAGCAAATCATAATTACGCACATAACTTCAAAAAGACATCCCTGATCCTCTGAATTTAAAGGCTATTTTTAGCATTAATCAACAAACCATTTTATCATGTAAATTATTAAAAAAAAACTAAATGTTACTGCACTGAAATCACGAAGCTTAGATTCACTTACATGCAATAAATAAAAATTAGGTATAAGTGAATCTAAGTGCCAGTCCAATCTGAATCTAAGTGCCAATATCCCCGCAATCTCAATATGAATATGTAAATAACTCCTAATTAAGAAAAAGACAACAGTTAACTGGAATTTAATGACCAACCATTCAGACCGATCCACTCGTGCTTGAATTAGGCCGGGGACTTTGCAATAAGCAGCACGTGTGCTTCGCTATTTGTTGTTCATTACCGGCACATTACTTTACTTCTATAATTATTATCGCTTGAAATTGGACTCTCTCAACCCCGGATCCACGCATCTTTGGCCATGTTTATAGAAGACGGATTTCGCCAATTAATCTATACATAAATAAAACAAAAAATAATTACTTCCCACTGAATTACGAAATAGTATGCTACCTGACAATAAATTATTAATCCGTATTTTTTACTCAATTATATGCCTTGCTAGGATTTATTTCAAAATAGCGTGCGGGACTTAAAGATCATTTCTTATTTAGTATAATCCTATTTATTTTAATTGTCGAGGATTTAAAAGTAAAGCTTTTCTCTCTTTTGCAGGATTATTTTAAGACCATCATTTATTTATTCTCTTAAACTAAGAACAACAAAAGTTTAGGAACAAGAACTGTACTTTGGAATAAGGCATGTCTGTTTATTCAAGAATAAATTGATGTTGGAGATAGTTACTGTTATTCTCGTATAAACGTAGATAACTTTAGTCGAATAAGAAACTTTCGGCCGCGTACCCTTGAATTATGGAATTTAACCGCGAGATTTTTCCAGCAGATTACAGCATCGGCTTACGGAGAGTCTGATGACCTTGGGATTTCAAGCGACTATAAGTTGCTGCTGTGGCAATGATGGAACGAATACAAAATTAATTCACAAGGTTCTTGTATACGAAGTTTTATGGGGTTTATCCGTTTTATTCACTTATGTACCCAACACTATTTGTTTTGGAGATGGTCGGCTATTACAAATTGGAAGTGCGCAGGGATTTGGCACTCGCGATACATATGGTAGGACTGTTGCGAGGATGTGCTCATAACATCGTGCTGCAGTACATGCGGCTGAGTGTACCAGATAGATACGTGTGGAGGCGGAGGCGCTCGGGCCTCCTGGCAACACCTATAGCCAGAACTAATTTATTGCGGCTAACACCTTTAACGCGTATCACCTTTTTATTTAATAAGGTCCACGAAATTGTTGATTTGCGTACATGTTCTTTGAGTGAATTCGAAATAGTGACACTAAAACATCTGTGTAACTTTTAAATTTTAGATACAGTATCGCATTGGGAACTTACCTGTAATGATAGTTGTACAAAGCTATATAATAAATAAATTAAAAAAAATATATAAAACGCTGTTGTCTTACTACCAGGTGTGCCGAATGCCTGATTCTCACCTTTTGGGGTATTCAAAGAGAACCGACAATTAGCATCAATATGTCAGTGGCAAAACAACCACCACCAGAACAGTTGCCACTTCTCAAAGACTCGGATGGGAAATTCTTCATCATCATGTCCTAGCATTATCCCGGCTGCCCTAGACTAAAGTTTGAAGCCCAGGGTCTGCTCACTGGTTCAACCAGATTTGACTGAATTTTCTTTATAACCTGGAGCGACTGCCGTCTGACCTCCACAACCCAGAGGGAAACATCATTCTATGGTTAAACCAGCTGTCAGTCTGTTAGAAGGCACTGACTTCCTAATAACGACTGCCATAGATGTTCTTGACAGCCGGGACCAACGGCTCAGCGTGCTTTCCGAGGCACGGAGCAAGCGATAATTACGCACATAACTTCGATAAGTCATTGGTGCGCCACCAGGGTTTGAACTCGAGACCCTCTGAGTTTAAAGGTAAGGGGTCTCGCCACTGAACTATTGCCGCTTACCACTAATTTTGTGCAGCATTGGTGAAAGCATAAGCAGTTTCCTGCCATCTTTAATCATCAAACTTCCATCATTAGGAATCCTGCCTGCCTGCAATCACACATTATGAGTTCATGGGGGAGGCCTGTGTTCAGAAGAGGACGTCTTTGAGCTTATTATAAATTTCTGTCTTCGATATAGATAAGGAGATTATAGAAAAACTAACAGCATTAGAATACTGTAACAAATACATACAGAAATGTTATGCTAATGGATTAAATTAGCTTATGGATATACCAATATGGAATTTTAGTTACAAAATACCCATAACATTATTTGATTTACAATAAATACGTCTCAAAGTAGAGGAAACTTCAAGGGTACTTGTGGAAGGGTGAAATTTTTACTTATTCATTTAGTATAAAGAAAACATTGATACACGAAGCTTTACAGAAAAATGTGAAAAGGGAAACAGGCACGGGACAACCGCACAAAGCCGGCGGCCATCATTCATTACGCCACGCTAACAAAGATCTCAAGTCTGCCACTCCAGCCACTCCTCAGCCAATAAATTAGAATAAAATTGAAATTACTTGACGTAATCCGTTCAAAGCCATCCGAGGAGCCCGTAAGGGGCAATTTAGTCCACTCCCTTTTTCAGCGCGATGTCATTACTTATATCAGGAACCTTTTCCTTCACAAAATAGCTGGGTTAATATTAAAAAGAGGCACAGCCGGGGGCGTCGCGATATTTCGTTCGCTAAACGGAAACAATTGAGCGTTTTTCCAAGCGCGCGCCGGCACAAAGGTAAATGCCCTTTTTAAGGCGCTTAATGTCTACAAAAACCCACGTGCGTCAGACAAATGACCGACAAGAAAAAATATATTACCAGTTACCGCCGCTTACCTGCTTTCTTACCCCACTCTTTAGCCCATGGAGGCTTTCCTTTCGCTTTGCACGCTGTACATTGCCTGTATTTTTTACACAATTTTTGTCCTCCTTCAAAGAAATAAGAAACGGAACGGAACTAGTGAAGGATTTCAACTGTGATAACAGCGATACGTATTCGTGAAATAGCTTCGATTTCAAATATATTTACTTAGGAAGACATAAAATGAATTTCATTGAAAGAAACTTTATTTTCTTTGGGAACTCGTGGATTCTCCGGAGCGGGTAACTGATCCTTCGTTTTTATAGACGGCATTTTTGCGGGGTTGTTCCCCATTTCCGTGATATCTGGTCGCTTCTGTGTTTGATTAGATTTCATCATTAATGGGAAAATCCATCCAAACCTTGTTTTGTACCTATCCTTATTCCTTATGAATGTCTTATCCTGTCAGAATTAGTTCAATATTTGTGATGTAGTTCTATAATTCTGTGAGAAGCCACCCAACCGCTGCGATGGGACGTTGAGGGATAAATTAATATGGTGGAAAGATAACAGATTTTGTGTAGGGATATTGTAATTAAAATACATATAAAAAAGTTCATTATCAAGCACTTAAACATACATACATACACTTAAACATTGTTATAAAGTCAAAGTTCTTCATTAGATAAACTCTTACATAGTACTTACTCACGCCAAAATCACGAAGCTTAGATTCACTTACATGCAAAAATAATGTGCATTCATGCAAAAAAATATGAATATAAGATAAGTGCCAGCTCCGAGCCACCGCTCTGTGAGAAGAACTGACCAGAAACTGACAGGCACTGAAGAGAATTGACTTATTGTTTATGGATTTTTTCAGCAATCTTACACACACTGGGGTGTAGCGGTGCACCTGCCGATCGACGGACGAGGCTCTGGCGGATATAACAGTGCCCGGAAAGCGGCAAAAGGCTCGCCACCTATTACGTATATAATTGGCAAAGTGTGGGCGTATAATATGTCTCTGCCTACCCCTTCCGGGAAAAAGGCGTGAATGTATATGTATGTATCTCCATCTTGACGTAGAGGCGGGGTTGAGTACCTCCCGGTAGGGCGGAGTAGCCGCTGGATAAAAGATAAAACCGCTGACTCTGGATGCCTTTAGTACCTACTGACGGAGGCATAGGTGTTAGACGCTGAAACGCAGGCACGCAGGCACTGGCCCCCTGCCCCTTTTTCAACAGCGGTGGGCGTGTCGGAAGTTTTTTAGTGAGTAGGACTGCGGTGGTCGCGTCTGCCGCAGTGAGCCCCACACTCCCCTCCTAGTCCCCCCATTGGCCGGGAGACAGTGCGTAAACAGCATTTTTTTACTGACGTTAAAAAAAAGGTAATGCGTGCCTGCTATAGATATAAATCAACAGCCACTTGGATGATGATAGTTCAGAAAGACAAGAGAGAGGAGAGCTTGACTAAAACTGATGCACATGAACAAGTCAAGTGGCGTCGCATGATTGGGAAAGCAGAACATGACGGAGAAAGGCGAGGCCAGAGAAAAAACCATCTGAATTGCAGTTTATAAGGTCTCGCCCCTGGCCTGTCGCTGCTATATTATTTACAGCTAAATGAATATATGGCAAACTCTCAACTTGTTGCCCGACGCGACACGTTTGTACAACTCCAGGGACAATGCACAACAACAAATAGGAAAACTTACAAACCAACTTACTGCATGGCTCCAACTTCGCGGAGTGGGCGCGGGATGAAGCTCCTTACGTCTGCAGATAGGAAACGACCAGCCATCGGCGCTATATATAATGATATTGATTTCGTAGCTCTGCGGTGATCGGTGGTCGGAAACGATTACCGAAGTACAGCAGAGTTTACAGAGGTCAGTCCGTGGATGCGTGACCGTTTGTGTGGCATTTGATATCGAGCGATAACTAAAAAAATTCTAACAGCAGGACGCCATACACCTGCCTCCGCCAATCCGCACTGGGTCCGCGTAGTAGAGTATGACCTCACACCCTGATTTGCGAGAGGAGGACGTTAATGGGCTGAGATGTCGGTCGATGATGATTGATTTTGAATGCCTTAATGGGGAAATTGGAAAGAACAACCAACAGCTTTTTTTTTTTATTATTATTATCGTCTGTAAAAAAATGCTGCTTACGCACTGTCTCCCGGCCAAAAGGGGGAGACCGGGAGGGGGTGTGAGGCTCACTGCGGCCGACGCGACCACCACAGTCCTTCCCACTAAAAACTTCAGACGACGCCCACCGCTGTTGAAAAGGGGCGAGGCATCTTTTGCATGATGGTCGGCAGCGAGAGAGCCACTCCACCCAGGGCCGCGGCTAACGTCGACCGCGGCCCCGCCCACGCAGGGCACGCCACCAAAGTGTGCTGCGCGGTGTCTTCCGCGCAGTCACAGTGGGGCAACACCGGGTCGACTCCCCCCCGGCGACGTCACACAGATACTTCCCAAAGCACCCGTGCCCGGAAAGTACCTGTGTGAGCCGGAAAGTCATCGACCCCCACCGACGGCCGACCCATCGCTCTAAGAACCAACAGCTGTGTCATCTCAATGTAATAATCGACTGCTGAGATCAGGGTGTTCTTGCACTGGTATCATTTTAAGCTGACGTGGATAAAAGCTTTATTGAACTGAATTTTAAATAATTTTCAATTATACATAACTTAAGTATATACTCTTCATTATGAAAGCGTGTGTCATAGATCACCAGTAACATGCAAATCAACTGATCACCCTCTAGCACGCGGACCCAATGTGGAATATCTTAAGCAAGGGTGAGGCTTCCAGTAAGTCATCATTATGGTCGTTAGCATCATTATCTGATAGATATTTGCTATGACTTATTAAAGAGTTTCTTCGCATACCTGCACTAAAGTAAACAAATAAAGTATATATACTTTAATAAAGTATATATATATACTTTATTTGTTACTTAAAAATGTGTAAATAAAGTTCATCGCCCTTTATTAATAAACTATTTTTATGAGGTGACGGTAAAATAGTAGTATCGAACGGTGAAATAGTAAGTGACATGACAATCTGTGTCAAAGATTAAAATACACCGGCGAATATAAAAGTATATAATGTAAAATTAATTATTTGTTTCTCTATTTTCAGGTAAGTTTATATTTTTGTAATTAGAGAAATCTGATAATATAATGATTGAATTGTATGCAACATTTATAAAAAATAATAAATCTCTATTTTCAGAGCAACGCAGTTGAGTTTGATTTCGCAATTAAACCAAGGGTTATAAAACATATTATTCTTAATTGCACAAAAAACAATAACAAAATAATGCCTTAGGTGAAAAAGAAGAAGTACAAAGATGGACTTATTTCTAAAAAAAAAACTCTTCCAGTCAACTTTAACTGAAGTGGGAGAGATAGTTAGCGGGCATTAATATCACACTACAATATGATAATATTACACATATACATACACAAAAATATGATATAAGATACATATTAGATATATAAACCTACTTATATACATTAATAAATACAAGGAAAAATAATAATGAAACAGAAATCATAATGAGTAACTCGATAGCAAGTGCCTCTTTAAGTTTGTCTTAAAAGACGCAATTGAAGGACTGTCCCGGACATCACTATTCCACAACTGTGCACCACGGGCAGTGATTGAATTACGGAAGAATTTTGTATTAAAGGAAGGATACTCAAGTGTTTTAGTAACACAGTATTCATTATAATAAATGTGTGATGAGCTGCTGGTAGAATTTTCGAAGTCGCTACATAAATAAGTGATATGAATAGTGATAACTCGTAGAAACGCGACCTTCAATGTTGGCAAACCTCGCTGGAACACAATGACACATTCCGAAGTTCAGTACATTAATATTAAAGTAGTTTCCTGTTTATTATCACCCCGGGGACGCGTCATTTTCCGCCAGGAATGTCGGAACGACACAAGAGTAGGTAACATGATTACTTTATTAGAAGCGAGTCCCGCGGTAACATGAAATATTCAAAATGGCCGGCGTAATCTCCGCGGAGATTTAAATACGACGAGAAGTTACTTGTAAAAATATTCAGTAGTTGGGCGAAGCAAAAGTTGGTGGTCGGGCGGTGGTCGGGTGGTGGACTGGCGGTGGACTGGCGGGCTGGTGCGCGGAGTGCGCGTTTTGTCAATTATGCATGACGCTGCAGCTTGCATCGAGCCACCAGCCGGGCGGGGCTTTCTAATTCACATGACGTTTTTCATACTTGGCTTTTTCTATGAACGTCCCTTAAATCTAGGAGCTTTACTATAGCGTCACAGACAAATGAAGATTGTAACTAACCAATCGATAATTTAAAAGAGCATAGCCTGTGAGTTTCTTGCCAGTTCTTCTTACAGAGCGGTGGCTCGGAATTGGCAGTTATATTCACTTACACTTAAATATTTTTTGTTTTTTTAAATTGTTTGGGTGCAAGTGAATCTAAGCTTCGTGATTTTAGTATAATTATATTTTATTTGTTTTTGTTATTTTTTTATAATTTTGACGTTTGGTTCGAGTGCTGATAGTCTGCACAGTATGAGGATGGTTTCTAAGACCAGCGCGTGTTGTTCGGGAGAAGAAAGGAGAGGGCAGTATGGGACTGTTATGTCATTCAGGCACAACCTTCTGATTATCGCAACTTTATCATCATTAGTCTATGGATATTCACTGCTGAATATGAGCCTCCTCCATAAACTTCCAGTGTGCTAGTGTAAGCGGCCTTCACCTAGCTGCGGCCTTTTTTAAGTATTTCGGCCATCTTGCAAATGGACATCTCACGCTACGTTTGTTACCTGTTCCATTCCAGAACTTGCTAATTCTTTGCCCTCCCTTTTGAGGCCATGAGACTTTTTGGAAATTGTATCTGATATTTCAGATTACGCAGGCAGTCTCCCTCGTGCCTCTCGTGCTGCATATGACGTCACATGTCCGCGCAGGAAAGCGTGAATCCACACTTATTAGTAACTCAAAATCTATCACCATTTCTTAGACTTTAACAGTTGTACAGCAACCATTGAAGCTTTATTATAAACAAACATATACTGATATTAAATAAAACCAGCAATGGTTGTTAATGATCGTGATAGATATAAAGATACGTGATCAGTCAATTGACAGCTATCATCCCATACAATTTACATACTAATCCAATAGCAGTTGTCACACACAACACATAACGTCACAAGTTGAACATCTGAACTTAAGCTATAAGAATCATAATCCGCTAAACGTCAAGAAAAATTGGAAAAAACCGGTTACAATGCTTGCTGTTTGCGTGGCCACAGCGCAGCGAGAAGTTCGGCGGCGGCATTGTGTCGCACCTTCGCCACTAAACACGACTGAGCAGGAGGTCTGACTGTATATAATACCAGTACTATATGTTTCAAAAATAAATAGATGAATATACTTCATAATAGTCTTATTCCATTTAGGATAGGCAGAAACATTGTTACAACTAAAGTAGTAAAGTAGTAAGTAGTGTAGTATAGTGAAAAGTGCCTCCCAAACCCCTTAGCTGTCAACTATCTTTTGCATAAAGGTTGGCAGCGAAAGATCCTCACCACCTTAATTGCCGTTACCAGGGCTGTTCGTGGTTTCGCCCACGCAGAGCAAACCAGCATCGAGTGATGTGCAGTTTCTTCCTCACAGTTACAATGGTGGCACCCTTGGGTCATTTCCGTTCCAGCTGTGTTGCACAGATTCCTCTCGATGCACCCGCGCCCCGAGAGTACCTGTGTCAGGCGAAATGACATTAATTTCCACCTCTGACAGTCTCATTTCACAATCCGGCGTCGTGATCTAGCAATGTCCGAGCTTGGTCCCGATTCAAGCCGCCGCCGCCACTCGCCCAAAGCCTCAGACTGTGCTGCTATGCGCCATCGCACCACAGTATCTGGCGAGGTACGGAGACCTTGGCTCCGTACTTGCGACATTCGCCAGTAGACCACAGACTGCATTCCGGCCCCCCCAGAGAGTCCAGCAACTCATCCCACGCCTCTGCCTTAGATCGACTAATAGCTAAACGTAAGTTAAGGCGTAACGCTACCGCCACCTATCTGTAGGCGGCGTACAACCGTTCCTCTCAGCCTCGTTGCGATTGCGACGCCGTCGACACTGCTGAAAGCGGTGGCGTTCAGCTACACATGTACGCCGCAAGCTGTGCAATTTTTTCCGACCACCAATAAATTTGGGTCGGGCCAAATAAACTAGGGGCTCGGATACCAGGCATAGCTGCATAACATATTTGTGTCATTCCCACGCATAGAGCCACATCTTCGTTTACGTCTATCGGTGGGAGGGCAAGTAACCACCCCCGGACATACGCCGCCTCCTGCAAAAGCTCCTAATCAAGGTTTCTAACCGCCTACCGCGGGCCATCGAGCCGCGGCTGATTGTGGCTAGAAGAGAATTGACCGATTGAATCAAGAATGAAGTGATATGGGCCGATGCTGGTGTAAAAGAAGATAAAGTGACAAGAATTAAGAAAGGCATGCTAAGATGGTTTGGTCGTGCTGAGGGGATAAATTAAATTGGAGTAACGAAGGTGATTTATGATGGAGGAGTGATGACGAATGTAATAAATAAATATCCTTTATTGCACATTTAACAAAACAAAGAAATACATATTCAAATTAAGCAAGTACAAAGGTGGGCTTATCTCTAAGAGAGATCTCTTCCAGCCAACCTTAACAGGAGTGAGAATTTTGTATGTGGGATAAAAAAAAAAATTTTTTATTACAATAGGACTAAAACATAACAGTGACACTAAATACAAACAAATTTAAAAAAAAAATTAATATACAAATAAACTATAATATTATACACATACATATATATATATAAATAAATAAAGTACATATATACAACTCTTAACTCTGTGATAAACTCTTAAGGAAGTTCTCCTTTATCTTCTTCTTAAAAGACATCACTGACAGACTCTCACGGATATCAGCCGGCAGCTTATTCCACAACTGCGCCGCACGGGCGGAATAAGACCTGTGAAAGAATTTGGTCTTCGAAAAAGGGTATACTAATGATTTAGTTATACAGGATCGTTTAGGACGGGATGATGAAGGAAGCTGGTTGAAGCGGGAACGCAAATAGTGAGGAAGCTGGGGATAATGGAGAATCTTGTAAAGGAGACAAAGGATGTGCATATCTCTACGTAGCCTAATAGGAAGCCAATTGAGCTTAGCACGATACTCAGAAACGTGGTCGTATTTCCTAAGGCCGAAAATAAATCGTATTGCAAGGTTTTGCAAACGCTCTAACTTGTTCAGCAGGTCCTCAGTCGCATCCAGGTAACAGACATCAGCATAGTCAATAATAGGAAGCAGCAAAGTATGGGCTAACATAATTTTAGTTTTGTGTGGAAGGAAAAATTGAAGCCGCTTGAGAGAGTGATACGAAAAGTGCACACGACGACTAATATCATTAATATGCGCTCTCCATGATAAAGTGCTGTCTAAAATAAGGCCAAGGTTTTTCGTTTTAGATGCGTATTCAATTATAGATCCATCATACATGACCTCAGGGAGAGATGAAGGGGAAAGCCTACCGAGCATTCCACTGCTACCAATAATAATCGCTTGGGACTTCAAAGGATTAACAAGAAGCCCAAACGAGTCCGCCCACAACTTGATAGCTCTTAAGTCAGCATTAATAGACTCAATGGATGTACGAAAGTCCGCAACATTGAAATGTTGGTAAATTTGTAGGTCATCTGCGTATAAGTGGTAAGAAGATGTAATTACCTTAGTTAATTCGTTTATAAAAACTGAAAAAAGAAGAGGAGACAAAACTCCTCCTTGTGGAACACCAGCAGATAGAAGAGACCATTCCGAATATGCATTATCGCACCGAATTCGCTGTTCCCGACCTCGTAAGTAACTAGAGAACCACGCTACCACTGAGGGGGAAATATTAAGAGAGGAAAGGATAGCAAGGAGAACATCAAAATCAACGGAATTGAAAGCACTGCTGAAATCCAAAAGGACAACAACAGTCAGCATTTTGTTATCCATAGCATGGCGAATCTCTTCTGTGACATTTAATAGGGCCGTGACAGTACTATGACCGGGCCGAAACCCGGACTATGTAAGTGCGTTGGGAGGGGAAGACACCTTCCATAACTAAATCCAGAAGGTTTTATAGAAAGGGCAGATCAAAAGTACCCTTAACCGACAGGCGTGTATGAGAAGGTTAATGAGTGTGAATGAAGCTAAAAGTGTGTGCCAAGATCGTAGCAAGTGCAGGGATGTGATCTCTGCCTACCCCTACGGGAAAGACACGTGATGTATCGGTATATTATGTGAGTCATCAGAGTAAGAGGGTTCTAGGAAGACGCACGAACTTTTTATGTCTCTTATTTAAGACAATTGGCATAAAGTTCATTAGGCTATGTACGCAAAAAGTCGCTTCCATTCCATTACGAGACAGTGTAAATTAAGCCTAATTATCCGTGTTTGGCTAGTGCAGGCGACTTTCTGTTGGCCGGTGGTTGCAGTGCCGCAGTACGCAACTTCTCACGAGTATTAGCATTAGACGACTTCAGGGCCTGCGGAGCGCTGCTACTACTTTCTCATATAAATCGCTTGTCCGAAGGAATACTAAACTACTTAATACTAAACGACTTAAAAGTTTCAACGCTTATTCACCAACAAACAATAGGTTTTCTATTGTGTCTGAGACCGATAGCGTTCAGCATGTTAATGATACAGTTCGACTCCAATGAAAGGTACGTATCAAAAGCAACTTTCTGCCGCATAACCTGTGGTCGTAGATTGAGTTCCCTGGCGAGGATTTCCCGAATTATTACAGCATGGGGCTCTTTATAAAGGGTTTGTCTGTAATAAATATTTTCTGACAATTACACCAATTATTTAGTTCCAAGATAAGTATCATTAAGAACTTGTGTTTTGGATACTAAACAACGGATAAACATACTTAAATACTTTTTATTTTGTAAATACATACTTAATATACATAGGGAAACACCCAGACCAGAACAAATGTTCATGTTCGTGCACACAAATATTTGTCCTGTGTGGGGGAATCGAACCCACGACTTATGGAGTCAATTGTAGGTATACTGACCTCTACGCCATATCGGTCGTCAATAGTCAGTTTCATGTTCTGATAATTCAGGCATCCGCCGTTAAAAATACCAAGAGATAATTATGGAGTAAGAACTAATGCTGGAAAAGAAGTTAAGAACATTTTTATTACCTTATAAAAATCCTACAATATTTGTTGCTGAAAGTTTTCATTACTTGTATTTCTATATATATATATATATATATATATATATATATATATATATTTCCCCAAAGGTCTATCATGACAAGAGGCCTATCATAAAACATACGCCCACATTACGCCAGTTATTGATATGGGCTTCTACCGGAACTACTATGGCGAGTGTTCTGAGGAGCTTTTCGATCTCATCCCGCCCTCTCCTTTCCTCTCCCGAACAACACGTGCTGGTCTTAGAAACCATCCTCATACTGTGCAGACTGTCAGCACTCGAACCAAGAAATTTGGTAAGACGTTTCTGAACAAGACTGAAGCTCTGGAATTCTCTGCCGGCTCATGTGTTTCCTATTTCCTATGATCCCGGGTCTTTTAACCGCGGCGTGAAACGGCATTTTAGCAGGCCGTCATGAGTGGATGCGCTTTGTACCGTGCTTATTTCACGTTATGAAGCACTTTCATTTTATTTGGACTGCATCGACTGCTTACCATCAGGCAGAATGTAGTCATTATGACGTGTCACTTTTAAAAAAATATGTGTGTACCCACGTAAAAGGTGGCGAGCCTATTGCCGCTATATTTTCATTACTTCTCCTGAAAAAATACTTTTTTAGAATTAACACAATATTACTGTGGGCAAGCAATATGATACTGTAAAAACCCGAACACTAGTTTTGTAAAGCGGCGAAATTACTTGATGATATCACAGTTTTGCGTCTGCTAAGGGAAGTATTCATGTTCAATTCCTAAGATACAAGCAGTCCATGTCATGGTCTCCAGAGACTAGAGTTTACTGTTGTTTCAAAGAAAACTCGGACAATAAGAGCGATCGACCTTAAAGACAAAGGGTTTCGTATTGAAACTGAAGGCTTTTTACAGCCTGGGGGTCTTCAAAAAGGGGCTTGAACAGAGGCATGTTTGTCGTCCTACTGAAAGAATTTTCAAGCCGCTCGTTTATTGCTCTAACATAAAAGCTTAGTACTAGGGTAAGAACGTATTAGGTCGGGGAAAAAGTCTTTTCGCATAACGTAGGTATAAACTTATTATAAATTTTTTTTGACTGTACTATTTGTGTCTGGCTGGTTTTGGTAACATTAAAAAGGTTCCATTATAAAGAAAAGAAAAAAATAAAAAAAAGTTGTTTCCCGCTATTTTTCATTTGTTTTTCTCTCCGTAAAAATGAGTGAATCTAATGAAGAAATTCGATACATTTTAAAATTTTATTATAAAAAAGGCAAAAATGCAACTCAAGCAGTGAAATAAATTTGTGATGTTTATGGACCTGATGCAGTGTCAGTAAGAGTAGCACAAATTTGGTTCAAACGTTTTCAGTCCGGAAATTTTGATGTTAAAGATGCACCTCACTCTGGTCGCCCTGTTCGAATAAAATGGACGCCATTTTTGAAAGAGTGGAGCAAGATCGGCATATTAGTAGTTACGATGTAGCTCAAGAACTGGGAATTGACCACAAAACAGTTTTGACCCATTTGAAGAAAGCTGGTTATACAAAAAAGCTCGATATTTGGGTGCCACACGAGCTCACCCAAAGAAACTTAATGAACCGTGTACTCATTTGCGATTCATTATTGAGACGTAATGAAACCGAGCCGTTTTTGAAGAGATTGATAACTGGCGATGAAAAGTGGATCACGTACGACAAGAACGTGCGAAAAAGGTCGTTGTCGAAAGTTGGCCAGGCTTCACAGACTGTGGCCAAACCTGGCCTAACACGAAATAAGGTGATGCTGTGTGTATGGTGGGATTGGAAGGGCATTGTTTATTATGAGCTTTTACCGCCCGGCAAAACCATCGACTCTGATCTTTACTGCCAGCAAATGATGAGATTAAAGGAAGCAGTCGAGAGAAAACGGCCGGAATTGATCAACAGGAAGGGTGTGGTCTTTCATCACGATAACGCTAGACCACACACATCTTTAGTCACTCAGCAAAAATTAAGAGAGTTCGACTGGGAGGTCCTAGTGCATCAACCATATAGCCCTGACCTTGCGCCTTCAGATTTTCACCTGTTTCGGTCTCTGCAGAATTCTTTAGGTTCTGTAAGGTTGACCTCAAGAGAGGACTGCCTAAACTATTTGTCCCGTTTTTTTTTCAGAAGTCCCAAAGTTTCTGCCCACAAAATGGCAGAAAGTTATTCAACAAAACGGTACATATATATTGTAAATAAATGTAAATAAACTTTGAAAAAAATGTCTTGACTTTTCATACAAAAATACGAAAAGACTTTTTCCCCAACCTATTATATATATATAAATACATACAAAATCACAGTTTATGATTCAGGTAGTGTTCTTTGACTCCACGTCTGAACGTCTCTACTGAAGAACTGTCTCTGATAGAAGCCGGCAGATTATTCCAGAGTTTCGCTGCGTGCACGGTAAAGGAATCAGCAAAGAATTTGGTATTGGAGACAGGATAAACAAATTTATTGCTGTGACAGGAACGCTGGGATCGTGACATTGAGGGAGCTAGTTGGAAACGGTTTCGTAGGTATTCTGGAGGGTTGGGATTCGTTAGGATTTTATAAAGGAAGACAAGGATGTGCATCTTTCTCCGTTGGCGAATAGGAAGCCAATTCAACCGACCTCTATATTCAGAGACGTGATCGTATTTCCGAAGGCCGAAAACAAAACGTATGGCCAAATTCTGAAGTCGCTCCAGCCTGTTCAGCAAGTCTTCCGTCAAATCCAGGAAGCAAATTTTATTTTATTTATTTATTTATTTTATTTTCTTTGGGGGGCTTACAGCTAACACTGCTATATAATTTTGAAACATATATTCTAAAAGCCAATAACAAGCCTCCACATATAACAATTGGCTAACATTAACTAGAAATGTACATTTTAATTTAGACTAATAATCAATTTAAACAGTTAACATAAAAATTCACTAACCTATACTAAGTGAAGTAGTCTGCAGACAGAATTTTATTAATTATAGATATATTGCTGCAGTAGATATGTAGAATGTCAGCATAATCAAGGATGGGAAGTAATAGTGCTTGGGCCAACTGAACCTTGGTCTTGTACGGCAGGAAATATTGAAGCCGCTTCAAGGAGTGAAATCTGTAGTGAATGGATTTGCTTAGTACGTTAACGTGAGGAACTCAGGAGAGGGTACGGTCAATTATGAGGCCCAGGTTTTTGCCTTCTCTGTGTAAGGTGTGTACCACCATAGAATACCTGAGGCAAAGAAACAAGATTTATAGCATTTCGCAAATATGGACTACTAACTATAAGGGCCTGCGACTTCAATAGATTTACAAGTAAACCAAATTGCTTAGCCCATACTTCTATCCTTCTGAGATCTTGGTTTACTGCGACTACAGCGTCGGCGGCCTCAGACAAACTGAAATGCTTGTAAATCTGTAGATCGTCAGCGTACAGATGATAATTAGATGCGATGACTTTCGTAACTTCATTTATAAATATTGAAAAAAGCAATGGGGATAAGACTCCTCCCTGAGGAACACCAGCATATAGATCAGACCAATCCGAAACAGAATCGTTAGATCTGACACGCTGCCGACGACCACGAAGATAAGTGTCAAACCATGTGATGACAGAAGAAGATAGATTGATAGAGCGAAGAGTACCCAATAGGATTTCAAAATCCACTGAGTTAAACGCATTACTGAAATCAAGTAATACAATCAGAGTGAGTTGAGTGTTGTCCATGGCATGACGGACATCATCTGTGACGTTCAGTAATGCACTCACCGTACTGTGATTAGAGCGGAAGCCAGACTGGTATGGACTTAGCAATAGATTGCGGGACACATATATAAATAGTTGCTTTTGGACTGCATTCTCTAGAACTTTGGACAAAATAGGAAGAATCGAAATTGGACGGAAATCTGAAAAAGAGACTGGGTTAGAGATTTTAGGGAGAGGAATAACTTCAGCAGACTTCCACGCCATGGGAAAAACATTGTTAGCTAAGGAAAAGTTTAAAATGTGAGTAATTACAGGTGTGACAATATCCAAAATGGGTAAAAACATGTCCAGGCTTAATTCGTCGCTGCCCACTGCCCTAGTAGATATCGAAGAAATGCTCTTCCTCACCTCGCTTTCAGTAAGGCTACAAAAGGAAAATGGTTTAGACAATGGCAAAGGTCGGATAGTGAGTGAAGACAGAGTCAAATCCTTCTGAGTAGAGTCCAACAAAACAGGAGGGGTAGAAAAATGTTTATTTAGCAAATTAGCATCCAGTGATTTACTATCCCTGTCATAAGATTTGCCTATACCTAGCTTCCCAAGAAATCTCCAAATTCCAGCAGGAGGCAAACTTTCAATTGACGAATGAATGTAACGACGCTTAGCGTCCCTACATAACTTGTTGCAAAGGTTGCGCAGCCTTTTATATTTCTTTAGATTTTCTTCTAAAGGCAATCGTTTCAGTGTTGCCTTGGCTTTATCTCGCCTAGCCTTAACCACCCTAATCTCGTGTGTCAACCAAGGAGCAGGCATGTGTCTCACCCTAACTGGTTTTAATGGGGCGTGAATGTTATAAAGTGAGATAATAGCCAAGTTAAACGAAGCTACCTTATCATCTACACTAGTTGCGTCAAACACATTTGCCCAATCCAACTCCGAGGCATCGTTCCTCAATCGGTCTGCAACAACAGAGCGAAAGTCACGCTGAATAATAACCCTACTCTTGCGCTTAGGAAGCCGCACTTTGTATGAAAGATATATTAAATCATGAAAGGAGAATGGTGCAGTAAGTTGGCCATGGGCAATGATACTGTCCTTTTTGGCGACAATCATGACATCTAAAAGAGATGGCCTACAACCTGGTACATGATGAGTGGCAACGAGTGCCGGTATGTGACAATCGAGTGAAGAAGCCAAATCTCGCAGCTTCCGCGCTCTATGATTCTCTTTAAGCAAGCAAGTATTTAAGTCTCCCATCAAAATAATATGCTCATACTCAGGTCTGAGAGCTTCAAGAGTAGATTCAAAAGGTCTGAAATAGTCCACTTTTTCATTAGGGCAATAAGTTACTCCTAAAAGGATCCTACTGTGGTGAATAGTAACTTCCAAGAAGAGATACTCAAGGTGCCCAGAAGATTCATTGGATGATTGAGAAGCCACTTTACGTGGTAAATCAGCCCTAAGATAGATGCAAACTCCGCCGCCGCCAGCCGCAGTTCTGTCATTACGATAAAGTCTAAATCCAGGTAGAGAGCAAAAAGTTGAAGGCAACGACGGTTTTAACCAAGATTCCGACACCAAAATTCCATCGACTACCTTACAACTAAACGATGCGAGAAGATCTGTGTATGAAGCAGCAATGCTTTGCGCATTAATGTGAACCAGGTTAAGAAAGGCTGAACGCGCGGAAAATACTGACTGCAACTGCGACTCCAAAGTTTCGGAAAATAATGAGGTGTTAGGAATGAGGGTTAGGTTTTTCATACAAAAATACGAAAAGACTTTTTCCCCAACCTATTATATCCTCCTGGATCCCGCATCGGTGCCCGCTGGTTTTAGTGCTCAACGTCAATTATGGTTCAGGCTAAGTAGGTTCAGAACAGGATGCGGACGTTACAACCACCACCTTTATAAATGGGGAATGAAGGAATTATCGGCATGTGATTGTGGAGCGCCAGATCAAACTATAGCCCATGTTGTAAACGATTGCCCGCTGTACTCTTTTCCCGGTGGTCTTGAAGAACTTCATCGTCTGACTCCAGCTGCTGAGAAGTGGCGCCAACTGACACTGGAAGTTTAAGTTAGGATTAAGGCAGCTCAACGCCATACGATATGAATGATGATCTTAACCCTGTGTACGGAACCCTGAAAAGTTAATATAAGGCGCAGAGTTTATCAAGTTTGGTATTAAGTGTCCCTGAGCGGCGGCGATGCGCTACGGCGACACGAACGTTGGTTTATACGCGTCACACACGCAACGCTTCATACATCTCTGTTCGACATACTAAAGTTGTCTTATTTGGGTCGCTTTCAGGGGCGTGTTATGTGCTTTTGAGGACGGTACGCAGTGTATAGAGATCTAAGCTTCATAATACCAAACAAAAGTATTTCTTGCAATTTTATAAACCTAGGATTTAGGTGTGCAGGCATTATTATCCGTTAAATGTTTGTGAATGTAAATTAACAAAACAGTGCAACATCACTTTTTAAATTCTCTTGAAAAGTCCATGTGAGAACTCAGTATAGTCCAACATCTTTACTAAGGCCTCAGGGGCTTTAGGAGGAGGGCATCTCATTTGCCATCTTTATCACCACCAACTCTGATAAACGAATAACAAATCAAATTTTATTAATATGCTTATAACTTGACACTGGCTAAATGTGATAAACGCACGAAACCATAATTGAAAAAAAATCATTTCATTTTTTTTTTTTTAATTCAATAGTTTATCGCGAAATAAACGCCATGTTTTACTTAGAAAGACGTCCCACAGTTAATCATGCGTAGTTATCTAAACGTGGTTACAACATTTTAGCTCGATAGCTTGAATATGTCTGCTTCAAACACATACATCAATACTTACATTGCAAGTTAAATTAAAGCTTGTGAAATGCGAGAGCGGAACGCTAAGCAACATGACGCCACGCTGCCCTCATTACACCACACTACACCCGTCAAGTGTTGTTGTTCCAGCTAAGGGTTGACAGGTTTGCGTCGTTTACAGTAATCATCATTATTATCCTGGTTGTGTTCCAGACCTTGACTCTTGATCTGCTCTCAGGTCTAACCAGATTTGGCTGAATTTTTGTCATTACACGGAGCGACTGGCGTCTGTCATCCGCAACCCGGAGGGAATCAGCATTATTTGATTAAACCAGCAGCTGAACGGATATCGTCGGGGATTGTGCAAATCCGCGAAACTATCATACGTAAAGTCTGCGTATCTGCAATAGGCAGATCTAGTTTTACATAGGAAGGTAAAAATCTTAATAAGTTCCTTATCTCAACTAATGTTGGGCTCAGTTTTACAAATAATATAGTTAGTTATATGTTCTAACTTTTGATGTATATTTTTTTTTCTAAAAGTACATAATTTAAATTAGAAAAAAAATTCAGATATGCGGTATTGTCCACTGGTGGTTACGCGGATTTGCACTATCCCCGACGATATAATGACGATGACGATGGTCATAGATGATTATGACAGCCAGGACCAACGGCTTAAAGTACTTTCGCGTCACTTACCAGAGCATTGCCATGTTAGTCGCTTACGTAAGAAAAGGATTACAGTGTGTCCTAGATTGAAAGATAAGTTACGCGATGCGACACGTCGCTTCATAACGATGCGATTACGATGTAGAACAGTTTCGTAGAGCGACGCTTCTTATGACATTCCTGCATTTGTCGCTTTCAATAAAGGACACTGTCTACACAACGCGACGCCGACATATTAACAATGAATGTACCGCTACGGTTTGTCAGTTTCGTAGCGCGTCGCCTTCCATAGCGTTGACGAAACTGTCGCTCTTATAATATGAAAAGGTCTTAGAGTTGTGGCCAAATAGTCAAACTAATAATACCCACGACCATACATATAGTATAATTACTTATTATATCATATCCTAGCATTATCCCGGTTGCCCTAGACTTAGGCTTAGGGCCCAGGGTCTGCTCACTGGTTCAAACAGATTTGATTGAATTTCAGTTATTACGTGGAGCGACTGCCGTCTGACCTCCGCAACCCAGAGGGAAACATCATCCTATGGTTAACCCAGCTGTCAGTCTGTTAGAAGGCACTGATATCGACTGCCATATATGTTCATGAAAGCCGGGACCAACGGCTTAACGTGCTTTCCGAGGCACGGAGCAAGCGATAATTACGCACATAACTTCAAAAATCATGGGAGCGCCACCAGGGTTTGAACCTGAGACCCTCTGAATGCATAGGGTCTCGGCACTGGGCTATCGCCGCTTACATAATGTATATTGGAAGAAAAATTCACTATGTTAAATTCTGCTAAGTTTGGGTGGACGATAACAATGTTAGTAAAGACATTTAAAGGCATACCTTCGCGCGGCGAGTAATAAGGCGCTCATTACGGAATGTCATTAGATTAATTAATTATTCGGCGGCGGTTCGTTAAAACGGCACGCCGCTGGCCGGACGCCGGAGCCGGTCGCCGGTCCCGGTCGCCAGTCGCCGACGCTGCTAATGAATTCTTATTTGCTTCGCTCTTTTATAATTTGCCGTAAAATATTGTCTTATGGAGCCTGTTTGCCTTCAACTTGGTCGCGTCTTCGGTACTTAGTTAAGTAATTGCATTTCAAATTACGTGCTGTAAGAAGATTGTTACAAGTTTTACGGGTCAGCGACCTGTTACTTCTGGGGCAATGGTACCAAATACTTATCCTTATTGACATTAAAGGCTGACTTCTGCTCTCAGCTATAATTAATAATTTCATAATATTAATTAATTTATTTCAATAACTTAGAACATATTTCATATTTTTTGTTTGAAACTTCCCTTTAAGCATAGAGACGCTTGTGTTGGATGTCTTGTGTTGTGAAGTGGAAGCTATACTTCGCGGTTTAACGCATTACACAGGGAACAAAATAAAATAAGTCTTTAAGATCAACGTTATCATTTAGATTCGTCAAACATTCACCCACAAAATGGAAATTCGATATATTTTTTCAACAACAATGAAAGAGATATGAGCGGTACCATAATAAAAAAACAGAAGCAAATGGGTTCTTTGTCAGAATTTGTCAAGATTTGTCAGTCTGTCGGTGACTCTTATCGAGTGGATCTGTCAGTTATCCTGTCGTGATTCTAAAGGTGGGAGGGAATTGTCAGTCAGTCAGTCTGTCGGTGACTCTAACGAGGCTTCCAAAAGGCAACGAGGTTGAGAAGAATGCCTCAAGAAACTCATCTCAGCTTTTATTCAAATTATATCTTAAGATCTAATACAATTAATAACAGGAAACACACTTTACTACACTTATTGATTCTCAGTCCTTCATCATCATGATCATCATCAGCCCAAAGACGTCCACTGCTGAACATAGGTTTCCCCCATAAGGTTCCAATGTGTCCGATTGCAAGCTGCTTGTATCCGACGTGATCCAGAAACTCTTCTCAGGTCATCCTTCCATCTTGCAGGTGGACGGCCGACGCTTTTAAGTCTTTACCATTTAGTTAATACTTAAATGTAATTTTGTATTTAATTATTTACATACATAATAACAAGCCTGTTTCCCCGAAGGGGTAGGCAGAGGCATAATCTATGCCCACATTTCGCCAATTATATTGTTAGTCCCAAGTAATAGGTGGCGAGGTGAAATTGTTTTCGCCAGAGCCTTGTCCGTTGTTCGGCAGGTGCACCACTTGCAGATCCCTACACTTTATTTATGTATTATTTGTTTAACAATTTATGTTCATACAAAACATATATAAGAAAAAAGAAAATTTTATACAAATATACAATGGAGCTGCTTATGCCAAAAGTAATCTCTTCCAGCATTCCGAAATAAGGAACAAGAATAGTAAACAAGCACACATTTAAAAGTAAAGTACAGAGTGACAATTGACGACTGATATGGCGTAGTGGCGAGAATACCCGCTCTTTGCTTTTAAGGTTGTGGGTTCAATTCCCACGCAGGAGAAATCTTTGTGCACACAAACGTGATGAACATGAATATTTGTTCTGGTCTGGGTGTTTTCCTATGTATATTAAGTATGTTTTTACCAAAAATGAAGTATGTATGTATGTTTATTCGTTATGTAGTATTCATAATAAAGCTCTTAATGATACTTATCTCGGAACTAAATAATTGGTGCAATTGTAAGGAAAGATTTATTTATTAATATTTATTAATTTATTAAATTACCTGCTTTGTACCATAACTTTTTCATTTACTAACAGTTACGTGGGACCGAAATCATATAATTAGCAAAATGATGCCTCTGCCTGATAGTGTGATTGCAGTAATCACAGTACCATTTACCATTAATCTTCCATTTTGAAACGTTATTTAGGATCAATTTGTAGCACTTCTGATCTCTTTTGAGGTGTGACCATGTCATCGAAGCCGAGTTAACAATCAATTTCAAACCCGGGACGGACGCGTTCCCACTATGTCACGACGATAGATTATTGCGTTGTCGCTTGTGCATTTAACTTGTGTGTTTACTGAAGGACGATTCGGTTAATAATACATACATACATAGATTCACGCCTGTTTCCCCGAAGGTAGGCAGAGGCATATTATACGCCCACACTTCGCCAATAATATAGTTGGTCCCACGTCATAGGTGGCAAGCCTATTGCCGCTTATCGGAAACTTTAATGTTTGCCAGAGTCCGTTCGCTGTTCAGCAGGTGCACCCATTACAAGTGAGGTTCGTTAGGGCTCCTCAGATCTTAATAGGATCCCTATACACCCATACAAACAAACAAACAATAATTATAATAACTTTTAGCACAGAAAAATAATACAAAGTAACACACAAAATGCAAATATATTACCAGTGCATTGACAGAATGAAGTTACACATTGAACAGAGGTTCCTTTGCTATGCTGCCTTTGTCATGGCGAACCAACTTTATGTAAGTTTCACATTTAATTTCTAAATAAATTTAATTGCAAAAATATTTAAAATAAAAAAATGTTTAGCTGTTAGCGTACCCAAATACATTACAATTGAAATAGAAATCATGAGGAAATTTCCAGAAACATCAATAGGACAAGTAATTTGTTTTAAGTAAAACGTTTTTCTCATCATTTATTCATGTCATGTAATAGGCACAGCTTGAGACACCAGTTGCCCAACGACAAATTAATCGTCACGACATAGTGGGAACGCGCCCTAGCCCCTAGAGGTCCGCCACGCCGCCCCCGTGTGAGTTTTACCGCTTGTTCAGTCGAGTGTGGCGGGGGACCACTTGAGTTCCAATGCTATGCAAAAAAACATCAAAGCTACAATAAATAGATAAATATTTTCTGACAATTACACCAATTATTTAGTTCCAAGATAAGTATCATTAAGAACTTGTGTTATGGATACTGAATAACAGATAAACATACATATTTGCTAGCAGTTAACAACTATAACAGTCGGGAGCATGGTTTAACTTGCGTCGACAACAGTACTCATACTCGCTCAATGACTGCCGGTAAACTCAATGTACCCAGAGTTTATAATAATTATGGTGACAGAACTATAAAAAAACGGCTTCCGTACCTATTAAATAGTCTACCTGAAGCCATTAGAATGGAAACAAACAAAAATAAGTACAAAACAAATTTAAAAAAGCACTATATTGGTTTAAGTGAAAAATTGTAAGTTTTTTATATATAAAATTAGTTGTAATGTATAAAGTAGTATAAAAGAGACTGTGAGCCACAGACAAACCAGTCAAACGGTTTTGTGGGATATGTTTTTATATAACTTGTACTATTTAAACGAAATAAACGTATTATCTATCTATCTATCTATCAAATACTTTTTTTGTAAAAACATACTTAATATACATAGGAAAACACACAGACCAGAACAAATATTCATGTTCATGCACTCAAAGATTTGTCCTGTGTGGAAATCGAACCCACGACCTTAGCGGAGAGCGGGTATTCTCGCCACCACGCCATATTGGTCGTCGGCAATAATTTATAAATTTATATAATTTCTTCTTCCCTACTCAATCTTCTGAAGGCACAGTTTAAATTGACAATTCAAATCAATGTTAATTATTACATAGTTATGCATGGCACCATAGTGGTTGATACATTTATAAATATTGGTGTCTCATATTTTTGCCAAGATTTTCGTGCAAATGTTTTTTTTTTATTGCGACACGTCTTAATGACTTTAATATCCTGCCTGAAGGTAAGCAGTCGATACAGTCCAAAAAAAATGAAAGCGCTTCATACTTTGAAATAAGCACGGTAAAAAGAGCATCCACTCATGACGGCCTGCTAAAATGCCGTTTCACGCCCCGCTTAAAAGACCCGGGATCATAAGATAATAGGAAACCCATGAGCCGGCAGTGAATTCCATAGCTTAGTAGTCTTGCTCAGGAACGACTTCCCAAATTTCTTGGTTCGAGTGCTGTTAGTCTACACAGTATGAGGATGGTTTCTAAAACCAGTAGGTACGTGTTGTTCGGGAGAGGAAAGGAGAGGGCGGGATAAGATCGAAAAGCTCCTCAGAACACTCGCCATAGTAATTCCGGTAGAAGACACTGAGAGTTGCAATGGCTCTACGCAGCTCAGATCCTCGAGTAAGATGTTTTACAAATTTAATATCTAAAAAAAATTACGTGTACGAAGACGCGGGCGAACCACTAGTATTATGATATATCATGATAGATCACATATAAAAATCAGATATGGTTTAATGACAAACTACTACAGAACGATAATCTCTCTGCTCTCTTTAAAAAAGTAATTGTAATTACACAAAACGGGGCTTCAGCTACAGATGTAGCCAATATGAAGTGGAGGTCAGTATACCTGTTCGCTGTTAGGGTCGTGGTTTCGATTCCCACACAGCATAAATATTTCTGTGCATGAATACGAATATTTATATTGTTTTAGATGGTTTCTATGTATAAATATGGTTAAGCGTAACGCGTCTGCTCATGTCTACTATGTTTATCCGTAATTATGTTAATATTGCTAAAAAGAGATTTGTCTCCCTTTTTTTTTCAAATCTTGTGACTGCAGAACACAATTGTTTTAATATTATGTATTTTAATTGTAACTGACGGGAGAAAAAACCAACCTTGACGATTTTCTTGCCCGTTCTTTGATCGTAAAAGACTCCCGCCCGCAGTGAATGGGCGCGTTAGTTTATAAGTATGACATTCATAAGAGCTCTATTGAGCCAAACTTGAATAAATGAATTTTTAATTTAATTTTAATTGAATTTAATATATATTTACAGAAAAAAAAATATTCGTGGTCTTATACTATTGCTACAAATCTTACTTATTTTGTATCCAGAACCGATGTCTTCGATTATTTCTATATTAAAGTAATGTTTAAAATGTAACCTGGCTGGATAAATAACTCTTGCTAGTCTTTAACAACTTTTAATTTAACAGAAACAAAAATTTGTGTTTAAGCATATTTTAGAAGTTTGACGTCTGTTTCGTCAGTTCTAATATTGGTTCCACTTCCACGTTATAGGTGGCCAGCCTATTGCCGCTTACGGTTGATTGCTAGAGCCGAGACCTATTTACTGAGTTTTCTCTCCGTCGGTCTACGGAGATGACATATTAATTGCCTAAAAACATAAAAAGAATATAAATAATGGTCTTTAACAACTTTTAATTTAACAGAAACAAAAATTTGTGTTTAAACATATCTTAGAAGTCAACGTAAGTAGACAATAAATTAGACTATAATTTTCCAGAATCACGACTCGCACTTATTAGCGGGCGGCGCGGCGGCAGCGCTCGCTAACCCTCATAAATATAAATCGAACGAGCATCATGGATGTTCTGCTACAGTCAGAGATATATAGCTGGCAACATTCATCACGTGTCCTAGCATTATCCCTGTTTCCCTAGACTTAAGCTTAATGGTACAACTTTGACTGAAATTCAGTTATTTACATGGAGTTACTGCCGTCTGACCTCCGCGACCCAAAGGAAAACTTCATTATATGGTCATACCATCTGGGTCCTACCGCCGAATTCGATGGATTACCGGTAATCCATCTAGATCAAACTTTGTTTTGCGTTCATTAATCCGTACCGGGGAATCTGCCGGCAACCTAACCTCTCATTCATGACCTTCAGTCCGTGACAGACCAATAGGTAAATGGAGAACGCCATTTTGTTTCGATTTCCATGAGTTCGGCGGTACGACAGAATCAATTCGAAATACATTTTGCCGTATAATCGATTGCCATCGAACTCGGCGGTAGGCCCCCTGTCAGGGTTTTTAAAGACACTGACTTTCTTATAACGACTGCCTTTCTAATAGATGTTTATGACAGTCAGGTCCAACGGCTTGATGTGCGGAGCAAGCGATAATTTCGCTCATAATTTCGAAAAGTTACAGGTTACAAAACCCACTGAATTTAAAGTTTATGGGTTACATCTGGGCTTTTGCTGCTGTTTTAATTGCTGTAGCTGGCAACCCTTCTTGATAACAATGTCCTAGCACGCAATCTGAAGAACATGTACGTTACTTTTTAATATTTATCTTTAAACCCTTGACCGGTGTTTACGATTGAATTCGTTGTGTTGCTTACGGATTGGATCAGACTGCCTTAGACACCGGTCCTACAGACCTACCGACCTACAACCGACTACAGAACCTACTAGTGTCAGCCAGAGACAAGTAGTTTTTGAGCAATCAGAACCGACGACCAATAAATGACGACCGATATGGCGTGGTGGCGAGAATACCCGCTCTCCGCTGCTAAGGTCGTGGGTTTTATTCCCACACAGGGCAAATATTTGTGTGTATGAACATGAATATTTGGTCTGGTCTCTTTGTATATTAAGTATGTATTTACAAAAAAAAAAGTATTTATATATGTTTATCCGTTATTTTGTATCCATAACACAAGTTCTTAATGATACTTATCTTGAAACTAAATAATTGGTGTAAGTGTCAGAAATATTTATTTATTAAGACTTCAAAATTGCAATCAGTTTAACGAAGTGTAGCTAGTGATTAACATTTTGCTACTTCGAATGGAGCACACCTGAATAGACTTAAAAACAGGCAGCAAGCTGTTAGTACTCATGCCGCAGTCGACGGAATTATCCCGAAGCTTTAATGTGTTTAAATATCATTCCGGTAAAAGCTTGACTCATTTTTAATGGAAATATTCGATTAAGAGGATTTGATCCACTGTCCCTCTGTTTGTTTTTATTAACAAACCACCGGCGGGCCGATTTTGTAGAAATAAAGTGTGGGCGTTCCCAGCACAGATTGCAATTTAAACTCGATTCCAACTTGCGATAAGTTTAACGTATAACAAGAGAAGCTTTGCGTCAACTTATCCTTCGCAACTATGTACACTAGAGGCAAGTTTCATTCAATTAGATTGTAGAATGTTTTATTCAATTGAGACTCCGACGAAGAATTTATGAATCCCAACATCGCCTAATACTGACGCCTATTTTACTGACAGATTTGGCAAATTGTTAAAAAGAGGGTAGATTGTGCTCTTAACCAGTAAATGACAAAAAATATAACGTCAAATCATCATCATCATGTGAATCATTTGAAGTCCACTGCTGAACATAGGCCTCCCCAATTGCTTTCCACGTAGATCGATCCTACGCCGCCTGCATCCACCGGCTCGCCGCCGCCCTGACCAGGTCATCGGTACATGGCGTGGGGGGCCCCCCTTTACTACGCTTGCTGATTCGTGGACGCCATTCAAGAACCTTAACGCCCTATCGGTCGTCAGTTCTTCGAGCTATGTGCCCCGCCCACTGCCACTTCAGCTTGCAAACGCGCTTCGCTATGTCGGTCATTCTAGTTCTTCTACGGATTTCTACATTTCTGATTCGATCACGTAGGGACACTCCGAGCATAGCTCTCTCCATTGCATGCTGTGCGACTATGAGCTTTCTTATGATATTATTATACTATTACGTAAAATACTGCAAAATATAACGTTGCTTTTTGAATTAATAATAATAATAATAATTCTTTATTTGACAAAAGTACACTGGAGAAATTAAAAATAAAACTCCCATACTAGACTAGGCCTGTATCATGGGAGTTTTTAAAGAGGTAACTTTAAGTACGTTTCATCTAAAAACGACAGCCTTACGTCTATATAAAGATTAAAGATTATACAAGTGAGTTATTAGCGTTCAAGAACACTAGTTCTCTTTGTTAACAAAAAAATGTAATAAAAAATAGTAGGGAAGTCAGAAAAATTATAAGTCACCTGAGACGGAATGACGCGAGAAGTAACGCCAATCATTGGGTGTGGTACAATTTATGATACACAGCGGATTGAGAATTTTGTAAATACTTACAAAATGCAGAGCAATAACCCATGTTAGGTGGAATATACTTCTTTGTTATGTGTTTAAAATTAATTAAATTTAAATTAATTAAAAAAAAACTCAAATTATTAAAAAAAAAAAAAAATATTCTGTCTCAAATGTATATGCAAGTACTTAATAATATGATAGTAACTAACTACGCTCAGCAAAAAAATACAGTAATATCGCCTCAGACATAAAACAAAATATCATCCTAGCAATATTGTCACAAAAGTCGTTTATCATACAGTCTTGGCAACGCTTAGTCACAAATATGTACCAATTTATATTCAGCTATCTGGAAGGCTTGTATCTATCTGTGTACGTGATAGTCGAGTAGCCAAGTTGGACGATCTTAGCGGCTTCAAATTCTAACATTAGGATGACACATCTGAATGTCCACATTAGGTCAGCTATTAAAATTATTCTTATAAAGGGTTCTTCAAGAAGGGCGTGAAAAGGTTTTTGATTGGTCGGCAACGCGCTTGGGAAATCTTTTTGTATACCACTCAAACACAAAGTCAAAGTCAAAAAATATTTTATTCATAAACTATTACATAGTACTTGAAAACGTCAAAATGAAATTTAATTATAAAAAAACAATCGAAAAATTATTACACTGAAATCACGAAGATTAGATTCACTTATATGCAACAAAACAATTTAAAAGCAAAAAATTATTAAGTGTAAGTGATTCTAAATGCCAGTTCCGAGCCACCGCTCTGTAAGAAGAACTGGCAAAAAATTCACAGGCTATGCTCTTTTAAATTTCCTATCTATTGGTTTGGTACTTGAATTACAATCTTCATTTGTCTGTGAAGCTATACAATGCAATAAAATATAACATGAACAATATTCATGTTTTAAGTCATTCATATTAGAATAGCCTGTATGAAACTAGGTTGTGCTCAAGCATGCACCTGATGGCAGGTAGACACCGCAGCCTGGACGCTTGCAATACCCTCAGGGCATCCTGGCGCGTTAAAAACCGTTTAAACAGACCCTTTAAAAACTATATCTTAAAAATAAACAAACAAACAAACACGCTTTCATATACATTTGAAACAACTAAAAGTGAGACGATAATTATGAAACATAAAGTAGTTCTTGCGTCTCATGTAGACGAAGTAGCGGATGGCTCATAGTTTTTTTACGAAACCAGCAGTTTCTCCAAAAAGCTGCCAAATTATTGAATGGTTGGTGTAAAAGAGTGTCAAAGATTTTCAACAATGAGTTTAATATTACATCGCCAGGAATATTTAGGGCGTTTGTGATTGTTAGGTGAGACAAGCGTCAGCCTCGAGACGGCCAGCAAGAGGCTGCGGCCGGAGCCCTATTCATCACGGGGGCTTAGCCCCGCCACTAAGGCTCACGTCACACTTGACGGAAACGCCGTCGCGGAATTGATGTGTCAGAACGCCTATACAAGTCAGCATGCTAATATTATATAATGAAGAAAGATTTGCATGTCTTTTTGTTTCTCTCTCTCATGGCGATCTTCTTATGACTCCATTATTTTACGTGATAGAATAGACTCTTCTGATCTTCATGGTGAGCTGTGTCGACTTTATGCATACTTCGGAATACAGAAAATAGACTGCTGTTCAGAGATTTCATGTTCAAATCCTGGTGAAGCTTGTTCCATGCCTTGAAAAGCACATTACGGTCCCGATTGTCTTGCATATATGATCGTCATTATTAAGAAGTCGGTCTCTTCTAATATCCTGACTGCTGGTTTAACCATAGAAAGATGGGTTGCGGAGATCAGACGGCAGCTTCTCCATGTAATTACTTAAATGCGGCCAAATCTGGTTAGAGGAATGAGCAAACCCTGAGTAATAAAGTATCTACATTTAGAGTACAACCGGGATAATGCTAAGGTTTTAACTGCAAAGCAAATGAATAATAACTAATTAATCGCTCCGCAGTTCCCGTCGAGTGAGGCGTTGGCCTAACCGCTCGCGCCTGGCGCGTCGCTCCAGACACTAATGCCGGCTTGTCGTTTAGATCTCCCGCATTTAGCAGCTTGTCAGATACCTTGTTCACTAGTGCTGGTTAATCCACGCTAACATTACAGTATCCATTTGAAAGTTATTCTGCCAGTCTGACACACTATACCGCTGGAAATTTGGTATGTAGGTATGTTTGGCACATAGAAACAAATATTAGTCCTATTATATAATATTATAAACGTGAAAGTTTGTATGTGTGGATAGATGTTTGTTACTCTTTCACGAAAAACTACTGGAGCGATTGTGATGAAACTTTGTACGAGTATAGCTGCAGTCCTGGACTAACATATAGGACACTCTTTATCCCGATATTTCCACGGGTACGGGGACCACGCGGGTAAAACCGCAGGGCGCTGCTAGTGTGTATATATAATTAAATATGTCGGAAAAAGCACCGAAGGAAGGAAGGACTAGGTGATCGGAAACGAGTAGTGAAGTTGAGCAGATTACACGAAGTATTTGATTTCAAGCACTTTCTTGCTTTGGTAGTAACATCATTATCATTTCCACCACATGACGTCGTCTGCTGAACGAAGGCCTCCCCAATAGATTTCGACATTGAGCGATCCTGAGACTCCTGCATTCACCGGCTTTCCGCCGCCTTGACTAGATCATGGCCGTCCTCTATGACATTTGCCGGTTTGCGGTCGCCTTTGAAGAACCTTCATTATCATCATCAGCCTAATCATTGTTATTCAGTCAATATATAACATTATAATGGGAGTATTTGCCAATAATCACCACGCTGGGCAGGCGGGTTGATAATTATAGTTCCAGCCAGTACGCAGGATGATGCTGCTGCCCATGATCAAGTAGGATTTCTCTTCGTCAACTTTTACGACTCCCCGTGAGATGAAAGGGGGTGGCACTACTCCAGGCCGGCCCCACACGGCACCTTCGCGCACCTTCTATCGCCAGTTCTTCGAGCTATGTGCCCCGCCCACTTCAGCTTGCTAATTTACCTCGATATGTACATATTCCCTTATTTCTGATTCTGTCTCGTATGGATGGTTTTTAGTCGGTATAAGTCTGACAAACCCACCCGCCCACAGCGGGAGAAGGCCATCAGATACTCAGACCATAGCTTTCTCCATAGCATGCTGAGAAACCTTGAAATTTTTCAAAAGGCCCCCCACAGTAAGGCACCAAGTCTCAGTACCATATGTCATCGAACGCAGCCCAACAAACCAATGACGTTTTTTAAGTACCGTTGAGCAATTATTATTGGTCCTCAAATAAGGACTTTATGCGAGGCCGTGTTGAGAGGCTTGAGATTTCATTCAAAGGGGTTCGTGTTATTTTAGACGACCGAAAATGATAAATACATTTATTAGAAACATAAAAAAATCACGTTAATTCCGATTAACGAGACATCATTCTTAGGAACGTAGCAATTATTTCGTTATCTGACAACGAGCCGTTACCAAGACGCTGCGCGACCTTTGCGTTGTTGAACCCCCCCGAAACAATTCTCTAGAGTTACGACCCACTAAAGAACAAAGAAATGACAGCGACATTTGTCATAGACCGCTCCCGAGGTATTCATTTACAAAAAATGTTATATCGCCCCGAAAACCGGCCTTCAAAAGAACAGTACCAAATTTAATGGAGATACAAATTCTTAATATTCAGTTTTATTGCTCTTGTACTTTTTTTTTTTTTTTGTATCTGGGGAACACTTTTATTCAATTTCTAAATCATTATTTCAGACAACGCCCATATTTACTGTCAGTTCCTAACAATTTAAAGTGAAAACTTACTACGTTATCCTGATTTATTTAATTTCATTCATTCAACCAATTGCGCTTACTGCCGACATGTGACTTACGGCTATGTCAAACTCTATGGTTCTAATGGGAAGTTTATTTTGTCAGAAGTGAAGCGAATTTTTATTGTAAGGATTGTTAAGTTGTCTTAAATATTTTCAATTCTTGACCTGAATGACCTTTTTTTGGGTCTGCTCACTTTTTTATTTATTTACTTCGGTAACAAAATGCCTTTACGCACTGCCTCCCGGCTAAAGGGGGGAACGAGAAGGGATGTGGGGCTCACTGTGGCAGACACGACCGCTAGCAGTTCTACTCACTACAAATCTTCCGACGACGCCCACCGCTGTTGAAAAAGGGGCGGGGGGCCAGTGCCTAAGTATGAAGCTTCTGACACCCCGCCCGCGGCCAACGTCCCCCGGAATCTTCCCGGTTCCGGGGGCTTCTTCAGAGAGGTCTCTGCCTCAACCGCCTAAGACCACCCCCCTGGCGCTGCTGGACGGGCCCGCTTGGCCCGCCCGCTGCGCCAACGGCGTAGCCGGAGAGAGAGCGGGTCTCGCTCCCTCTCCCGCTCCGCGGCCTCCTTCTGCGACATCACCACTTCGCAGAAGGAGGCCATCGCCTTCCACTTATTTTTAACTACTATACTAACCTTGTCCCGTGTATACGACAACATCCTTCACATCGTATTAATTTAGTACCCATTTATGAACATTTTTGACATGGTACCGGTAAACACACATGAAACACACTATTTTAAGGCCTTACATATTTCAAAAGAAACCAGCCCTGCAAAATTTAGAAAAAAAGTACAAGTATTATAACAATATAAATTAAAATTATTAAAAAGAAAGTATAATAGAAAGATGTGGTGAACTTTATCTCAAGATCCTTCTGTAACTTTGTTTTTCATACTGAAGTTTCAACTTATTTACTTACTGTTCTTGAACTTTGGTAAAATTGATAAGTGGCGTTCTAAACTATGATGTTCCGAGAGCCTGAACTTTTCTCCTCGTAACTAGAGGTTTAGTTTTCAAGCGGCTTCAGTTTTCAGCCTACACCTACCTACATAGTACCAATACTATCTCCGTATTTAATTTAACGAAAATATGAGATAAATTTGATATGTAATAATTGTCGTAAAACGCTTAACTGCGTCTAAATTTGTGAGCCCGTGTCCAATGTAATAATGGGCGCTGAAATAAATACATTCAGTATAATTTTGATAATAATATTAGTATGTTTGTCTTGAGGCTATGAATCTCTCTGTAACAGCGATTCAAAGGGCTAATTAAATTAAAACAAAAACACTCCTTGATTAGTAAAAGTCCCTTAGGCCCCTCCGGTACTTGCCGGCAGCCTCTTGCCCGCTTCCTCGTATTAACCTATTTTTAGTTTGAGTTGTTGTCTTCGATAGATTATAATCTATCGAAGACAACAACTCCGTCGAGTCTCCTCGTAGGTGACGAGAAGACTCGACGGAGTTTCCCAAACGCTGCCCAGCCAAGTTGGATCCTCCTTTTGGCTTCCTTCTCAAAGTTATTTTAGCCTAATTGCAGAATCTGCCCGAGGTAGGTATATTCGGAAACAACTTCATTTGTTATTGACATTTTTTATTTTGACATTATTAATTCCTCATGATATTGTAATTTAATTTTATGTTAATAATTCTAATAATTATGTATGTTGTCTTTTCTGTGACGTGTAATGTTGTATTAACAATAAATGAGTATAGATCGAAAGTTTTAAAATTAATAAGACACTAAAAGAGAAAGAGACAGGTAATAAATATGTAGTATATTGAAAAACCACACCTAATTGAATGCTTGTATGTTATTGGTAAGAGTGCGCAATAAGGAATCCCAAGAGACTCTTGAAGCATTGAGCAGCAGTTTTCTGAATAAATAAAGTTGTTTTTCGTTCGGCTGCGGCCGCGAGCACCGGCGAAACTTTCGCAGAAGCGAAATAATTGAACCAAGGAAGTGTTTTACTCCGTTAATAAACAAAGTGGTTTGGGCGCGGTGCGTGGCCCCTCCCACACCTCACCCCTCACCACTCCAATCGAGTCTGGAAACCACGAGGTCTTGTAAGGACAATATATTAATTATGCATAAATAACACACATATATATTCGTACGTATACGCGTCGTGATATTTAAAGGGGTTTGTTTACTCATATCTTCTGAAAATTCTCATATATTATAAAAAAAAAAAAAAAACTTAATTGTATATTGATGATGTACGGAAGAGCGAGACCCTCTAACACAGGTATCTTCATACTTAAAAGGGGGCCTCGAACCAATGAAATGTAAATTTAGATTAAGTTAAAGAAATAAATATTTTGTATTTTTGTATTTTTTTTTTTTGTATACGAATGTGTCAATTAATTGATACACGTCAACAATACACATTTTGCTATACATACTTACTCGTGTAAGTAGATCGCTAACCACCCATTAAGCACCACTTGCAGGTGAGGCAGCCCCAGAGATTGGCGACTCTGGGTGCCCTTAGTACTGACTACCGGGGGGGAAACTAAGAAGGACCTGTGGAGGGCGCAGCGGGCGGGCCAGGAGGGCCCATCAAGCAGTGCCAGAAGGGTCTTAGGTAGCGGGGGCAGGGGGCCCCTGCTGTCTAACCATGGACCCTCCAAGAAGGCGGCCACACACGCTGTGGGAGGTAGGAGGGGCGCGTCCACTGCGTCTCTCTGAGGAGGTCCTCCCGGGGTTGGTCCGGGGGACGTTGGCCGCGGGCGGGGTGTCAGAGCTGCAACCCAGGTACTGGCCCCCCGCCTTTTTCTGAACAAGCGGCGGGCGTCGTCGGAAGATTTCTAGTGGGTGTTACTGCTGGCGGTCGTGTCTGCCGGTGGTGAGCCCCACACACCTCTCTCGGTCCCCCTTTGGCCGGGAGACAGTGCGTAAATGCATTTTGTTACCGACGTTAAACAAAAAAAAAGAAGAATCATACACCCATTTTAAAAAAAATATTAAATCATAACTCTATAAAAAATGATGTCGTGTGGTTTCACAACACGGAATGTTTTCTGAATTGTTCGATAGCCCAATGCCTCAATTTGGATGTTGCCTTGCAGCCCGCTGCAGCGCTCTAAGCCCATGTCGCCGTGATTGCTCAACACTACACACCGAAGCCGGATCTTTAGCGAGTTTGGAGTAAAACCTAAATATTTTATCGCCGCGCGGCGAGCGGTGGAAAAACGAAGTCACTACAGTTTTGGTGCAAAGCAGTTATCGAGTGCAGAAGGTCGCCTTTTTGATATGTCTAACTATGGACTCTATAAAGACTACTACTAGAGTACAAAATAACTCATAGCTGGCCGAACTTAGCAAATACATATAAGATAATCATTTTTATTTAAATTTTTTATGCTATTGCATAGCTTCTATCGCTGGCCTTCAGCGTGGAGACTGAATCCAGAAATTCCGTAACGAAAAAACCTAACACCTCCCACTCCGACCGGCACAGCGGTGATACTATTTAGTTTTTCCATCTATCGATATAGAGTAGAACTTTTAATGACTTTTTGAAATATCACGCTTGTCTCTTTAATTCAGCAACCCGCCTTTAGGTGGCATTGGTTGTATCGGCGTTACTGCGCATGCGTAATCTCCTTCTTTGCCACGCGATCTGGTGACGCTTTGCTTAGAAAAATTACTGCATAAATAAAATAAATAATATATTTATTTATTGCATAAGTTAATAAAAATGCTATGCAATAGCTTTACCGCGGCAGTCTCCGAGCGCCGCGCGTCTTTTTTTTTATTTTGTTCTAGCATTTTACTTTAAACCTTAACTTTGTAGCTTTTGTGAAACCAACGCACGCAACTAATTTTAACTATACGAGGCTCTGATGCATACTCAGTCATATAACATGATTTGTTAGAAGTTGCGCAGTGCAGACACTGCAAGTTGGAGTTAAATATTAAGTGAAGTCATCGATTAATATTAATCTTTTAAATAAATCGTGACAATTGCACAATTTCTTCCACGTGTAAGCATCACTTAGATGTTTTGAGAGGTTGAAATTCACTCGCTCTTGCTTGTGCGGTTGAAAGAAATGACAACTTTGACGATGCATATTTGGACTGCAATTTGTCGGACCTCAGGAATATAAAGTCCTCCCTCACTCTTTAAACTTCAGATAGCCAAAACGACCATTATTGTATGAGGCTGACTGCTTTATATGAATAAAGTTTTATTTTCGGTGACATCGATATAACAAGAGAACCATGAATAACGAAACGTATTGCTCATTATACTAAGTAGAACCTGAAGTGCTTGCACTCGTCTGTGTTATCCTTTCCTCGCTGCATGGACGCAGCTTTCTGGACACAGTATGCGGTGGGGATCGCGCGGTTGCGGCAGCGACGGCGTCACTCGAGCGGACCTCAAATATGTATAATGTGCAGCGGATTGCACTCCTCCCGCCCCGCAGCCGCCCTGCAGCTAGTGATGTACAAGACTCGAGGCGTCCGAGTCCCTTTGCCTAGAGCTCGGTGTCGTTTACAGGGGCTCGCCTCTTTTGTATGGCGCCGGGCGACTCGGGAGTCGTTTTTAGAGCTCAGGCGGTTTTAAAGTCTCGAATCCTTTTTAAAGGATCGAGCCCTTCTGATAGATATAAGCTCTTTCGAATGCTCGAACTCTTTTGAAGACTCGAGGCATGGCTCATAATGATTGCGGCTCGGCTAGGTTCAGGACTCCGAGTTTACCGAGCTCACTGAGTCTTGCCATTTCGCCTCGAGGCTTCGGAAATAAAACTCAAAGCCTCGAGGCTTGTACATCACTACCCGCAGCCGCCCCGCAGCCGTCCCGCAGTCGCACCGACACTGCACTGCATTTGCCTAAATGCCGTTACTTTTTCCTAGACTACGAGATAATTTAGACGCTAGTAAAAAGACAGAGCAGTTGTTTTGTGTCTGAAATGGTTTACTTTGATGATTGATGACAAGGAAATTACAGCAATTATATTACATGCGGCATCAAAACCATTACGCCAGAGATATACATTCTATGCTTGCATCTGTTGGAAACCTTTGCTCAATTTTAGTTTATGCAACAGGAGTTTGTTTAGGCACCTATCTTAATTGAAAGGTTCTGTTTAGGCATTTTGGTTAATTTCTGATGAATTGAGGCTAAGTTCTAATGGTCAATAAGTTATGCCCTCAAGCCTTTGCAAAAGCACTATGTGTCACCTTTGCAAAAGCATAATATCTTCTCTTAAAACCAACACCAAAATGTGGGAAGATCTTTATATTGTTTTGACAGACTAAATGTGCGTTTTATTAAAATTATTTTAATAACATTTTTGTTACAGTGAAATTCTTCTTGTCTGCATTAGTTTTCGTAAAAACTTAACGTCCTTTTAAGTATCGATGTTGTTACGACACAACTTAAATGACAAATCCTGAAACCATTTAACACATATTTAGTTACTGCCTTATAACAAATCTGCAAAGAAAAGCACTTTAAAAGACTAACTTCATGTCGTTGATTTTTCTCTTGAATTACTTTACAATGAATAACTGTTATTTACAACCAAGAAATGCGAGCGAAATACTTAAGAAAAGTGAAGTGCGAGTTCGATGAGATGGCGCTGATTAAACAGATTGCAATATCTGGTGAGGAGTAGTTGGCTGGCGGGCACTTCGACATAGTGGAAATCAATAAGTACCATATCTTCATACAAACGCACCGACCACGAGGACACGCTCATCGGAAGGGTTGTCACACAAACTCGATGACACAATTTATCGCTGCTAAAGGTGCTAGTTGCTAATGAACGCTCCGCTGCAATGTTTATGCATTTTGTTATGATGATTTGTTATGACCTTATCCTGCACGATGAAAAGCACTCGATGCAATCAAAAAAGCGTTTCAACTGTGGAATAAGTACGGTAACAAACGCACTCACTCATGAAATTGCATCATTATGAGTCATGTCCCGCTTAAAAGACCCGCAACTATAGACGCTGGGAAACATACGGCATGGAATTCCAAAGTCGAATGGGCAGACACAGGAACGACTTACCAAACTAATAATAATAATAAAAATATTTATTGGTGCACCATACAATTAAAAATTGAAAAAAAATCTACAAATGTTTGCATGATGCGCCAAAATGACCCAACTCAGCATATGATGCTAGTCTAATGTTCTAGCGCTGGTTTTCGGCTGGGCCATTTTGGGTGCAGTGCAGTTCGAGTTCTAATAAAATTTATTATTAAATAAAAGGCGTTGTACTGTACAATCGTTTATTCCAGACTGAAGTATCGAATGATAGAGCGCTGTGGTGCGTATTCCGTCTACCCACATACTTATTTTCTAATAATATACAACACCTCTCCCAAACTCGGTTCGCGTGCTGATAGTCTGCACAGTATGTGTATGACGGATGGATAAGCGACAACCCTAAGTGTTTGAACTATAATCGCCCGTTCGGGGTAAGAGTTGTCGTACTTATTAGTGTCTACTATAACTTCATTGGTCGGTGGTCGAATACTTGTGGAGATGGGCCATCCTACATATTGGTTATCAGCCAAGCTGCACTCCGCAGCTGATTTTCTAATAGAATAGAATAAAATTGCATTGGGATGACTTCTGCTGTCAATGAACTTTAAATAATACATACAATCATGCCTGTATCCAGAGGCATATTATACATCTGCATTTCGCCAATTATTTGGTCGCCAATTAGTTGGTTTCACGTAATAGGTAGGTAGCGTATTGCCGCTTACCGGAAACTTTGATTTTTAATTGAGGTTGACTTAAGCTCTTAACCATGGCTGATGTCCACCTTGTCTTGCTGAGGAGGCTGAGTACCTCCCGGTAGGGCGGAGAAGCCGCTAGGGAAAAGGAAACACCCAGAGGCCGTCGACTCTGGGTGCCCTTAGTACCGACTACCGGAGGGAAACTAAGAGGGACCTGTGGCGGGCGAAGCGAGCGGGCCGGGAGGGCGTCAAGCTACGACAGGAGGGTCTAAGGCGGCGGGGTTGGCAAAGACCCTCCGTGAAGTCGGCCACTCACACGTTGGAAGGGCGCATCCACTGAGCCTATCTGAGAAGGTCTTCTCGGTTTTCGTTGCGCGTCGTCGGAAGATTAGTAGTGGGTGTTACTGCTGGCAGTTGTGTTTGCCGGTGGTGAGTCCAACATACCCTTCTCGGTCACCCTTTGTGAGTACAAGCGTGTGCGTAAAAGCATTTTGTTACCGACGAAAAAAAATTATAAAAAGGGCTTCTAAGATTCCCATTTACTCATCGATACATTATGATGTTAAAACTAAGTCCAATTTTGGAATAATAATTTTAAGTCACACCTTTAAGTTCTAATAAAGAATACCTAACTAGGTAACTACTTAGTCACAAAAATGCTCGTATGTGACTTTATTGGAAAATCCACTTGTAAATTATAAACCCGTTGGTAGAATTCATTGCGTGAATAATAGTTTAAAATGGATTTGCTCGCGCCCGCAGCGACGCCGCGAGTGCTGCGTGAGTGCTTCATCAATATTGGACCACATGTGTACCCGCCGCGCGCCGCACTCGCTTCGGCTTTTTCCTCACTAACACACTCATATACCAAATGACATAAAAAATATAAATAATCGTCCGCTTTAAACTTTAAACACATTCTCAATTAAAAAATGCTATTATAATATACAGGAATTTTTCAATGATAAAATCATATATTGTTATTGTCTTAATTTTTTATAATTCACCTAGTACGCAGGCACTTCCCCCCCGACTGGTCTCCTTGTTGTGGTGGGGGGGCTGAGCACCTTCCGGTAGGGCGCAGGAGGCGCTAGGGAAAAGGTAACACCCAGAGGTGGCGACTCTGGGTGCCCTTAGTACTGACTGCCGGGGGGGAAACTAAGAGGGACAAGTGGAGAGAGCAGCGGGCGGGCCAGCAGTGCCCGTCAAGCAGCGCCAGGAGGGTCTTAGGCAGCGGGGGCAGGGGGCCCCTGCTGTCTAACGATGGCCCTTCCGAGAAGTCGGCCACACACGCTTTTGTCGCACAAGGAGGTAGGAGGGGCGCGTCCATTGCGTCTCTCTGAGAAGGTCCTCCCGGTTTTGGTCCGGGGGACGTTGGCTGCGGGCGGGGTGTCAGAGCTGCAACTCAGGTACTGGCCCCCGCCTCTTTCTGAACAAGCGGCGGGCGTCGTCGGAAGATTTTTAGTGGGTATTACTGCTGGCGGTCGTGTCTGCCGGTGGTGTGTTCCACACACCTCTCTCGGTTCCCCTTTGGCCGGGAGGCAGTGCGTAAAGGCATTTTGTTACCGACGTAAATAAAAAAAAAAGGGGGAAGCAGGCACTTAGTAGGCCCTTTGTTATGTTGCTATGCCCTTACAGGGCGTCACATTGTATCTATCCATATTTGTAACGACCTACTTCCATGTGACATGCAATAAATGATTTTTGAATTTGAACACGTTCCTTTATCGGTCACTTTCTTCACAGAACTGAAAACTCGTTTATAGTCACTGTATTGATCTCACACACACGCCCTCTCACGCCCACATACATTTTATTTGGGGGGGAATATAAACCTTAGTAGCTATTCAAAGTAATTATTTTTAAAAAGATATTTCTAGATTAAGCGTAGCAATAAAATGAATAAGAGGTGGCTATATAAGTTTTTATTCACTGAGTGAATACTTCGAATTACATTATACTTTTGAGAACAAGTTATTACTTGTGTGTGCTATACTTCGTTTGAATAGTCCTGTCGTTGACCTTCTCTCAAACGGGGACTAGGCGAGATGTCCAAGATTCCATAACCTAAGTCACTATCATAACGTTAGTTAGTACCGTTGTCGCGGTACACCAAAGTTAATCTAATTTAAGAGCTAACATTGTGTCAGTTATTATTTCATTCCATGTGAGGCGCTTCCGATGGCGCGTATCAATCAACAGTCAATACGGAAGTAGTTCGATTTAAAGGAGCTTTTTCTCAAGTGGGTTATGGAGGGAGTGCGGGCCTCGTATTTGTCAACGTCGGGAGGCATCGCGGGCCATTTGTCGATGCTGTATTTTCTGATAACATTTTATATGAACGCGACGAGCCAGTATCAACGCGGAGTGATCGCAATCGCTGAATTAATATCTGAGTCGTGCTTCCGAGGAATATTTAATATTGTATTGGAGTAGCTTGTTTACAAAACGGTGACTGCAAATAGCAATACATCGTAACTTGTGAGGCAATCTGCGACGTAGGGGGCATGGGACAGTCTTTTACTCTTTATTATAATGTTTTTAACTTTGTTTTTTTGCAAGTTTTGTTATAGGTATAGTCTTGATGCCATCAAAATGTATGTATAAAAATAAGATATTCGTGTTTATACACATGTACAAGTACTCAAATAAAACAGTCATTCTAGGAAAGGAAATAACTACCCACCAAAAATTAAACGTTTTTTTTATAGAAAACATATCGCATGCTTAATGGAATAGTGACTTAACGCAAAAAATACGATTTGTGGGACATCACTAAAGAAGATCTTTTAAAGAATACTTGTCCCACTTGTAAGCGCATTAAATTGATACTGATTTATTAATTAGTATTTCTGCCTGTGTTTTGAACGTTTGATTACCATTGATTCGATCTCAATAAGAATTAGAAAGACTGTATAAGTACGTAACTCAAAGCTGACCTATCTATTAATGGGTCGATGTTCCTTTAAGCATGCGGTATATGACTTAATTAATTGTAACTACTCTATCTGCGATCTGCGATTATGGTCTTGTTTTATTTTTTACCTGTTTAATTTTCTGTCTAGCTTATAAGCAGCACTGCACTGGTGCGTAAGTTCTAGAGTAGTCTTTAGCAGAAGTATTTGTGTAAGACTATCTAAACTAAAAGAAATATAAATATACAGGTGTTTCTGATATAAATGCATTTTTACTTCAATAACACAGTGGTATAGGGACCGGTGCAATGAGGGTTTATGATTATTCCAGGCGATGTATTATGAATGGCAGGCGTGTATGCATCTAAAAGCAGATCAATTTTAAAAAGAACTTGTACCACGAAAGTATAAGGAATGCTTCTGTGTAAAGTTACTGGTTAGTATTCATGTTCTATCTGCGAAATTAGGTTAAGTGTAGGTGGATGTTCCAGAATATTTTTAAACTAAGCTTAAATTTTTAGTCCTGTTTCTGGAACGGACAAACGGTCCCCCAACACAGATTTTGCTCTCCACTTTCCACGTAAGCAAAGACATAATCTTATCTCTCTCACAACATGGATGCTGAAATTGCTGAATAATTGATCTACGCCTCACTTACATATATACATATTGTCACGCCTTTTCCCCGCAGGGGCAGAGAGAGCACACTCTTCCACTTGCTACGATCTTGGCACACACTTTTAGCTTCATTCACACTCATTACCATTCTCTTACACTCCCATCGGTTCAAGCTACTTTTGGCCTGCCTTTTTAAGATAAAGATAATTTATTTGTCAAAATACAATATATTAAGGTGTTACATAAATATTAGCATCTTGCATTCTACCATTACTGGTGTACAAATATTGATCTTATAAACTAACAAAATAAAATGAACAAAGCTATTGATCATCAAAAAAAATTAAAAAAATTACATTACATCATATCCTTTAAATATTCACCAACAGCGTAATAACATTTTTCTATTAGTTTAGAATATAATTTTTGTTTAAATATAACAATTGTTTCCTTTTTATAGTCATTTGGTAATTTATTATAAATTCGAATAGCCATACAATATGAATTCTTACTGAACATGCTAGTGCGTTGATTAGGTACAGAAATTTTATAATTATTCCTACTATTTCTATTAGTACAAGATTTTTCGAATAGTTTTTGATTTTTATAGACAAATACACACATTTCATAAATATACAAACAAGGTAGAGGAAGAATAATATATTTTTTAAATAATGGCACGCAGCTGTCCAAATAATCAGCTCCAGTTAAAGATCTAACACATTTTTTTTGTACTCTGAAGGCTCTGCCTAAGTCAACAGAGTTACCCCAGATCACTATTCCGTAGCGCAAGATGGAGGAAACATAACCATGATAGGCACAAAGACCAAACCTTCTGACTTTTGACATGGAAAGTATTACGCGTATTTGCTTTTACAACATCACTTCATTTTATTTGGCATTCAATTTCATAACATCGTAGAACAACACACGCCACACAAAGTCGATAGTAACTGCAAGCACAAGGAAACTGCCGCGTCAAGGAAAATAAAGCAACCGAGGTCGGCTGACACGTATTATTTAGGCTTCACCATCGCGTCACTTTAAAAAAGATGGATGGGAAATATAATAAAAGAGCCGTGAGATGGCTTTGCGGGCTCAGGGGACGCACAATGCTACTTTTATACGGCGCTAGGAATCAAAGGAGCTGTCGTCGACAGCCGGACACAATGGCCGCTACTGGCCCGCGTTTCCACCTCCTCGATATCGGGCTGTTATTTTCTTTCGGGCCGCAACAATGGCCGCTAAGTGCTCGCCTCTATTATTGTATTGTAGTTGGAGAGCGCACTTATTACTAATGCCTACGTGTTGATACTCAGCAATGGCTTGTAATTAAATATGGAGTCGGCCCGAATTATTTTGCTTCATCCCAAATATTTCTCTGTCAAATCTAAGAGGGAGTAACGACGATTACTTTGTTGTAGGATTAATCTACATCAATTCAATTCAATTTAATTCAATTATTTATTCTGAACAATATACATTGTTTGGAACAATTCTATTATACAAATTGCATGCAAATACAAATGTCAAATTATTAAAGTGGCCCAAAAAAAAAGAAAGATTATTCTAATTAATTAACAATAATTCACAATTAAATGTCACTTAAAACAAAAAAATAAAAAAAATATATTAAACATTTAACCCGAATTGCCATTATCAATAAATTCATTCAGGTCATAAAAACCCTTTTCTAAAAGAAAACTCTTTATTCTTGAGTTGAAATTACTCTTGTAGAGCATAATCTTTAACTCGTTTGGCAATCTATTAAATATTTGGATTGACTGATAATAAGTACACTGCTTGATTGAATTATACCTGGGTAGTAATTTATGTTTAAAGTCTTTTCTCCTAGTACATTCTCTTATTTTTCTTTTTCTTGACTTTCATAATCATTATAAATGAAATGAAATGAAATGAAATGAAATGTATTTATTTGCCATTTAAACACGGTATACAAAAGGTCATATACATATTAAAAGGTCAAGCGTGTTTTGTCGAATTTCGACATGCAAAATTCAATTAATAAATCTAATTATTACATAAAATCTAAAAATAAAATCAATTAAGTAAATACATTAGATAAATTATAAATTCCAATAAAATAAAATAAGTTTCAATTACAATAGTGATAACAAAATAATAATAAATGCATTAGCGAATGTCAAAATATTCATTTAAGTTATAAAAACATCTATCAATCAACCAGGTTCTTAGTCTGCGCAAAAATTGTATTGTAGGCAATTGTCTTAACTCGGCAGGAATATTATTATAAATGCGTATTGGCATCACGTCACAATTTTTCTTATATAAAGTTGTCTTGCATGGTGGGACGACCAGTCTGTATGGATCTCTCGGACGTAGACGTTGAATGTAAACAGGGCTTTGGTAAAACTCCATATTGTGTCGTATAAACTTTCCTATCTCATAAATATATAAAGATGTTATAGTTAATAAATTGTATTTCTTAAATAATTGTCTACAACTTTCCCGGGGGCCAAGGCCACTTATGGCTCGAATACATTTTTTTTGTATTACGAAAACTTTATTCACATCAGTCGAGTTTCCCCATAGGATTATTGCGTATCTTAATACTGACGACACATACCCATGATATGCGAGGAGGGCCGTTTTCTCATTTGCAGTAACTCTTAAGCGATAGAGAGCAAAAACGAATCGACTTAACCTGTTACAAATGTCGTATACATGACATTTCCAATTGCAATGGCAGTCTACTGCAATGCCCAAGAATTTAGTATTTTTTACCTCATTTAGCATTTGCCCTTGACATTGTATATTAAGATCATACATGTTTGCTTTATGGAGGGTAGATGGCGCTGCCGTCCAGTAAACAGTGAGCTCCGTGTTTTTAATCGTAATTAAATCAATTAATGCAGTAATTATTGTCAAACTTAGCAGAACGTGTACTGTGCTATATAAATACCATGCTCAAGTGTTATCTCCAAAGAAGACAAGTTAAAAACATTGAATTATTGATGTGAAGATTGATGTGAAGTGACTGTTACAATTTTTGTGATAAACAATAATACAAAGGAATAAACATTTAAATATTTCGCAGATTAGGACTAAAACCTGTGCTACATCCTTGCTGTGCAATAATAACTTTATAATACGCTGTTTTGTGATATAATTACAAATAATGTAAGGTAAGCCGGTTACCATAATATTTAAAGGAGACTCAGTTAGTTCAATAGTGATCCTTAAACTTGTTCTACGAAAGTCTATTGTAGCTTGAACATTTTGAACAGTGAAAAGAAACGGATTGTGTGACAGACAGCTGATGGTCAGCTGACTAAGTGGACAGACAAGCCGATCGCACACGACGACGGCACGACTAAACCCGACACTTCTATAACAGTAACAGATGCGCTATTTTGGCACTAAGTGTAACTGATTAGGTGGTTCAGTGGTACTGCGTCCTGTTACAGTCTATGAGATCGTGGTTCGAATCTGGTCGAGCAAACTTTCACTTTTGTTTATTTAGTAAATTAGCTAGCCTTCTTTAATTTATTGTAAAGAACATTATTTACGAGAATGGCTCTCTGTACCAAGTGTGACAAGTTAATCATAAACAAACAATTCTTGAAGTGTTTACAGTGTGAAAAGCATTACCATCTGGACTGTACGAGCGTCTCCTTCGGCCGCTTTAAAATAATGACAGCTGAAAATAAAAAGTTTTTTAAATGCGATTCTTGTTATAAGACCATGCAAAGCAAGAACTCACCGCAACATAAAAATACAACTGCTACCTGCAACTACAGTAGTGAACGAGAAAACGTAACTCAACGCAAAAAAATCGTTATCAACATTCCTACGGACAACTCGTTTGAGGCCCTTTCTGATGACGATCCTGAGTACTCGTCACTCACTTCCACACCGAAAATAGACCTCAATAGAAGTTGTCCTACCACACAAACCTATAGTGATACAGAAAAAACAGACGAATTAAAACGAAAAATCATTAGCCTGGAAGAAAAATTAGAAATAGCTGAGAATGAGATAACAATATTACTGTCGGAGAATAATACCTTATCTAAAAAACTTAAGGAGTATGAACTCAAAATAAATCGTTTGTCGCTCATTTGCAGAACCCCAAAAAGTACTCCTAAGAAAAAACACCAAAAAAGGTTTTCTGGTAACAAATTGAACTTCTCACTTAACGAAGAAAATTCTCAGAAACAGGATGAAAATAGATCACCAATTCATCAAAAAACCACATGTCATTCGGAACACGATAAAAATACTGGCCCATTAGTTTCGAAGTCTCCGATTCCGGTGAAGACAGATCACACCAACAGCACTCCAGAGCAAAAAACCAGTTGCAACTCGATGTCTCGAAGCAAGTCGACGTTAGATGACGCTACTAGTTCTCCAGAGCAAGATATTAAACACATTTATTTATTAGGTGACGAATCAGTAAAAGGTCTATCTTTGGATCTCTTAAATTCAAGTTTCAGGAAACAAACATACAAATTTTATGCGCACGTCATCTCAGGTGGCACTAGTGTGGAAATGTTAAATCACTGTGACTCCATAATAAATCAATTAAAGCCAAAAGACATTGTTATTCTGAGTTTTGGTATGCATGACAAAAATATTCATTTGTTACACTCAAATATTTGTATATTATTAAATAAATTAAAAATGTTTTCCGTGGTTATGTTGCCTGTATTTAATAATCGTTACTTCAATGATATTACTTTGAATTATTACATAAAACAGTGGACATACCACTTTTCCCACTGCTCACACATTGACTGTCGGAATTTCAACGGCAATAACTTAAATCGGAAGTTCAACGGCAAAAACGGCATGCGTTTAAAACAGTACCTTTGTCAACAAATATATCTTACTATCGACTACATTGAATATAAAAATCAGTACTTATCTTACGAATTCATCCGAAAACATATCAAAGAATCTAAAAAAGCAACTATTGAACAAAATAATATACCGAAAAAAGGTACAATACCTTTTTATTATAAGAAAATAAAAAAAATATCCGCTTTACCGCGCGACAATGGCAAAGTGACTTCCCCTAATAGCAATAGTAAACAGCTTTTTCGTGCCTAAATCGGAACAAAAATTTACTATACTTCACCAAAATATTCATAGCTTACCAGCCAAGAAAGAACTACTCGAGATAAGTCTGTCTAACATTAGAACAAAAGTAAGCCCAGATATCCTCTGTTTCACGGAAAGTTTTATAAAACAAGGAGAAGAAAAATCGTTTAATATTGGGAATTATAATCTAGCATCAAACTACTCCAGACCACAAAAAAGAGGTGGATCTTGCATTTTAATTCGAAGAGGGTTAGAATATCAAAAGCTTACTTGTTTTGATGATTTGGCAATGATATTTCACTTCGAATGCTGTGCAGTACATTTGACCACAAATAAAATTGTTATAATATGTATTTACAGAACTCCCAGTAGAATCAAACGACATTTAGAGTATTTTTTTGACAAAATTGACATGTTGCTTTTTAAATGTTTAAAAAAAATTCCAAAAAAGAAAATAATAATTACAGGAGATTTCAATATTGACATGCTTTTAAATAATCAAGATTCCATAAGATTTCGTGAAATTCTGAAAAAATACAATTTTACCCTAAATATAAGCAATCCAACCCGGGGGAAGGCATGTATCGACTTAATAATTAGTAATATCACAGATGCAAAAGGTTATACTCTACCCTTATGGCTGTCAGACCATGATACCGCGCAAGTTTTAGCATTTAGTATTCAGAACAAAATTGAGGTGCCTGATTTTCTGTTTATTTTCAAAAGGTGCTATTCACAAGAAAATATTGAAAAATTCAAAAAACACATAGGTAGCCTCTCTTTTTGGAATGTTTATAACCAGACCGATCTAAATACAGCTTACAATGAATTTATTGAAATATTTACCTTGTTATATAACTTGTGCTTCCCCATAATAAAAAGTAAGTGTAATTCATCGAGTAAACTTAAATGGATTTCCAAAGGTCTTAAAACAAGCAGTCTGACAAAAAATTATCTTCGTCACAAGTACTATTCCAACAAAAGTAACAAAAATCGTGTTAAGTACCGGAAATATAACTACCTTTTTAAAAAGTGTATAAATTATGCAAAACGTATGTCAAATCAAAAATTCGTTTCAAAGAGCAGTAATATCTGTAAGGCAACCTGGACGGTTATTAAAAATGAAACTGCAGGAACGAATGTAAAAAGGGACTACACGAATAATATTATTAAAAATGGAGTAAAAATAACTGACCCTCTGAGTATTGCCTCGACTTTTAATGATTATTTTATAAATGACATAAATTATGATAATACCTCCTCTAACACTGACACGTTAAGAACTAGTTTATCTAACAGTATCTTTCTAACTCCAATTGATGAACATTATATATGTAAAGTCATTATGTCTCTGAAAAATTCACATTCTGAGGGATATGACTCCATAAATACTAAGGTAGTTAAGTTTTGCAAAGAAGAACTTAGCCCTGTGTTAGCCTTCCTAGTTAACTTATCGCTGTCGACCGGTCAATTTCCTGAAAAAATAAAATTATCAGTTGTAAAACCACTACATAAAAAAGGCGACAAATCAGACACAAGCAATTATCGGCAAATAGCTATATTACCGATTTTTTCAAAAATTTTCGAAAAGGTTATGCATTGTCAACTTACCGCGTTTTTCAACAAATATCAGGTTATCAAAGAATGCCAATATGGATTCCAAAAAAATAAATCTACGACATATGCAGCTTTCGACCTCGTACACGAAGTGTTGCAAAGTGTAAACAGTAAAAACTTTACGACAGTGCTATTCCTAGATATGTCGAAAGCTTTCGACCGTGTCCCTCATAATAGTTTATTAAAAAAACTTGAATTAAATGGAATTAGAGGTCCTGCCCTTCAATGGCTAGAATCGTACCTCTCAAATAGAACTCAGTGAGTAGAAATAGTTCAAATAGATAAAACGAAAACGGTACACTCATACAGATCTGATTTTAAAGAAAATAAATTTGGGGTACCACAAGGGAGTGTCCTCGGTCCTCTTTTATTTGTCTTACATATTAATGACCTACCTGACATTATAAATCACAAAATGCTAATGTTCGCTGATGACATTTCAATAATTATCACAACTGACAAAAACTCTTCCTTGGACCAACATGAAATTGACATTATTAATACATTGACATCAATAATCAAATGGCTTTCCAATAATAATCTTAAAATTAACTTATCTAAAACCAATATTATAAATTTCAATTGTTTTCAAAAAAAAACTATCAATATCAATTATGACGGACAAATTCTACTGAACGCTACTAGTGGTAAATTTTTAGGTTTAATAATTGACTCTAAATTGAAATGGAAGGAACAAATTGATACAGTTTGCAATAAAGTAAATAGCTTTTCATTTGCTCTGTACAAATTAACCAAAGTAGCTAGTGTTCAAACTGCCATTACAGCTTATTTCGCGTATGTCGAATCAATTTTAAGATATGGTTTATTGATTTGGGGCAATGGTACTGATATACAGAGGCTACTTATTGCTCAAAAACGTTGCATCAGATCGATTTGCTCCTTGCCGTCGGATGTATCGTGTAGGCCCTATTTTGTATCACTCAACATACTAACGCTCCCTTGCCTTTATATTTTATAAGTAGCTCTATATGTTAAGCAAAATGAGCAAAGGTTTATACAAGCAAGAGATGTGACTCAACGAAGCTTACGATATCCTACAAAACTAGTATTGGGAACCGTTCCTAACACAGAGAAATATCTCAAAAACTGTTATGCCATGTGTAGGAAAATTTACAACAAAATTCCCAATAATTTCAAGGACCTACCTACTAGCCGCTTCAAATCGATGTTAAGGAAATGGTTACTGGATAAGGCGTTCTATTCAGTTGATGAATTCTTAAGGTATGAATTGTAAAACTTGCAATCTCAATGACATTGTTCAAAATAAATGACATTTGAAACATACCTGTTAAATTACCTGTTTTAATCGCGCTTACGAAATAACCAACAATCAATGTGTAAATCTGTAGCTACTTTAAATTCCATAATCTGAATAAGTCTGAATGTAATATTTGCATGCTATTAAATATGGCTAAATAGGTTAAGAACTCATAATGTAATTTGACATCTAAATTGTACCCTATTTAATAGCAAATAAAGATATTTGTATATTTGTATATTTATAATTTGTGAATTGTATAAAATTAGTTTTGGAGATGTTAATACTAAGATTGTTTGACTCTAACCATTTGTGAATTTTTGCAATAGTTTCATTAATAACAGTTTCGTATGGAACTTCCTTATCGACGTATGGTATTATCAGCGAAATATCGTCTGCAAAAAGAATTGTTTGGAATTTAGTGACTTTCGGCATATCATTTATATATATGAGAAATAATAGAGGCCCGAGAACACTTCCCTGAGGAACACCAGACTCATTATGCAAAAACGAGGACCTGTAATCAACAGACTCATTGTTCTCATTAACTTTTGTAATTTGGACGCATTGCGTTCGATTAGTGAGATAACTTCTAATCCAGTCATGCGCCGTTCCCCTGATGCCGTATCTTTCACATTTGGTGAGCAACATGTTGTGATTGACAAGATCAAATGCTTTGCTCATATCAAAGAATACTACAGTTACTGGGATCCTATTATCTATGTTGAGTGTGATGTTACACATTAACTTATATGCTTAGCAAAGTGGGTCAGCAAGACTAGTATGTACAAGCACGTGACAGTTAGGATGCCAAGTCTCTTAAAATGTTCCCTACATGAGTCTTGTTGCTTAATACGTACCATTGTTCGTACAGCCCTTTTTTGCAGAACAAATGCTTTTTAGATATTATATTTATAGCTCATTCCCCAAAACAAGACACTATAGCGCAATCTTGATTCGACCAATTCATAATATACTAATTTAAGATGCTTTAAATTAACTTCATCACGTAGGCTCCTTAAAACATAGCAGGCAGAACTTATTTTATTCTCTATGTCAGTTAAATCATCTTTCCAATTCAATAAACCATCTAACTATATTAAACTTATGTGTAAAATTGTTTACTGATTTGAATTCTGTTTTTTGTTTATGTGTATTTATGTCTAAATAAATTTCATTTCATTTATCCATATTAATTCCTAAATTTTTTTTAACTTGTACAGATTTTACTATTTTGCCATCTAGTTCAGCGTTCAGAATGTCTGAATATCATCCTCAATTCATTAATACTTACTGGGCCCTTATTCACCAAACCTTTTTAATATTTTTTATTCATTTTTGGTAAAGATAAAAGAAATACTAAAAATATGTGTGCTATGGTTAAAATATCAGCTAAGATAATTGCAACGCGTTTCCATTTATCAAAAGCCCATCTCAGCTCAGCTCATTAGTCTGAGAGGGCATCTCTGAATGGTTTGCAAAAATAATAATATGAATGAGTTTAATTTAGTCACATAAATACTTGAGCGTTGAATGCCTCAACGAAGCCTCCAGTGAGGAAAAAAAGCGGAAAGCGACTACATAATTAAATGCGTGGTGTGGTGGCCAACTATTCTCGGGCCTAAGACTTGTGGCAGACAAAGCCTGAAAACGTGCTAACGAGACAGCGCATATCATGGTCCCTCTCTTATGGGTGACGCATCGATACATAATCGGTCTAACTTGCTGTTTTATATACAAAAATAACAATTATGGTCCGCTAGAGGGGACCATTTATGTAATTCCGTCTAACTAGCGGGCGCCCCACGTGACCTACAGGTATTTTTTAAAAAAAGAATACCCGTGGGACAATAAAAAGTAGCTTATAACTTCAGCTAGACTTCTTGGTGGGAAAGTGAAGCGTCACGTCTGCAGTTTTGTTTTATTTTATAAATTTGTGATATTTCAAAAGTTAATTTGTAATAACGGTGGACTATTAACAGTTAAATGTTTGTGAACGTACCTACATGCGTGTTGGTGAACGAAATAAAACAGTGCAACATCAGTTATCAAATTCTCTCAAGAAGTCCATGTGAGATCTCAGTATAGTCCCACATCTTTACTGGGGACTCAAGGGGTTTAGGGGAAGGGCATCTCATTTACCATGTATCATCTTTATTACCACTCATTCTCATTTACTATAATATATAAAATATGTTCCTAATATATCTCTTACTTGACACTGGCTAAATGTGCAAAACGCACAAAGCCATTATTTAAAAGAAAATAAAACTTCATCTATCTGTTGTCAGTGAAAGTTTTGTTTCTGTTTTGTCATTCCATGTCAGTTGAGTTTTGTTATACAACGTTTTAAGCCACGCATCAAGGAAAGGGAATAAAAATCCGCCTCCTGGTTTTAATCTGCCTCCTCACCAGTTTTCAGCTAAATCGGTTTAGCCGTTCTTGAGTTATGAATAGTGTCACTTACACAATTTTCTTTTATATGTATAGATATATATATAATAGGTTGGGGAAAAAGTCTTTTCGTATTTTTGTATGAAAAGTCAAGACATTTTTTTCAAAGTTTATTTACATTTATTTACTATATATATGTACCGTTTTGTTGAATAACTTTCTGCCATTTTGTGGGCAGAGACATTATCCCGTTACTGTAGAAACTTTGGGACTTCTGATCAAAAAAACGGGACAAATAGTTTTGGCAGTCCTCTCTTGAGGTCAACCTTACAGAACCTAAAGAATTCTGCAGAGACCGAAACAGGTGAAAATCTGAAGGCGCAAGGTCAGGGCTATATGGTGGATGCACTAGGACCTCCCAGTCGAACTCTCTCAATTTTTGCTGAGTGGCTAAAGATGTGTGTGGTCTAGCGTTATCGTGATGAAAGACCACACCCTTCCTGTTGATCAATTCCGGCCGTTTTCTCTCGACTGCTTCCTTTAATCTCATCAGTTGCTGGCAGTAAAGATCAGAATCGATGGTTTTGCCGGGCGGTAAAAGCTCATAATAAACAATGCCCTTCCAATCCCACCATACACACAGCATCACCTTATTTCGTGTTAGGCCAGGTTTGGCCACAGTCTGTGAAGCCTGGCCAACTTTCGACCACGACCTTTTTCGCACGTTCTTGTCGTACGTGATCCACTTTTCATCGCCAGTTATCAATCTCTTCAAAAACGGCTCGGTTTCATTACGTCTCAATAATGAATCGCAAATGAGTACACGGTTCATTAAGTTTCTTTGAGTGAGCTCGTGTGGCACCCAAATATCGAGCTTTTTTGTATAACCAGCTTTCTTCAAATGGGTCAAAACTGTTTTGTGGTCAATTCCCAGTTCTTCAGCTACATCGTAACTACTAATATGCCGATCTTGCTCCACTCTTTCAAAAATGGCGTCCATTTTATTCGTAACAGGGCGACCAGAGCGAGGTGCATCTTTAACATCAAAATTTCCGGACTGAAAACGTTTGAACCAAATTTGTGCTACTCTTACTGACACTGCATCAGGTCCATAAACATCACAAATTTTTTTCACTGCTTGAGTTGCATTTTTGCCTTTTTTATAATAAAATTTTAAAATGTATCGAATTTCTTCATTAGATTCACTCATTTTTACGGAGAGAAAAACAAATAAAAAATAGCGGGAAACAACTTTTTTTTATTTTTTTCTTTTCTTTATAATGGAACCTTTTTAATGTTACCAAAACCAGCCAGACACAAATAGTACAGTCAAAAAAATTTTATAATAAGTTTATACCTACGTTATGCGAAAAGACTTTTTCCCCGACCTAATATATAGATTCATGACATTATAGTGCGATGGGAAGCTATGGAGGTGGGTAGCCAGTGCGGTGGGAGGCGAGTCTGATGCATCATTGAGGCACTAACTAATTGTAAGGCTTTGTGCGCAAGGACGACGCCAGCCGGGCAGCCAGCTCATTACATTAACACACAACCTATTGATGCATGGCGGTGTATAGTTACTAGATAATAAGTGTAATCACTTCATTTGGCGATAGATATCTGACAAGAAGTAGGGCGGTTTTTTTAGATTATTTTATTTAATGGTTGCTGTGGCTTTAGACAATATCTACCGATTATCGACACCTTACCATCGTTATCAGCATCAGCACAGGCCTCCATAAACATCCTTTACCGACTTAAGGGTCGATCTTGCTAAAAAGAGTTATTGTCTTCTAATAAACATTCATGCACAAAAACTTTTTGTACCTAAGGTATGCAGGACTAGGGCTGGTGAACGAGCTCCATTACGTCGTATTATGCACTCGTATAATACCAATTTTGTAGATACCGATCTATTTTTAATATCTGAAATAAATTTAGGGACAGAGTAGCTGCAGAACAGCATAAAGGTTTGGATAGAAATGTGTAGATAATGAATTTAAACGTAATTTGTCTATTTTGTAAATCTATTTCATCTGTATTGTTATTTGTTATGTATTTTGTTGATTAATGTTATTTTTCTTTTTTAATTCACAGTTACAATAATTATTTTGTGAATAACGCTGTTTGTTGTTGTTTCTGTCATTATAAGTAACCGTAAATGTGTTTTATATTGTAACTGTTGGTTGTTCCAAATAAATAAATATAAAAACTTGCTGTGTACACTTCTCAAATTGTTTTATAATTCCATACTTTCTCTTGAAGCTGGCGGGAGACAAAACCATCTTTGGCGATTTTCTTGCTCGTTTTTTTACGATCAAGTTCCCTGCAGTGAATAGCGTTAGTTTTTATGTTAACTTTCATAACAGCTCTATTGAGCCAAACTCGAAAACGAAAATTCTCTTTCATACACACCAATTATCTAGTTCGAAGATAAGTGTCATTGACACTTGTGTTATGGATACGAAATTACGAATAAACATACATAACAGCCTAAAAACAATGAACATAAAGTCGATTTCCAAACATTTTGTCGTCGATAACTTTCTCTAGAACCTTGCCAAACTTCAAACTTCAAATATTTATTGCGATCATGAGTAGATACATAGAATGTTATAAAAGGTAAAGGTACATACATGATACCCTGTTAGGGCGCAGCAATTTAATATATAATTACTTACATACTATTTAATTAGTCACATGTTATATTATTTATATGTATTATTATCAGTGGTCGGAGTAGGTATATTGATTTTAGATACTTGCGTCATGAATAGTCATGATATCATAACATGGACATGCATTTCATTGCATGGACATATGAAATTCAGTGCGAGATTCTTTGTATAAATTAATGTTTTAAATATAATTATTTGTATAAATAAATGTTTTAAATTGTTACTATTATTTCATCCTTCTTCCTACTATACGAATGAATATTAATAGAATGCTCATTAACTCCTGACGACATCCACCTGGCAACAAGAGTCGCAAATTGCTAAGCTGCGAAATCCTCGTATCCGTGATGCACTGCTGGCTTCGCTGACTAAGTTCAATAAGAAGAATCCTCAAGAGAAGCTCAACACTAGCCACCTTGGGATAGGCGGAACTCGAGCGCCAGTCTTCGTGAGCGAACATTTGACCCCGAGCAATAAATATCTGCACGCCGCCGCACGCCAAAGGGCAAAAGAGTTTTCATATAAGTTTGTGTGGGTTCGCAACGGAAGAGTTTACGTTCGTAAGGACGAAAATCACCAAGCCATATCCATTAGGAGTGATGATAGCCTAGGTCTTATTAAGTAACCAACTATGTTGGATATATTGTATAATTACCAGTATTTAGTTACAAAAATGCTTGATATTTATTATCAGAATGTACAAGGACTGAGGACAAAAACTACAGATCTTTATAAAAATATTTTAAGTTGTAATTATAAGGTGATTGTTTTTACAGAGACGTGGTTAAATGCAGGTATATCTAACGCGGAGTTATTTGATAGTCGATATGTTGTTTATCGCAGAGATCGCATATGTTCACAAGAAACCAAAAAAGATGGTGGTGGGGTATTGATTGCTGTGTCACGTGACATTTATTCTGCTAGAAGCTACAATTGGGAAACGTGTGACATGGAGGATATATGGGTAACAGTAGAAATTTCTATGAATCATGTTGTGAGGAAGCTATCAATCTGTGCGATCTATCTACCACCACCCGTTAAAATAAACCAATTGAGAAGGTTATTGAATTCTATAGATAATGTAATAACTAACAATAGTAATGACACAATTATACTTGGGGATTTTAATGTGGGCATAATCGACTGGAGATCTGAAAACAGTTGCACTTATATGACTCCGTTATATTGTAATGTACCTTTAGGAAATTATCTCATAGATTTTATGTCATCAAACGACTTACTCCAATTTAACTGTGTTAAAAATAGTAATGTTCGGCTTTTGGACTTAATTATCAGTAATATACCTAAGACCTATGTATCCACACCTTTATGTTCTCTAAGTAAGAGTTACCAAATACATCCTAGTCTTCTCGTTAAAATTCCTTACGACAATAATGTTAAATATCTTGTTCCAAATATAAAAGATAAGTATGACTTTTTTAAAACTGATTATGAAATAGTTAATAGAAAGTTAAATAGTTACAACTGGCATAGTATTTTAGATCAATGTTTGGATGTAAACGATGACGAGTGTTTTATAAAAAAGTAAGGGAAGTAGTTGCCGAGTATGTATCAATTAAGAAATCCACAAAGATGCGTCACCCGCCATGGTTTAGTAGTGTACTGATTAAACTTTTAAATCAAAAAGAAAAAGTTAGAAAACGATTCAGGAAGTACAAAAATCCTCGCGACGAAATAGAATTTCACTTACTCCGAAATCGCTGCCATAAACTTTTAGATACGTGTTATAAAAATTATAAAAATAAAATAGAATCTCAAATTCCAAAAAATCCTAGAGCCTTTTGGAATTATATCAAAAGTAAACGCGGTGGGCAATCGACATTATCAGCTAAAATGTATATGGACGATTCGCTTGCACAAAATGGTCATGAAATTGCCAATTTATTTGCGGATCAATTTCGTTCCGTGTACTCAGGTTCGTTTGCGAATACTGTTTCTAACAGCTTAACTGACTTGCATGACAAATATATGTCTACGTTAAAATTTACAGAAATAAGTGTACTAAATGCAATAAAAAAACTTGACGTATTGAAAGGTGCAGGACCTGACGCAATTCCACCAGTTTTCGTCAGTCGGTGTGGCCGTTCCCTTGCGTTACCACTTTCTTTAATATATAACCGTTCCATTACCGAGGGGAAATTTCCAGATGAATGGAAAAAAGCACGTATAGTACCTGTATTTAAGAAAGGTGACCAATCAAATGTTAAAAATTACCGGCCAATATCTATACTCTCATGTTTTTCCAAATTATTTGAAGGTATTGTACATCCATCAATTGTAAGTCTAGTTAATAGTAATATTTCTGATCACCAACATGGATTTAGAAGCGGCTATTCAGTCTTGACAAACTTGGTTAGTTTTGTATCGGATTTGTCTCAGGATGTGGATAAGGGGTTCAAAAAAGTCAAAAGTCAAAAATACTTTATTTCATAAACTATTACATAGTACTTGAAAACGTCAAAATTATAAAAAAATAACAAAAACAAATAAAATATAACTATACTAAAATCACGAAGCTTAGATTCACTTGCAACCAAATAATTTAAAAAAACAAAAAACATTTAAGTGCAAGCGAATCTAAGTGCCAGTTCCGAGCCACCGCTCTGTAAGAAGAACTGGCAAGAAACTCACAGGCTATGCTCTTTTAAATTATCGATTGGTTAGTAACAATCTTCATTTGTCTGTGACGCTATACAATGCAACATAATATAACAATATTCATGCTTTAAGTCATTCATATTAGAATAGCCTGTATGAAACGGCGGCTTAATCCCAAGCATTTTTATCAGCCATATAGTCTTTAATAGAATAATATCCCTTTGAAGACAGCTTGCGTTTTATTGTTAATTTAAATTTATTTAGGCTTAATTGCTGTATATTGCTTGGGATTTTATTATAGAATCGCACACATTGACCTTTAAAAGATTTGTTAATTTTTTGGAGCCTAGTGGCAGGTACAACTAGTTTATGCTTATTTCTTGTGTTTAGGTTATGTATATCACTTTTCTTACTCAATTTATCAAAATTTTTGTGTACATATACTAGGTTTTCATAAACAAACTGACCCGCCACTGTCAAAATACCAATTTCTTTAAATTTATCCCTTAGTGAATGTCTACATGGTAGATTATAAATTGCTCGTATGGCCCTCTTCTGCAGTACAAAAATATTTTGAATATCTGCGGCACAACCCCACAGAAGAATACCATACGACATAACACTATGAAAATAGCAATGATAAACAAGCCTAGCTGTTTCAACGTCTGTTAATTGGCGAATTTTCTTTACCGCGTATGCAGCAGAGCTGAGTCTATTCGACAATTCACCAATATGTGGGCCCCACTGTAACTTAGAATCTAATATAACACCCAAAAATTTGGTGGTATCCACAAGGGTCAACTCATCTTCCTTTATTTTAATAGTGGTGTTTACTTGTCTGACGTTAGGCGTCACGAATTTAATGCATTTCGTTTTAGCCCCAAGTCGTTGCCATATTGCAAGTTGCCAAGTTGCAAGTCGATGCCATATATACTGATTTTTCTAATGCGTTCGATAGGGTTGATCATGTTATTCTTATACAAAAGTTACAAGCCTTTGGTGTTGGGGGAACACTGTTGGATTGGTTTAAATCATATGTGCAGAATAGACCTCAAAATGTAGTTGTGAATGGTTATGAGTCACACACCTATTATGCAGTTTCTGGAGTACCACAGGGTTCTCACTTGGGACCAGTGCTTTTTCTTATATTTATTAATGACTTAACAAACCGTATCAAGCACTGCAAAATGTCATTATTCGCTGATGACCTCAAAATTTACCGCCCAATTAAAACAGATAATGATTCTGCATTGATGCAAAATGACCTAAATGAAATATTAGACTGGTGTATTTTAAACTGTATGTCTCTCAATGTTCATAAATGCTTTCACATTAAATATACTCGTAAAAAAAGAAAACTTGCTACAAGGTATGAGATTAGCGGTGTCTCTTTATTAGAAGTTAATGAAATCTGTGACTTGGGTGTTACGATCGATACTGGACTAACGTTTAATAAGCACATTGACAGGACTGTTATAAAGGCTGCTCAAATGCTCGGTTTTCTAAGAAGGAACATAGTAGGATTTAAAAAACAAGAAACGAAAGTGTGTTTATATAATACTCTTGTCCGAAGTACACTCGAATATGCTAGTTCGGTATGGTCACCATTCTACGCTGTTAACTCGATAAGGATCGAAAGCATTCAAAAGGCTTTTACTAGAACACTTGCCTTTTCCTGTAACGGCTTCTCCCATAGAAGTTCATATGTACAACGGTTATCCAAGTTTAACATGAGTAGCCTTTATGATCGCAGACGAATCTCTGACCTTTGTTTTCTACATAAAATAATTCATAATAAAATAAATTGCAACAATCTTCTACAAAGAGTTCAGCTAAAGGTACCTTATTCTTATCCTAGACATAGAATCGATAAATTATTTCATACGAATTTTTGTAGGACCAATTTGGGTCGTAAATCACCTATGAACAGAATCCTCGATCAGTACAATACTCTCCAAAATCAAGATTCAAATGTTGACATATTTGGTAGTAGGTTTGACAACTTTAAAACTATATTAAAAAATACTTTTGTTTGCTCCTAACTTCCCAGTCTTTAAATAATTGTAACACATAGCTATTGTTTGAAATAGTTTACATAGTTTATAGTTAAATATTTATATAAAATACTTTATTATAGTAAATGTTATGTACACCGTAATTGTTAAGTATATCAGATGTAAGCCCATTAAAATAAAAATGTTTTTATAATGTGTAATATGCTTAATGTGGTTGTGCTATATAAATAAATAAATAAATAAATATTCACATTAAAATTATTTTACCACTCAAAGTCGTTGTCACGTAAAACATTCGCCCGTATACCGACTTTACAGGCAACCAATTTTTTTACTATTAAATTCTGGTCATCTACGCCACTAGCAGCATAGCGTTGAGAGTATTGATACATTTTTAACTAGTTTCATGTAATAATTTTGATGTTTCGGTATTTTTATCATAATAATCCGGAAACTCGGAGGCGTATCCATATTAACATATACGTTTGATGTCAGTGACCTTAATTCAATATACCTACTCCGACCACTGATTATTATACTCATATATACCTGTATTATTATTTTCCGTTATATTTATGCTATATAATATCAATAAATAATATCAGGAGTAAATATCAATGTAATATTCTGAAAAGTGCCCCTGGTGCGTGCTTTGGATACCAAGAGCCCACCGATAACACTTTTATGCATAAATATATTTTTAAGTTAGCAGAGCGGCGACAGCTCAGTGGCAAGACCCTATGTCATGAACATCTAAGGCACTCGCTATTAGGAAGTCAGTGCCTTCTTATACCCTGGCAGCTTTTCTATTCATAGAATGATGTTTCCCTCTGTGTTTATTTATTTATTTATTATTTATTTATGTTTACATTATACACATACATTACACAAATACAATAATTACGATGTACAAAAAAAAAAAAACAGTAAGTTTTGTACAGTACATCGGATACTCATGATATCAGCTATAACATACATTACACCATTAATTAAAAATAATAACAATAATTACACAAAGTAAACATCAATTTGACATAACTATAATTCCGCAACTACACTATTGTTATCCATGTGTGAAATGAGAATTACAAACCAGTAAAGTACGCTTTTAATTTAGGTTTAAGATTTTTTTCATCTATCTGGCTTTTAACTTGAGCAGGCAGTGAGTTTAATAAATAGGGCACAATGTAACATAATCTGCGCTTTCCATAAAAGTTGTTGCAATTTGGAGTGACAAGTTTCGTGGGATCAGTCACGCGAGTAACTCTGTTTTGAGTTGGTTTAATTTGGAGCCTGTCATTAAAATATTGTTCAGCCAGTAACGTATACCCAACCTTATTATGGATATGTTGCGGAGGTCAAGCGGCAGTCTCTAATGTAATAAGAGTGAGCAGACCCTGGGCCCTAAGCTTACGTCTGGACTACGCCCTAGGGCAACCGGGGTTATGTTACCGAGCTTTACGAGCAGTAATTCTAAGGAATATTCTGATTTATCGTTTCCAAGGAGAAAATATTGTGACTTTTTAATATGCTGAACTGGCTGTTAGTAAGTAGCTGCAGAGTTAGCTAAAAATCATTACATATTAAGCCGGGCGCGGGCCGGCAGCCGGTGGGGCGCGGGCCGGGCGGTGGCGCGGCGATATGTTGTGCTGATTAGTTGCGTCCGCAATCGGTATGGCGCGAGCCATTATAACTCATAGCGAAGCGCTCGTAGCTCTGCGGTGCTCGATGGTCGGAAACGATCGCCGAAGTACAGCAGAGTTTACGGAGGTCAGTCCTTGGATGGGTGACCGTTTGTGTGGCATTTGATATCGAGCGCTTCCGTGCTTCGGAAGGCACGTTAAGCTGGTACTGGTTATCACTAAATGTGGTAGTAGTTAAGCCATGTTAGAGGCCTAATAAGCGGCTTCATAAATTCCAACAGCAGGACGCCATACACCTGCCTCCGCCAATCCGCACTGGGTCCGCGTGGTGGAGTATGACCCAATACCCTCGCTTGGTATGTGAGAGGAGGCTCGTGCTCAGTAGTGGGACGTTAATGGGCTGTGATGATGATTATAACTCGGAACATACTTAATTATATTTTAATAATTATCAAATTCGTCTGCGTGACACGTTCCTCATTTTAATCGCGTTTTTGCGCGAAAGTAAAGAATAGTCAGGTTGGAGTTAGTTACTTATATGTTAATTAAACTACTACTTACTAATATACTAATATAAAAATAACATAAAAAATACTACTTATAACGCAATAAACAATTTGAATTTTAAAATTTGAAAAAACTATAATATAACTCCCGTCAATATCTGGCCAGCTGTTTCAGAGAAGTCCTCCCAGGAAGTGTTCCGCGCTGGAAAAAAATGCATAGGCGAATTCAATCTTACACCAATTGGTTTAAGATTTAAAATTTCATTACATAATGAATATTTTCTAGTTATTTGGAGATCCTATTATTAAAGCTACAGAAGTGTCCTATGAACTGTGAAACCCCTTTTTGCCCCCTTCGAAAACTTAGGTGCTTGCGGGATGTTGCGCATTTCGACAATTTAGCGAAATCCCCTCTTAGTGAGCGCCGAAGTTCTAACAGGAACCCACAAATTTTATGACTTCTAGCTCTTATAGTTTCTGAGATTTCGTGAAGAGTGAATGAGTGATCTTTCGCTTTGACTTCGAATTTTTAAATATTTGTTAAATATAACCTGCCGGCCGCCTGCGCTTATGATATTAATCATGTTAAAATCACCTTATAGCATCAGATAACAATAAAAGTCCTCAACAGACAGACAAACACAGATGTTCATAATATTAATACTATAAAAAATAGATACAAAGTGTGACGTATTTTGTAGCTTTTTGACTCTATTAACGACGGCTATGAATAGGTATGCATACAAGTTTTTTTTTTAATGTGACACGTCATCATGACTACATCCTGCCTGATGGCAAGCAGTCGATGCAGTCCCAAACAAAGAAGGCGCTTCAATCGTGAAATAAGCACGGTACAAAGCGGGGTTCACATGAAAGACTTTCCAAATTTCTTGGTTCGAGTGCTAATAGTCTGCACAGTATGTGGATGGTTTCCAAGACCAGAACGTGATGTTCGCAAAGGAGAGGCCGCGATGAGATCGAAAAGCTCCTCAGAACACTCGCCATAGTAGTTCCGGTAGAAGACACTGAGAGAGGCAATGTATTTACTGTAGGTCCTCGAGAGAGGCTGTTACCTCAGCGTCCCCTATATTGCCCAAGAGCAACATGTCATTAATATGCAGAAGAAATAGAGTAGGAGAGAGCACTGAACCCTGCGGCACTCCGATATTGGCCATGTAGAACTCGGAGGAACTGCCCTCACAAAGGACACCAATCCTTCGATCTGCTAGAAAACCTGCTGTCTTCCTGTAAAAAATGATAGTGTGATGACTTTTTTTAAAAAACTTCTAGGTAATTTAATTCTTCTATAATATAAACGGACAGCTCACGGGTAGAAAAGGTTCTATTGGCCCAATTTGTGTACAGAACCCTAAAAAGACAGTCTCAAATATTCGTTATCACAAAGAGTGGACCAATTGAATGCACATTTCCTCTTTGCGAATGTTAAATTGACCCGAATCGGAGCTCGGGGGGACAAATTAATAAATCGTACATTTTTCTTTGGAACCGTTCGCTGCTCGCTGACAAATGAGGCCATAAATCGAAACCGTTAAGAAATAACGACGTCACCTATATTTGTTGCTGGAATTGACTTCCAGAACTTTTTGAGAGAATTGAAACCTTATGTGGTGGGTTTAAAGATGTTTAACTGCAATGATTTGTGGTACAATTAGCGACAAATAATTTATAGCCCTAACGCTTGACATTAGAGACGTGTGGCGCTTTGGATGTAACCAACAGTATGTCGCTGACTATACAGCGCGGCAGGTGTCTTGGGGTGGCTGTGGGGGGGGAAGTATTAGGTCGGGGAAAAAGTCTTTTCGCATAACGTAGGTATAAACTTATTATGAAATTTTTTTGACTGTACTATTTGTGTCTGGCTGGTTTTGGTAACATTAAAAAGGTTCCATTATAAAGAAAAGAAAAAAATAAAAAAAAGTTGTTTCCCGCTATTTTTCATTTGTTTTTCTCTCCGTAAAAATGAGTGAATCTAATGAAGAAATTCGATACATTTTAAAATTTTATTATAAAAAAGGCAAAAATGCAACTCAAGCAGTGAAAAAAATTTGTGATGTTTATGGACCTGATGCAGTGTCAGTAAGAGTAGCACACATTTGGTTCAAACGTTTTCAGTCCGGAAATTTTGATGTTAAAGATGCACCTCGCTCTGGTCGCCCTGTTACGAATAAAATGGACGCCATTTTTGAAAGAGTGGAGCAAGATCGGCATATTAGTAGTTACGATGTAGCTGAAGAACTGGGAATTGACCACAAAACAGTTTTGACCCATTTGAAGAAAGCTGGTTATACAAAAAAGCTCGATATTTGGGTGCCACACGAGCTCACTCAAAGAAACTTAATGAACCGTGTACTCATTTGCGATTCATTATTGAGACGTAATGAAACCGAGCCGTTTTTGAAGAGATTGATAACTGGCGATGAAAAGTGGATCACGTACGACAAGAACGTGCGAAAAAGGTCGTGGTCGAAAGTTGGCCAGGCTTCACAGACTGTGGCCAAACCTGGCCTAACACGAAATAAGGTGATGCTGTGTGTATGGTGGGATTGGAAGGGCATTGTTTATTATGAGCTTTTACCGCCCGGCAAAACCATCGATTCTGATCTTTACTGCCTGCAACTGATGAGATTAAAGGAAGCAGTCGAGAGAAAACGGCCGGAATTGATCAACAGGAAGGGTGTGGTCTTTCATCACGATAACGCTAGACCACACACATCTTTAGCCACTCAGCAAAAATTAAGAGAGTTCGACTGGGAGGTCCTAGTGCATCCACCATATAGTCCTGACCTTGCGCCTTCAGATTTTCACCTGTTTCGGTCTCTGCAGAATTCTTTAGGTTCTGTAAGGTTGACCTCAAGAGAGGACTGCCAAAACTATTTGTCCCGTTTTTTTGATCAGAAGTCCCAAAGTTTCTACAGTAACGGGATAATGTCTCTGCCCACAAAATGGCAGAAAGTTATTCAACAAAACGGTATATATATATTGTAAATAAATGTAAATAAACTTTGAAAAAAATGTCTTGACTTTTCATACAAAAATACGAAAAGACTTTTTCCCCAACCTATTATGTTTTTGTGAGACGTCAATAATGTGGAGAGATTAATGGCAGCAGCCTACAGCGCTCCATTGTGCCGCTCGCCGCAAAAGAACTAATAAAAGAAGATAGGTGACCGATCAAACTAATAACTGAGTGAACTGAGTCGGCTCTTCGAACAAACGACTCTTTTACGGCGAATAACCCGTCACTCCCGGCGCAAATTGTTTTTTGTAATAGCTCCTTTTAGAGATTTGGTTTGTTAATTAGGAAAAAAACTTCTGCATAGTTGTATACGCGTAAACATTAAAAAATTCTAACAAATTCAGAATCTTTTCATTTTGCTCCGTATGCTATCTTCTATTATATGGCAAATATGCTGAAGTTCTCATATATTACTCATCACCTTATAACAGTCCACTGCAGAACAGATCCTTGCGTAAATTGTCGTGCTTTTAGAATGTAACATTGACGTCGTCGACATTGATTCCTTCTGCATGATTCTTTCTTCGCACCAAATTTTATCAAAATCGACCTAGTCTGCTTTAAGCTCCCAATCAGAGTAACTTTTCCATTTATAGCAATAGCATTTTCATCACTTGATGATACTATTCAAGTTTTGGATGGATAAGTATTCAAGTTTTGACGATTATTCTTTTAATTGCGTCGTCACTGGGAGTGACAAAACTTCCTACACGTTCCACCTCTATTGCCCCGAACTTCGGAAATCTTAATAACGCAAACACGCGCCGAGCTCAATGACAATGCTCATTTTAATAACTGGCCTCATAATTGTGCCATCACAAGTTCTCGAACTCATCGGGTTGAGTTTCAGTTATCACGGGCTCTTGGAGGTCCGCCCTTCCGCCGTTACGAAGACGCTGGAACTCGAATTAAGATAGGAGCAACGAACTCGTCGCCGCTGTTGTAATTGATCTTTTTAACCGTTTTGATCTTTACATATAATATTTTTATTGGTTTCCCAATTTTAAGTAAAATTTTATGGGAATGTAAGTTTGTTTGTTAGTTTTACTGTAAAGATGATAGAACTAAGAGGTTCCATTCTCAAAGTATGCCAATCATTTTGGGAACTATTCGAAAGGGACGAATAGGGTAGGGTCCGGGGAGCAGACTTTATGAAGCGAATAAGGTCAAGTGTGCGGGCATTCTCGAGCAAAGTATAAGTTAAACTTTAACTACTTGTGACATGATTCTAAATATTATCGCTAAAAACTTTCTGTTAAGAATGTGTGCAAGGATGTCGTAGCAAGCGGAAGGATGTGATCTGCCTACTTTTACGAGAAAGAGGCGTGATTTATGTACTATCTGTTTCATTATCGCAGCAGCCTATGAATGTATAGGGATCCTACCTGCAAGTGGTACACCTGCCGATCAACGGACGAGGCTCTGGCGAACATAACAGTGCCTGGTAAGCGGCAATAGGCTCGCCACCTATTACGTGGGACCAACTAAGACGTGTTGGCGTATAATATGCCTCTGCCTACCCCTTCGGGGAAACAGGCGAGAATGTATGTATGTTAACGTCATACCCACAAATGTGTTATTTTTGCAGAGTAGGACATTTTGCTGATTTTTTTTAAGAAGCTGACAGCGGTTGTAACTGAAAATATCGAGCCCAATGGCGAGAAGGCTTCTGTTCAGTTCCTGGACGAAGGTAAACTGATGAATAATCAGTTTTAATTTTCTTGTCCAGTAATTTCACCGCTACTTAGACTGATCGTCCCCTGTCTGTCCGCTGTGTTATATATAAAACACAGTAAGTAATTATTTTAAATAGTTTTTGAGCGGGATATTAAAATGTCTTCATATTATTTAATATATATTTTATTTGACTAAATGGCATGACCACGCTTGTATACAAGCTTGCACAGTTTATGTTTGTGTACCAAACTCAAACGGTCTTGAGGCCTAAATTATCAGGTATTCCTTTATGGATAAAAATTTACGTAAATCCTTACCCGAGAGTTGTGTTTACTCTACCAACAGCCGTTTAAAAGATTTGTAAAGGGTTTTACTGTGAATTGAATGGCTCCACTTTTTACCATTTAAGCCGTAGTCGCCGCCGGTTCATCACTGAATGTGGCGGGTCGGTCAGCTCGCGAAAACACCGGGTAACTCGATAAGTGGTCGCAATTAGCGACCGCCCCCCCCCCTTCTCTAGCTCCTTTCCCCCCCTGTTCCTCCCCCGCCCCCTCCGAGATTCCGTTTCACAATTAAAACTTACCGCCGCTTTATTATCTATCCGCTCAAAGTTCCGCACTTATTCATTTCACGAGAAGCTACTGAAAAAAGTTCTCGCGTTTTAACAGTAGATCGGAATTAAATTTCTCGAATTACGCTGATGAGTTCCAGCGGTGAGGCCCGTGCTGGTCTGCCACATAGTACAAACAAGTAGGTACGACATGTTCATACATACGCACCGGACCACGCCTGTTTCTTTGAATGGGCAGGCAGAGGATTATAACACAACTATTCGTCAACTACGTGTATTAGTCCTACGTAATAGGTGGCGAGGCCTAATTCCTCTTACATTTATGTTTGCCAGAGCTTTATCGCTGCTAAAGGTGCGACAGTTATGGCTAGGCCGCTGTACGCAATACCATTCGCGCCGAATACACATTTTTTTTTCGATTGAATAAACTATGAGCGACAGCTGTGTGTTTAGGCTATTATCGCTCATCTGGGCTCGAGTTTCCCTACTTACTTGTTCCCACTAGGGCGCTGGTCTCCGGGGGCCGCTAATTTCCTCCATCCACCTCTGAATGAGGACGCGTATGTTGCTGCTGGAGTCACCATGTGCTAGCGTCTGTCTACATTATTGCCTCTATAAACTACCCTCTACGGAGCGACGCATTTTTGCAGGTTAAATAGTTTCAATCAAAAGGACATAATTTATTTATTTATTTATTGAGAAAACCAACAGCGTATACAGTTAAACAATTAACATAAGTACTTAAAGCTAGTATGGCCAATAACAGGTTTCCCTAATATAACAAACAATGTGAGTGGTAAGCAAAGAAACAATTACAAGTAATAAAATATAAAAGAGGCAGTTGCTGTCTAGTGCTAATAACTCCTGGTAATTCTGGCAGTTATGTGGTAATTAAAGAACATAAAACTATTATAAAACTAATATAATTACATAAATAAAATAACAATATAATAGAGGCTATGAAATAATGTTAATGTAATGGCTATGAAATAATGTTAAAGTAATGGTTATAAAATAATGTTAAAATAAAGGTTATGGATTAAATGATAAAACAATTTTAAGGAATTGCGGAAACTAAAAAGACTTAATTTTGTCCTTTAGCGTGGTCTGTACATGGTGTTTGAAAGAACTTTTAGAATTAGAAAAGATATCAATGTGTCCAAATAGTTCGTTATAGGTACGTGCCAGAGGAGAGAGAACTGAGTTACGAGAGAATAAGAGATATCTTGAGATAGAGTGAGTGAAGAATGAATATTGTTAATGTTATATTATATTGCATTGTATAGCTTCACAGACAAATGAAGATTGTAATTCTAGTAAAAAACCAATGGACATATTTAAAAGAGCATGGCCTGTGAGTTTCTTGCCAGTTCTTCTTACAGAGCGGTGGCTCGGAACTGGCACTTAGATTCACTTACACTTAAATATTGTTTTGTTTTTAAAATTGTTTGGGTGCAAGTGAATCTAAGCTTCGTGATTTTAGTATAATTATATTTTAATTGATTTTTTTATATTTTAATTATGACGTTTTCAAGTACCATGTTTAAGTTTCAAATTTAAGAAATAAATATTTTTTTTACTTTACTTTACTTATTTACTTTAATGACAACAATATGATAAAGTGGGCGAATAAGTCAACGGCTGACAAATAATGATTGTGGCCCATATGCGAAAGGAAGGAAAATACATGCTGCGCCTGACACCAGATAAACTGGGAGCCAGGCAGAAGGGAATGATGATGATGAGAACTGTTTCTCATCGTCAATGTAGGTCACGGCTGCCCAGCTATACACAGGGCGGTTTTCAAACAATCAGCATCTACGACGCCGGAAACATACGCCTTCTGCTTACGGCATTTACTTTATCCAGTGCAGAGTTTTGAGAGATAACAAAATCCCAAGCAATATACAGCAATTAAACCTAAATAAATTTAAATTAACAATAAAACGCAAGCTGTCTTTAAAGGGATACTATTCTATCGAAGACTATATGGCTGATAAAAATGCTTGGGATTAAACTGCCGTTTCATACAGGCTATTCTAATATGAATGACTTCGAACATGAATATTGTGAATGTTATGTTATATTGCATTGTATAGCGTCACAGACAAATGAAGATTGTAACTTCACAGACAAATGAAGATTGTAACTAACCAATCGATAATTTTAAAGAAATGAAGATTGTAACTAACCAATCGATAATTTTAAAGAGCATAGCCTGTGAGTTTCTTGCTTGTTCTTCTTACCGAGCGGTGGCTCGGAACTGACACTTAGAATCACTTACACTTAAATATTTTTTTTGGTTGCAAGTGAATCTAAGCTTGATGATTTTAATTATATCGCACCATTTTCAAATATAGCGTTATATTTTGACTTATCAATCAACTTAGATTACTATCTATGCTCAGAAATAAGCTAACTAGTATTTAGGCTATATATTCAATTAATGTAAAATATATATAATTACCCGCCGCCCGAAATACAGAACAACATGGACTTATTTTTAAAAAAATCTCTCTAGTACTTACAGTAGATTGAGGCAAGATGCGCAGTGTATGTGAATGTGATATTATACATTTTGCGACGCTAAGCTTGCTTGTATGGAACCTTTCCAGCTATAATGTTATTAACGTAAACAGACAAACGTTTTACTAGTAGCTTATAAAGTCAGACGTTTACTGAATAACAGTTGAATATATCTACTTTTCCCTAAGGGCCCTTCTCAGATTTCCCGCCACGATCTCGTCAAGAATTGTCGGTAATTAAAACTATAATAATATCTTTGGATGCAGCGAGCGAGACGTTATATTGTGGAGTTCTTAATGGGATTCTCGTGAACCCAGCAAAGAGAGAAATTTTAAATAAAAAACTGGCCAAGTGCGAGTTGGACTCGGGGAAGGGCTACGTATCATGATCAATAGAAGCAATAAATAAATCATGTCTATGGTACCCCTACTTTATTGAAGCAGGTTTGTGGTTGGTGGGTGCCTTTTATTTTCACATAATTATTATCACAGCAGCTTTTTAAAGTCCACTTCAAACATTAGCCTACCTAACAGATTACATTCTATTGGGGATATTTGCCCAAAATCACCACGCTGAGCAGGCCGGTTGGTGATCGACTTTCAAGCCAGTACGCAGGATGACGCTGCTGCCCATCATCCGGTAGGATACCTAAATATCACTATTCATGAGACACAACCTGGTGATAGGCGGACGTAAAGCGGAGTCTTAGTAATGGGGTCCCCTTTGACCCTGGGGGTACAGAACCCCTCAAAGCAATTGGTGCTTGTTCCAATGTTTATTTTCTATACTACTGCTCTGCAGTGTTGGGCAAAAATTAATTGTTAAAACAATTAACAACTAACGATTGAATTGCCATATTAAGTTACAACTAACAATTATAATAATTAGTGGTAATTGCAAGATAACACAAATAACAAGTAATCGCTTGTGCTTGTTAAACTTTGCAACTAGAATTAATTACTTTTGCTTGTAAAATTTTACAATTACAGTTTAATATTTGTTAATTGTTTGATGTACTTTTACAATTACAGTTAACAATTAAAGAATGTCGAGTCGAACTGAAAAATAAACAATCCCATTATATTGTAATCTGTCAAAAGGCATGTAAAGCCTGGATTTCAAAAGCCTGTGCATATAATATTATTATTATTATAGAATTATTAGCATATCTTCAGAGTTGCATTTCTGCACATTCGCATTTTTTCGAATTCGCATCTCTTCAGATTAGCATCTTTACAGATTGTCATTTCTTCGGAGTCTCAGTTATTCAGAGTACAGTTACAATCAAAAACGAATATGTTAAAAATAAGTTCCTTTGAAAGTTTTTTTCCTTATTAAATTTAATAAGTAGTAAGTTTTTTATCAACTTAAATTTTCGTAGATACTTCTTTATGCAACATAAGATCCTCCGGGAAAGTTAAAATTCAACTTATTTTACGTGCTCCCTTTTGGAATACAAATACAAAAAATACAAAAAAGTTTATTTTAGTTACTTAGTCTACTACAGGCATAATATAAGTAATTATATATAGCATAAGTAATACACCAAACAAGTTATAGTATAATAAAATTATAATTATAAAATACTATTTCTTTTTCTTATTTTTCTTATAGTGTTCGTAAATGTGTGTGTGTGTGAGTTTGTGCAGCATATACTTCATATTTCATCACACACGTTACTTCCATTTCTTCAACTTCCAGCTGCTTCAACATCCATTTTGTTAGCTAGCGCGTTACTTTACCAGAAATTAACCCTTAACGACGTTGAACAACCTAAATGTAGAACAAGCACGCATTTTAAATGCCTTCATTAACGCGTAGTTGGACATTAACAACAACGTTAACGTTCACACTGATGCAGAAGTAGCATAACAGTTAACTAGACAAGTTAGTTAAGTAGATAGTAAAACGAATCGGGAAACCAATTATTTGTTAACAACTTATTGCTCCTAGCTGTTCATCAGTCTCTCTAGTAAAAATATAATCAGTAAGAAAGAAACTGTATAATCAATAATAAATAAATATTTCTGACACTTACACCAATTATTTAGTTCCAAGATAAGTATCATTAAGAACTTGTGTTATGGATACTAAATAACGGATAAAAATACATGAATACTTTTTTTTTGTAAATACATATTTAATATACACAGGATACACCCAGAACAGAACAAATATACACACAAATATTTGTCCTGTGTGGGAATCGAACCCACGACCTCAGGAGTGGAGAGCGGGTATACTCGCCTCCACGCCATATCGGTCCTCAAAAGTTCGTCGGATGAAGTATGTAACAAAGCATAAAGGTGGACGTTTACGATACGGCAATTGTGTCACAATATATAAACAGGTGCTTGCTCCTGCCCGCGGCCCTGCCTGAAGAACCACGCTTTTTTTTAATCAGGGTAAACCTTTGTCCTGTCTGTCTCTCTGTAAATGGAATTTCATAAAGAGTTTGATTGTCGTATCGTAACAATCAAACTGACGCATCACTATTAGCAGTAAGCGAGTACTAATAAATAATAGTAGATAAAATTTCACTTCACTGTCAATATTTTATTGCATATTTGTTTCTTCAAGCTTCGCAAAGTCCACAAAATGTTGCCACTCCATAACACTATCTCCACAAAGCAACGTTTGAATTCGCTCGAAGCGAAAGCCAATTATTTGTAAAACAACAGTATTCGTGGTGAAGCGGGCGTGAGCGGGCAGGGGCGTGAGTCGGCGACAATGGCGGCTCCTTCGCGACTCGATGTCCGCATCAAAATCCTCACTTTCAATTTAAATGTAAATGCCGGCTTCATAAAACTGTCATCAGTAAGTTCACAGCTCAGTTTGCGAGGGGCCGCCGGCTCCGCGGAATATAAAACAATTTGTTCAGAGCACAAAAGGGCTGCTCGTCCGGACTTCTGTTCACTATCCACTTGAATTTACATAATATTACAGCTAAGAAGGATTTTGTAGGAGCGCGTTTAGTGGACGACCAGATACATCTATCCGCTTTTTGTAAACTCGCATCGGATTAAAGCGACGATTCATATTATTGTCCGTTCTCTCTTAATCTCTCACAGTCTCAGTCGTTCTCAGTGTTAATGAAGAAAGAGTACTTAACCAAGCCGTACTTTCTGAACAAAGTGTTTAAGGATCCTTACCGAGCTACAATGTAATGTTTATTTAGACTAAGACTTTTTATTGTACTATTTGCAAGGTACAAGGTAGCTATTTTGGGTGAACGCTTTACAAAAAAGATTCTTTATACGTTTTAAGAATGTTTTTCAAGTAAATTTTTTTATTAAGCTTAAACGACACCGATATCTAACTCCGCGATGATCGTACGACGCCAGTTCCGGTTAGGGCGGCCACGTTTACGCTTTCCTTAGGGATCCCAATATAGGGCTTGCCTCGGTATGTGTTCAGGGTCCCTTCGGAGCGTGTAGCCGATTCAGTTCCACTTGTGCTGGTCGATCGAATTCTCATCGCAGCGATCCCACAGATCTAGGTTTTATCTAGGTTGAAGATCTTCTCGGGCCAGTAAACACCGAGGATACCGACAAAGAAAATGGTTTATAACGACCTGAAGTTGATGCGGGGTGTCCTTTGTAATTATAACAAGAAAAGACAGTTTTTTCTTTTTTAAACAACAACAGTACAAGATAGTAATAACATTGATCTCATATGTAATGAGCAACCAGATAAACACGCTCTGCATTAATTGAATGGAGACAGTCGATCAGTGATTGCAATTGTCATCATTCCACAAATCACACAATTTTTGTGACTATGGTCTAGAGAACTCTCGTTCTGCATGCAGTGTATTCAAATCACGAGAATTATTAAGGGGAACTCCACACAAATAGGTTGGGTAAGAAGGCTGCCTCTAGCTAAAATTAAAAATACATATTAATTCATTCTTGGACAGCTTCACACATCGCTTCTAGTCTGCAAAACTTGTACTATGGGTCTTATTCAACGAATTTATAGCGAATACCTGCACTAAGACAATATAAAATTCAACATACATACATAATGTCACGCCTCTTTCCCGTAGCGGTATGCAGAGATCACATCCTTCCACTTGCTACGATCTTGGCACACACTCTTAGCTTCATTCACACTCATTAACCTCCTCGTACACGCCCGTCGGTTTAGGGTACTTTTTACCTGCCCTTTCACTCAAACTCAATTAAATATTTAATTAATATGCACAACAGTGTGAGAACCTAACACATGACTAAGATTTTGTCAGTGTGTCTGAGGTATTGTGAGAGAATGGGATAAAAGAAGTTTTTGTGTGTGAGATTTTAATATTATATTTAACATTTACTGTTTTTGATAATTCGTGTAATTGGTGTATTCCGTTCTGATTAAATAAATGACTACAAAAGCGGACTGTAAGGGTCTATGATGGTCATCAAAACGAATAAAGAATGCTTGGACATTATTTTCAGTCAATATAAAACTCTGTATAACCTATATTATGCAAATAAAATAATGTTGGTTAATTGAACTTGAAAATTGCCGCAAGATTTTTAAGAAAAAAATAAAAAAGTCCATATATGAGCGGTTTGGTGTCTGACTCTACTAGTATTTTCTTAACCCAATATTCAAAGATTCAAAACCTCTCCAAGCAAGCCTTTTGTACCTCCTCATTTAATGCCTCTTCACTGCCCGTTGTAGGGCAAGAGGGTGGGAGGTGGGGGGAGAGGAATTTGTTGAGGAACCCTCACTATTGCGAATTACACTTCAATCTTCCTCAATGGCTGGCTGCGGATCATTCAGGGAAAGCCTTCAAAAGTACCTTTAACTGATATTAGAATTTAGAACCGGCTCTAAATAAAAAAGAGAGGCTTACGGGCCGGCGGCCGGATGTTTCACTTGTCTCCTTATTTTGGTGTCATTGGTTGATCCAATTATTCGCATAATGCTTGGACTGGTACAACCATTTTCTTTGTTGCTAAGATAGATAGATATACTCTTTATAGAGAAAAATAAATTGTAAGTATACATATAATTTATATAAACATTGTGGGCTGTGGCCGGCTGCATAATAGTTCTTAATTTAATTTAAGCCCAATTTTTTTTAATAACATGCGTCTAGCACGTTTAGCCAGTGTCAAGTAAGAGATATATTAATAACTAGCGGTCGCTCGCGGCTCCGCCCACGTGGATTTCGGTTACCGCTGCAAAATGCCTACTCAGGAAAGACACGGTCAGCAAAATGATTCCCAGGTCAATTCACAGACACCGACACTAACATCGACGACACAGTCATTATCCGCAGGCTGCGTAGATTGTCTTTATGTATGCCTCCTTCGACATAGATAGGTAGTGTGTCGCGGATTTTATAGTAGATATAGATTTAGTTAGATATTTATAAGATCTAAAATTAATTAGGACATTTTGTGGTTCTATCTTTTTTTTATAGTTTAGGCAGCGTACGCAAAACGAGTAACTGTTCTGGTTGATTTTTTGCACGTTGTGTACGAAAAAGAATTATTAAAATCGGTCTATTACTTTTTGAGTTTATTCGTTACATACAAAAATACAAATGTTTCCTCTTTATAATATTTGTGTAGATATATAAATCATAGTAAATGAGAATGAGTGGTGATAAAGATGATAAATCGTAAATGAGATGCCCTCCCCTAAATCCGTTGAGTCCTCAGAAAAGATGTGGGACTACACTGAGATCTCACATGGACTTCTTAAGAGAATTTTTGAAAAGTGATGTTGCACTGTTTTGTTTCAACCACCAACACTCATGTACTTTCATAAACACTTAACGATTAATAATCCACCGTTATTACACATTAATGTTAGAAATATCACAAATGTTAAAAAATAAAACAAAAATGCAGACATGACGCTTCACTTTCCCGCCAAGTACTTAGTCTCAAATTTTATTTAAAATGTAATTTCAGTCATTTGTTTGAAGTTAAGAGGGAGGGAACGATGTTTTAAACATATTTAGCACTAAACAGGATTAATGACTGTTGTGCAAGCCGACCTAAGTACTGACTTGTGGGTACTGACCCATTATAGTGTGCGCAATTAGTATAAACACAATATATGCATACCTCATGTAAAAAAATATTTATACTATTAGAGTGCTTTTTACACCAGTATAAAATGGCATAAATTGCCATTGGAAATTAAAGAATTAAGTCTACCAAAGTTTAAATACAAATTAAAAGCCTGGCTAATAAATAAACCATTTTACAATTTAAATGAATACTTTTTTACGAATGACATTAAGTAACTAGTTGTAAGTTGTATAAATTGCACGCCCGCAACGGGTACACTGTTGTTACTAATGTAATGCATGAACACCAGCAAAATGTACACAGTCTTAGCAATCAAGATCTATTCTATTCTATTCTATACAATATGGATGCAGGCGGCGCAGGATCGCTCCATGTGGAAATAAATCTCTTGGGGAAGTCTACGTTCAGCAGTGGACGCTATATAGCTAAAATTTGATGATTAAGTGGTAAATAAATTATTTATACAGTTTAAACGGTTTAAGTCAAACTCAACAGTTGGAAATAGTACATGGTTTTTAAAACAAATTCTGTATTATTTATGTAAAGAAACACTCATAGTATACTTCTTGTGTTGTCTATTCCTCATGTTGGTGAGTGACAGTGACGTTTGATGAATTAGAATATATTGAAAGCAACCTGAGCACGGCAGGATAGGAAGGAGCACGGAGCAAGGCAGTATACTATTATATTTACATAGATTTTTCAGACATTTTAGTGACCAAACACCAAACAGTAACTTGGGAATATAATTATATATTCTCATTTCCTGATTTTCTTTTTTAATCAACAACAAAACATTTTAAAGTTTTACAAATTGCAGAAGCTTCTTTAAACAAACGCTTGCAACAATAAAAAAGATCTGTCTAACACAATATTAATCTGAATTACAATAAGTTTTTATTTGCTAAACTCAGCGCTAACAGCCGTTCACAAAGTTCGAAACCGTTTCACCACCGCGGGACGAGATCGTGATACGAGAATATATAACCCAACAAAAACAATCTGCGAAAGAAGCCAAGTCGAAACATTTGGCCATGAAACAGTAACATTGGACAAACAGCCAAGTTGGAAACGTAATTAAGTGTAACAAGACAAGTAGGTAATTATAGCTCAATTATATATTTGATGATTTTATGCGAATTAGCTGTTGCTATTAATTAATCACGAATGGTCATTCCTAAAGGCTACATTGTATGAGAAGCGAGGAGAGGTGAACAGCCCTATGGCGCCGAACGTGAATTGCGTGTGTTAAACGACATAAGTGAAAGAAATGTTTTAAAACAAATTTCATATCTCATATTTTGTTTGTTCTCCCAATCCTACGTCTTTAGTTGTAAGATCTTAGAAACTAGGAAAAGTATTATATAAATAATAAAATGTACTTGTACTTAAATAATTGTCGCGTTATTACTTTTATCAATAAATTTAACACAATAATAATTATCATTGCTAGGGCATACAAGCAACTAGGCTTTATTTTAAGAATAGGGGAATCTTTCAAACACCTCTTTAATCTATACTGTTTCTTCATTCAATACGAACAATTCATTTAATTTTTAACTATAGTTATTATTGTCCATACCTGAATTATGTTTGTTTCATTTGCATGCAATCACATAGCTCCAATTTTTCAGGTCAGGGAACCGTGTCTATTTAAAGATATATTTAGTAGGTGTATGGGGATCCTAGCAACATCCAAGGAGACCAAGCCAACCTCACCTGCAAGTGGTGCACCTGCCGATCAACGGACGAGGCTCTGGAAAATATAATTGCTCCCGGTATGCGGCTATAGGTTTGCCACCTATTACGTGGGACCGACAGTTAAATCGGCGAAATGTGAGCGTTTAACATGCCTCTGCATTGTACGTATGTATGTAAATGACTGTTTGTTTCTATGAAAAAAAAATGGTCTCATTATTTGTAATTCCTAATAATTTATGCCGATAATAACTCTATTAATGATTGAAATCATAGTTAATTAGATAATGCTTAAAAAAACTAATAACAAACAAAATATATTAGCTTAGGAGTAAATTTATAAATTAAAAGATCATAGAAATATCAGTGATTAAAATGCTTACTTTGTCCAGTGCATTGAACCTAAAGTTCTGATTTTGTCGACTTGGACGGAGCCACCACCATGCACCCAGATTAAGTTTTTAGACAACTCATATTAACAACGCATAAACTTGAACCGCTCAAGACGAACATTTTACAATATTTAGAAGTTATCCCGAAACATACATATTCGAGTACCTCTTGTGCGCGTTAACTTCTCGCAACTTTTTATTAGCAAAGTTATCCGCGTCTGCGGTCGGGATGATGCACCAGAGAATACCAGGGCAGAAGGTCGCTGGCTGCACTTGGGGATCAATTAATTAATATTTTGGAGTGCAATTATTGAACAACGTAAAAAAGCACGGCCTCTTCCTCCCACTTGATGGACCGATCTGATCTGATGATGAGGGTCCATGCTTAGTTCTAACTACAACTTCATTAAATTTATTGTACTGTAGATTGTAATAAGTTGAATTGAATTTAAAATTGTGAGTAAATCGGTGGATGCACACGCTCTTAGCTTCATTCACACTTATTAACCTTCTAATACACGCCCGTCGGTTGAGGGTACTCTGGAATTTGTCATGGAAGGTCTTACGTAGTCTTCCCTTCCCAACACTTCCGTTCATTATAAATCTCATTCGTCAACCTACTTTCATTAATCCTTAAAGTGCAAACTATCTAAGCATACCTTTCTCAATCCTTGTCACTACATTTTCTTTTGTACCAGCTTCTGCCCTTATCATTTAATTTTAATATTAGTTCCATCAGTCAATTTCACTTCTGTCATACTTCTGAGAGCTTTCATTTCTATGAGCATTCGCTTCCATTGGTGTGGTGATAAACAAACCTCTATAAATTGCCAGATTGCCAGAAAAATCACTTTTGGTCACTCTCTGACTGCTAAAAAAGGTGAACAGTTCTAACGATGTCGCTTTGAGTCATTGAAAGTATGTCCCGTGAATTTCTATTTCAAATACAAACTTTCAAGAACTTTTCGTACTTGCTAATTTCCGATCAAAATTTTACAATCTGTCACCTCTTCTCTTCTCTCAAAACCATAAATTTCTTGTTATTCACGTTTATTTTCATTCCTTTCGCTCCAAAGAATCCTGAACTATCGTCACCATTTCCTACAACTATCGTTCGTACGCTTTAGATTAACACTTTACTTCTATCAGATGTGTGTGTGGTTGTACAGGCCAACTTCGCGTCGTGTGCAGCTGCCCTCCTGCCCTCGTCAGTTTGGTGGCCGCGCGCCGCAAGACGATCTTCAACTTTTTTAATCAGCGCCTCAAAACATTTGATAACACTTCGGATTCACAGATGAATAAATCTAACCACTAAATGCTGCCTAAACGCGAACTAATTTGAAAACCAACGTTTTTCAATAAAGTTTGAAAATTTTAAAATATTTGACATTATTAAATATTTGGTAATTTTTGTATACGGTTTGTTATTGTTTTAAAGTGGGAATATGCGTCTTTTGATGACATTTCCTTAGTCTCTAAATCGTTCTTTTGTATTTTTATTTCAATAACTCTGGTCATTGTGGGTCATGGTGGTCATCATCACGGTTGGTGGGCGCAAAATTTGCAAATTGCAATACGCTACCCTACTACCCTTTTACCTTACTAGCTAAAATGATCACATAATTGCATAGCATGGCGCATCAGCAGTAAACTAGAGCTCTCGATTAACAGAACCCAAACAAAGATCATGGTCATAGATCGCACTGGCAATCTAGAGCTTACTGGAACACCTGACTTTAAGGTTCTGGGCAGCTTCATTTATCTGGGCTCAAACATTTGCAGTAAAGACTCTTGCGAATCTGAGCTCTGAAAAAGAATCGAGATGGCAGAAGGAGCCACGTGACAGCTACAAAAGACATGGCAGACCAAGAACATCTCCCGAAAAACCAAGTGCAATTGCATGCGCAATCTTGTGTTCTCCATATATTTGTAAAGCGCAGATACGTGGACCTTAAGAAAAGCCGATGGTGTCCAGATTGATGCTTTTAAGATGTGGTGCAGGAAAAAGATGCTAGGGATCCATTGGACTGCACACCGCACCAATGGTTCGATCCTACAGGAGCCCAATATCCAGACGACGCTTTCTTCCATCTGCTAACCAAGGGTTATAAAGTATACCGTGGAAAAAGCACGGTAACACACTGACTCATTACAGTTGCATAAATACCCTATACCATTTGAGCTGGAATACACGAACAAGGGAATTGCAAAGCCATATAGCAGGGGTGCTTAAACGGTCGATCGCAAGTTCTTTTTGATCCCAAAAGACAAATAATTTGATTTGAATAAGTATGAGTTTTCTCATTGATATTGTAGAAAAGAACCCTTACTAAACCTAACCCAAACCTTGACTTAAATAATGTATATTGCGTGAAAAGCTAATATCTATATATGCCGTAGCACCCTACCTAGGTAGGTAGATAGGTAGGGAGTATCGCGAATGTACGACAACCCTGCATCACACATACTTGCAGCCTCAAAGAGTCGATCGTAAGTAGTCTAAAAATATTGAGGTAGATCGCCAGCAGTTCAAGTTTGAGCACCCCTGCCATATAGTCTTACAGAAGAACGACGTACCAGGAAGGACGTGCAGTTCGAGAAAATAAAGAAGAGGGTGGGATTAGACTGAAAATATTTTCAAAACATTAACTGTAATTATTTCGTAATTTTGTTCAATTTAAGAAACAACCAAGATTTAGAATCCCCTGACGTCCCTGTACACAATAGAAGCAGCGCCCGCCTCAGACAATTAACTATGAGATCGTGGATCGTGACGTCACGCGCAGTTTATTTTGTACTTAATTTAAACTTATGTATCTTTTTATTTATTTTAGGAACGGATGCAGAAACTTTATGCACACTCGGAACTATGAAGCTCGCATTTTTAAAACTGGTGCGGCGGTATGTGGAGTAAGAACCTAGGAACAGAGAGATATGCAAATTCTGCGATCGAGCTGACCAATGAGACTTCGAATCACTTAAATCTGAAGAAAGAATATCTTGAAAGACAATTGATAGTCACAATTTTATTGTAGTGTAGGTCCGCCACTAAACTTGATGATATTGCGCCATTAATTATAGTGCAGGACTTATTGGCGGGAAAGTGAAACGTCATGTCTGCAGTTTTATTTTATTTTCTAAAATTTGTGATGTTTCTAACATTAATGTGTAATAACGGTGGATTATTAACCGTTAAGTGTTTGTGAACATATATGAGTGTTGGTAAATCAAACAAAGCAGTGCAACATTACTTTTCAAATTCTTAAAGGAGTCCATGTGGGATCTTAGTATAGTCCCAGATCTTTACTGAGGAGTTGAGGACTCAAGGGGCTAAGGGGAAGGTATCTTATTTATCATCTTTATCACCACTCATTCTCATTTACTATGATTAATATATTATCTATTAATATATTATGTATTAATATGTCACTTATTTGACACTGGCTTAATGTGCTAAGCGCACGAAGCCTATATTTAAAAGAAAATATAGTGCAAGTCGTTCACACCTAGGTACATAGGCAAATAGCATCATGGCGGACTAAAAAGCTATGTTATGTTATTGCCCCATTGTTAAATTGGCTAGATCATGAAAGGCCTGTGGGTTTCATATAATATCGCTTTTTATAGATCAATTCTCAACATATTTAGTACTAGCAGCGCCCTGCGGTTTTACCCGCGTGGTCCCCGTTCCCGTGGAAATATCGGAATAAAGAGTGTCCTATATGTTAGTCCAGGACTGCAGCTATACACGTACAAAGTTTCATCACAATCGCTCCAGTAGTTTTTGCGTGAAAGAGTAACAAACATCCATCCACACATACAAACTTTCACGTTTATAATATTAGTAGGATTAGAAAGCTGCATTATAACTGAGTAATATAGGCTAAATTTTAGTGTGGGAAAAAATAATATTTTAACGTCCAATGTTGTTTGTAGCGAAGCCCTACAATAATCGCTTTAGTTATCTATCCCAAAACAACGGGTTGCACTTAGTGAAAACTTAGTATTAATTACATTTAAATGTTTTCATCATTAACAACTTAACATAACATCCACATAAAGACAATCTACGCAGCCTGCGGATAATGAATGCTTCGTCGATGTTAGTGTCGGTGTCTCTGAATTGACCTGGGAATCTTTTTGCTGGCCGTGTCTTTTCTGGGTAGGCGTTCTGCAGCGGTAACCGACATCCACGCGGGCGGAGCCGCGAGCGACCGCTTGTAGTTTATATTTTAGGAAACATGGATAGATATTACATAATGGTTGTAATTGAATAAAAAAAAATTGTCTCAACTTTATTAGGCACACAATTAAGTGAATATGACGATCAGACATTAATATCCACAAATCAAACATGAATATGGCACGATCATAAAACATGAGTACAATTAGCTTTTTTATTTATCTGTTGTCAACTTACTGAACTCAGCGACTGCGGAGGTTGATCAACACAGGAAGCAGCATTGAAACGTTCACAAAACGAGTCTAACCAGATAATAGTTGAGTGCGCCAAGACGGAGAGCTAAATGCGCAGTGTGGTCGTCGCCAGTCGCGGCGGCTCGTTAGCGTCTGCATTCATTACGCGACTTTATAATGCTGAAGAATGCCTCTGCGCCTGTTACTGCAGATTTCAGCTCCACCTCACTGCCTCACTCTTCTAAGGCTCAATTTGAATCGCCGCGCATCAAGAAATGGAATGTAAACGACTGTTTGCCACGAACTTGTTCACATCATTATGAACTTTACGTCAATTGAATAAAGTACGAACTAAATACGCCGACAGTATCTAGGGAATTCTTGAAAACATTTAAGGGAAGGTTTCCTGGGAAGACGCGCGTACTTTTTTGGCTCTTCTATAGTTTTTGCTTAAGAAATCATCATTCAAGTTTTATCCCGGTTGCCCCAGACTTAAGCTTAGGGCTCAGGGTTTGTTCACTGGTCTCTTCAGGTTCTGGCTGAACTTCAGTTATTAGGTGGAGCGACTGCCGTCTGACCTTCACAACCCAGAAGAAAACAACATTCTATGGTTAAAACAGTTGCCAGAATATTAGAAGGCACTGACTTCCTAATAACGACTGCCATAGATGTTCATGAGACGTGGTGCCTGATTATGGGGCTCATAAGAAAGCTTAAAGTTGCTCAGCGTGCAATGAGGAAGCTATGCTCGGAGTGTCCCTACGTGATAGAATCAGAAAAGAGGAAATCCGTAGGAGGACTGAAGTGATCGACAACCGATTGGGCGTTAAGGTTCTTGAGTGGCGACCAGGAATCAGCAAACGTAGTAGAGGACGGCCCCCCACGCGAGGACCGATGATCTGGTCAGGGCGGAGGGTAGCCGGTGGATGCAGGCGGCAAAGGATCGATCTACGTGGAAAGCAATTGGAGAGGCCTATGTTCGGCAGTGGACTTCAATTTGCTGAAATGATGATGATGGTGTTCATGACAGCGGGGACCAACGACGGCTTAATGTGCTTTTCGAGGCGCAGAGAAGACGACCAGGGTTTGAACCCGAGACCCTCTGAATTAGGAGTTTATGGGTCTCGCCACTGGCCTATCGAGTTACTACTTAAGACGATTCACTTTACATCTCCTGTATTTGCCGAAACAAAGATTAAATTTATACTTAAATTCATATCTTTTCAAATAATAGTGTTATTTTGTAAATCTTTTTAACTCATAAACTAATATCAGGAAATTTATAACACAGTAATATGTTATTTAAGGTTCAACCAATATTTGCGAAAATCAATTGTTCGCAAAGAAAAAAATGATAACTTTGCGATTGCGCCCAAAAATAGCTGTTGTGTAAAATCAGAGAGAGCACCCTACTCACAAAGACGCATATAAAATCGCTGTTTTACCTTTATTGTAATTATGAGCTTTATGTAATAAGTATTTAGTATTAACACATATGTATAATTTGATTGTTATGAAGTAAAAAGCAAGTGCAACAAATTAATAGATTTTTTCATTTCCTTATTTATCTATATTTATTTTGCATTTATAATGCTATTATAGTTAATAGAATTTACGAATTTTTTTGCTAGAAAAAATCAACTCGTCCTTCTCGTCGTCGTCTTCGGTGAAATATGGGTAATATTATGTATGTGTGCAGGATGGTTACTCATTCTTCTATAAGTACGCATGCGATTACGTGGACAAAATTTGAAATAATTATGTAGCAATTAGCACACGGCCAATACTTCTACAATCACGATACTAGAAACACATTCAACAATACACAATGCCAGAGCGAATCCTAGTCCCCACATTCGGCTGATTGTCGCTGATTGCTGTTTGACGCTGTGAACGTCGTTGTACAATTGTGGTAGTAACGCCTCGGACCTGCAATCGACACTCATCACGGAAATGGTCGGACGACGAGCTTTTCGACGCCCTGGTATGATTTCAAAGCCAGGGTATCATTTTAATTATGCTTTCGCTCAATTGCTTAATGCTTACGCATAACTGGGGGCCGTTTATGCGTGAGTGCCTTTTACATTTAGGGGTATTTGCCCACGCTGGGCAGGCGGGTTGGTGATCGCAGTTCCAGCCAGTATGCAGGATGACGCTGCTGGCCATCATCCGGTAACATTTCTTTTCGTCGACTTTTACTTCCCATGAAATGAGACGGGGTACCGCTACTCAAGGCCACACACGGCCAAAAAAATATAAAAATATTACTATGATTATTGAAACTATGATTTAATGTAAAATAACAGTGATAGTGTTTATTTTGTTGATGTGCCAATAAATAAATGGTAATACCTATCGAAAAGTACTAGTGGCGCTGCACAGGACGGTAATGGAAGAGATCATTGCAGTCAAGCAGCGATTTAGTTCTGGTTAAACCACCTAGGGTTTGCAGCCTTCATATTTTTCTGTTGAAACGAGCTTCGTAAACAGATATTTTTACCTTCCGCATTAACATACTCAATAAAGCAGTGACAAGGAATCCTCCACCACAGAATCAGGTCATACCCATCATCAGAAAGTACTTTATCTAGCAGGATCGCGAGTTTGAGGGTACGACGGCAAATTCATAATTTGATGTTAAAAACACGTTCTCCACTTATTACACAATAATTTTAAATAATAATAAGGCCCACTTCATTGCAGCTAATCATGGAAACCATCATAACTACATATAATAATGATATGTTGAAATAATTCAGGTGTTTAAAGGTCCTACTTAGATCAGAGGAGCCCGAGCCAACCTCACCTGCAAGTGGAACACCTGCCGAACATCCGAGGCTCTGGTAAACATAAATGTACCCGGTAAGCGGCTATAGGCTCACCAACTATTACGTGGGACCAACAAAATGATTGGGAAAGTTTGATCGTTTAATGCGCCTCTGCCTATATATCTCATGATATTATGTTTGTGATTTAATTCAATAGTATGTTATCCACTGGAATTCAGTAACTCGACTTGAATTTGCCGCACGCTAAATACCTGTGTGTGCAATTAGCATATAATGAGACAGCATTCTGCACTAACACGACTGTGTTCAAACATCACGCATGTTGTCGCAGTGATCATTTTCCATTTTGATTATTATATGGTTTGAGCCTTCGATGAATGTTCAGTTGACTCATTTTTTTAGCAATCATTTACAAATGTTGAACTTTCTTACTAGCTTGATATGTGGCAACAATGATGTGTAACAATTACTTGTAAAATTATTTCGATTCAACACATAAATTAAGCAGAAGAGAACCAGATGAGGTTGTAGCTTTCAGTGTATGAATGTACCACTGAATTATAAGGTAATTAGTAACAAATATAGAAAAAAAATATTCTTGGGAAGAAGGAGAAGAATGTTATTGTTATTGTTATTCTATATAAATTCTTTATTTTGTAGAGTTAGCAATTAAAATAAGCATTCATCGATGGCATCGAGTACAGGTGCACTGTTCTTAACTTCAATATTTTTTTCATAGCGATAGATACTCTTTCTATTCACTGGGAACCAACTAATAAGGTTTCCAGCTTAGTTAAATTAAAATAACTCATTGATGCTCTCAGATTGTTCCTTCGGGGCATACTTATCTATTGTGTCGCCAACTGAAACAGTAAAGTAGTTATTTAATGAAATTGTGAGACAAACAAAAGTATCTGAATGTCTTCGTCATTCGTTGCTCAACAAAAGAGAATTGAGGTGATTGTGTAGTTGTGGCTCCGTTTCCGAAGTTCCACTCGGAGGCTGCTGGGCCTCTAGCCGGCTTCGCCTTCGTTACCGCGCCACAATTTTTCAGGAAATTGCCTCCCCCTCCCTCCCCGTTCCACCACCCCGGGCACCTCCTCGCAGACACTTCGCCACCGCATCTTCAATTATTTCTTTCGCATTATTTAAAACTTTAATAACTAAAGGATTCTCTCGACAATTGCTCATTTCTGCAAATGAATCTGTAAATATTTTTCATTTCGCATTTTGCAATTTAGAGGTGTTTAATTTATGGCAACATTAAAGGATTGATATAAATTATCGTGTGTACCTTTGTTTAATAAGTTCGATTCAAATAACTTGCAAGACGACTACATCAATCAACTTTGTACGTTTGTACAATATTTCTACATAAATCAATCAAAGGGTTTTTTGTTACAGTTTCTAATAGAACTTTACCTATTTATTAAAATGTCTACGAGAATACAAATCTTTCTAAGCAGGGCTCTGCTCTAATGAATTGGCAGTCCTACGTTGTCAAGTAAATCGAGATGAAAAATAAAAACAAGCTTAAAAAAAATGAATTGAAATTTTAATTCATTTGAAACTGATCAATAGCTGTAATCAAAATACAAAAAAGAAGAAAATAGATTTTACCATCAAATTATACCAGAAAACGGATGATATATATTTAGTATCTTCTTGTACATACTTAAGATTAAGAAAACACCAAGACCAATCCATAAGTTATGTTCGTCCCCCAAAGTATCTAAACATTTAACCAGTCAGGCCATATTTATTGTCTCGTTTAGCGGATAATAGACGCCAACTAAATGATGCTGCCTTGAGGTTTAGGGTATCCGCGGATCATTAGGGCGAGTCAAAAGGCCGCAATTAAAACTTGGTCCGAGGAACGAGTAGACTCGCGCGATATTCTGTGACACCACCCTGTTGTACCTCCACCATCTGCCGTGGCAAGCAGTCTGCTCCTTACACCACTGGGCGAGGAGGCCATTAACTCTTCAAGGTCTTTTGTTGTATTAAACTTACACCTGACCACAGTAATGACGAAAGTTTAACTTGATTTAAAATTGTGGAACTTAATTTTTCCTTTTTTAATTATATACGTTCATGATCGGCGCAAAAATGGACCGACGACTTGAGAAAGACGGTTGGTACCGGATTAATAAGTTCTTCAGGGGATCGGGATTCATACATTTATTTAATAATTATTTATTGACCCGCGTAAAATCCAAGTGATTTCCTCTAGCATATAGGAAGTTTTCATGATAATCATGAATTATGGAAACTTCCTTAACATGAGAAACAAGAGTCATGACATTTCAACGAAGAGCGTTCAACCATTGAAGCGTGATTGATGAACAAACACACGCAAATATATAATAATTATAATATTAGTAAGCTATCAAATTGCTCACTGAAACAAACCGGCTGAATAAAGATCCGCAGAAACAAACAGATTCCCAGCGCGACACATTCCTACTTAGAAAGCTCAGCACACGCCACATTCCTATTTTTATATTGAACCGTTATATCACTGCCGAAATATGGAGCCGACAAAAATTATGTCAATATTCTGGATCACTTGTGATACGGAGCACGGAAAGCGAGAGTGTTGGAATCGCTCCATACAAAATGGGCGGCTTTATTCACGCAACGGCCATACATCACCGCGTCGATACAATTTGCCAGTCGGCTGATGTATGCCCGGAAAAATAACTGCCAGATTAAATCGCCCCCTCGCTCTTTTTCTGCCGAGCGAAATGCAGACTTATCTTTTATGTGTCGTGGAGCTGTTTCAGTTGGAAGTCGCTTGGCGTTAGAGGGCCGCGGGTGATCCCGGCGGAGTGGCCGCGGCCGGTGCGGAGCGTGACACCGGTTTGTTTCCTGCGATCAATTCCTGATTAGTTGATCCGCGTTCATCGAACTATGTCATTGTACGTTTGTTCTATCTCAATTATAATTATATGACCCAATTTTATGTCCAAAAGTATCTTAAATCGACAAAAGTGTATGAAAAGCGTGAATGAAGCTAAAAGTGTGTGCCGGGATCGTTGCGAGTGAAAGGATGTGATCATTTAATCAACCAGATATCTTCATTGTGAAACATGGCTTGAGCTGCTGTTATTGGTATACATGTCATAGTTAGTTCTAGCCATGTTCTGCCCCATCTAATATCGTACAAAAACTATCTGTAATACCCCGTAGATAATCGGTTTAATATATCTTAGTATACTTTGGGGGTATGTAGTAGGAACTTGTAGTTAATGATCTGAATGAGCAATTATCTTACCATCCGAAGATTATGCGAATTGATACAAAGTTTTTATACCGAGACTATAACTAACATTTTGCTGAAACAATTCAATTCATGAGTTAATAGTCAGGTGAAAGTGTTTAGTTTGTTCATCTACATTGAATTTCTTTATAGCTTTTCGTTCCTTATCTTTCATTGAGTATCTAGTGTTCTCTTTCTATTTTTTAAACGTAATGTAAAATAATTAATAGGTCGGCATGTCAATCACGTACTTTAATAATTCTTCAAGTGGACGGTTATTAATTAAAAATGCTTCTTGAGGGAGTACAGCGTGCAATGAGGTTCCAGCAGGACGGACAGGAGAAGTTCGGACATATTGCTTCACAGCAGACTAAATATATGCTGCAGGGGGACGGCTCTTCTTCTTATCGAGTCGATGGACTAAGCACAAACACTTTGTTCGCTACGAATTTGGCAAATCATAGAGCATTTGGAAAGGTCTCGAACAAGTTCTCCATTGTGCAAGTTCCTTGCGCTGTCATTTAGTAAAATTGTTTGTTTCAGAGACACTCGTCTCTGTAAGCCAAATACATTTATGTATTGTACTGGATTACTTGACTTATTGGATCCACTGTAAGCCGCACTACAGCCACAAACATTTGCGCTGGGGATTGTATCAAGCCACTCAGTGTATCTATCTGCACTGGTACACTTTTCGCATGATCTGTTTTATTGAAATTAGCCACGATTATGAGCGTTTTCAAATTATCACTTAATCGGAAAATAAATATTTCATAATTTTTCATCATTTCAGCCCATTAACGTCCCACTACTGAGCACGAGCCTCTTCTTACATATGAGGTGTGAGGGTATTGAGTCATACTCCACCACGCGGACTCAGTGCGGATTGGCGCTCGATATCAAATGCCATACAAACGATCACTCATCCAAGGACTGACCTCTGTAAACTCTGCTGTACTTCGGTGATCGTTTCCGACCACTGAGCACCGTAGAGCTACGAGCGCTAATAAATACTACTTTTATAATTTAAGCTGTCACCTCCTATAATGGCGCTTCTGTCCTTAAAATTGATTTTATTTTATTAAGCAGATATATGTCTCATTTGGTTAATTTTAAAATTCACTTTCTCTATCTAAATTACCTGCCCTTCCTTCCTACGAACTGATAACTCCTTTTCTGAGTCTACCTCTGTTACATCTTACAATTGTACAACACCTACTTATCAAGAGTCATCCGTAATTTCGTATAACGCGCATTGAATACCAAATAGATTAATATAAAAGAATGAGTATAAGAGAGCACTTTACCTTACATAATAAGTAATTGTACATCAATCAGAAGTAGTTAATGCACAACGAGTTTGTACGTTAACATTTTCTGGTAATTAACCTATTAGCAACTCACTGTCGGACATACATACTTACATAATATCACGCCTTTTTTCCCGAAGGGGTAGGCAGAAGCATACTGTACGCCCACACTTCGCCATTTATATTGTTGGTCCCACGTAATAGGTGGCAAACCTGTTGCCCCTTTCCGGGCACTTTTATGTTCGCCAGAGCCTCGTCCGTTGATCGGCAGGTGCACCATTTGCAGGTGAGGTTGGCTTGGGCTCCTCAGATCTTGGTGAGAGCCCATGAATGAAAAAAATCGTTCCCGACCTAAAGCTGACGCCGTACAGCTAGAATAATTGAAAATTATTGAAGTCCTATTAAAATGTTGTCACGGTGAAGCGGCCTTGATATTCGCCTGCATCTCTGTTTACTTGATATTTTTGACACCATTTTCTATTAGCCTGTTGTACAAAGCTGGCATTCTATACGTTTCAATGAAGTGCCTCGTAGTCCGGCGTGCATTGTTGATGCCGCAGCGGGCCGCCGCTCCATTATTCAGACGGCGGACCCGCCGGCGAGTCTCGTGCGTTGGGACCTCTTCACTTCGACACAACACCCCACCGATCCCTCGCCGCTCACTTCCAACGATCGCTCAATTACTAACAAATTCATCCGTAATTTCGTACCCAGGTGAGAAACAAAGGGTATCGCGCGAACGGCAGATTCTTTATTAGAACCTCACACCGGCGCTCGGGAACAGCGCACTATAAATATATACCAAGACTGGAGCGAGGGACGAATCGACACTTCTTCATAAATATTCGATGTACTTCATGGATCTAATCTATTTTTATGTCTTCTGCAACTGATTGCTTATAAGTTACAAGAGTTTCTTGAACAATGTTCTCTATTGATGTAATACTAACATTTTTTATTGCAGTAATAGAATATTTAAAAAGGTGATTACATAAATGAAAATATGTGCAATTTTACTTGGTAAATGTACATTCTATTTATTGGCAACTCCTTCAAGAAGTAAGGACTGATAAGAAAGCTGACCACATTATTAGTAGGATATTAATTCGCAAGCAAAATGCAATTGCATTTTAACGATAACATGTTGTGCATTTGCCTATTTGTAAATTGCGAACACATTTTAGGATCCCACTTTATACTTTATTTAGCTTCTCTTAAGTTTCTAAAAATCCAGTTCTGAAATTCGTTTACCGTCAAAAAACGCCACACGACCAGCAAGAAACGAATTCACCAACTCCCGAAAAAAAACCTCGAGGCATTTGAAGTGAGAGAAACATGCCCTTTGTGCTCCCGCTGCACGACAGAAGAGTTATGAAATGAGAAACATGCAAAAAGGTTAATTATGTAGCAACCGTCCCGGCAACTAGCAAAACAGTTATTATTAGTGAGGTAGTATGGTAATTAGCGGAGAGCGGCGAGCGGCACAAAGCTTTGATGTCGCGCGCCACACACTTGCGGCCGTCTTACACTCGGGGGACATAATTAATATTGTATTTGTCGTCTGGTAAGGCCTGCGGAGGTCTGTCGAGACCTCCCGAGACCTCCGAGGCCTCCGCCCACCGCAGTTACCTCCCAAGGTCACGTGCATAGTTTCCACTTTAGACGCTCTCAAACCGCAGCTTGTAGATAGTGTTTATGGTGAATAAATAACTTATACTGCTGTTACACGTGTGTCCTACTTACTATAACATCGTATGGTTTAAATACTGGTATTTCTCAATGTAAGTTATTAAAATACAGAAAACGAAATATAAAATGGCTTCATAACTTAACAGTACTTAAGTTCAGAGGGCAGATGAGAGAAAACTACAAGCATCGGAGATGAGAAATTGAAATGGATTTGTGGAATAAGCAAAAGGGATAAGTTAAGGAACCCAGACAACAAAATACACAAGAAATGTTAATGAACAGGCAATGAAATTTGTCGATTACAACATTTCAGATAAAGTTACCCATTCTCCACATACATACACACATGTTATATAATAGTGAGTAGAGACAAGAACATCATCTCAGCCCATAAACGTCCCACTACTGAGCACGAGCCTCCTCTCACATACCAAGATGCGAGAGTATTGGGTCATACTCCACCACGCGGACCCAGTGCGGATTGGCGGAAGCAGGTGTATGGCGTCCTGCTGTTAGAATTTATAAAGCCGCCCATTAGGCCTCTAACATGGCTTAACGACTACCACATTTAGTGATAACCGGGACCAACGGCTTAACGTGCCTTCCGAAACACGGAAACGCATGATATCAAATGCCACACAAACGGTCACCCATCCAAGGACTGACCTCTGTAAACTCTGCTGTACTTCGGTGATCCGAGCACCGCAGAACTACGAGCGCTTCCTTTGAGACAAGAACAAAAGTTTGTATAATGAGTAGCGACTCATCTCGTGTTGTAGTTATATAAGTAAGCATCTGATTGGGAGTATTAGGACTCTAACCAAGTGATAGTTATGTGGCTTGGTATGTTCGGTATGTAAGCCATACCTTCAACACTTTTGTGTGTAGTAACATGGTTATTAGCTCCCTACATTATAAAATGTGTGTTTTACTCGAAAAAGGATAACATTTTTTTTTTCAAAGTTCAATCAGTCAAATTGTGTACCGTTATTATCTATGCACTTTTGCCATTTTATATTTCTTTCAAAGAAGTTAATTGGTTAATTTGCTGAAAAAACAGGAGCAAGCGCGAGAATTATGTACTACCTCACCTGAATATTTTTTTTCCAACTAAGAAATTATACAAATTCCCAAAAAGAGTGGTAATCGGTTGAAACAAGGTCCGGGGGGTTTGGTGGGTAACGGAGACATTCCAATCCCTGCTGCTCTTGTTTGTTGTGCAGTGTTGCAGTTGCAGCGTTGGCCTGAAGCAGCAGTGGGCTAGAGCATTTATACAAGCTAAAATTGATACAAATGCTCTAGCCCAAATTCATCAAATCAAATCTCTCTTGGGGCAAGGTTTTACCGGTTCACGTGGGTTCAACCACTGTGATGAGTGGTTCCGATTATTGTATAGGATCTTTTTTTCATCACAAGTATAAATACGAACCCCCTTGTTACTGTGCCGGTTGAGTAACGTGATGCAGCAGTCGATGCGTGTTTGTTGGTTTACTTCATTTAATTATTATGGTACTCATCTTTCGAAATTTCCTTACTTTTCCATCTTGTTTTTTAAGATCCATAAGGTTTTATCATTCCCACTGAAGCCTCCAGCCAACTCTAACCTTCTTGGTTTACGTTTGGGTCCGCTTCCACGATCTCTTTCAATTCCTCATTGACAACTATATGGGTTGAACTTCTGGAGGTCAAAGTTTCTAAAACAAATGCGTTGGAACCAAAATCTTACTGTGTTTCTTAAAAGAAAATGTAAACATTGGCTCCGGAGTACACTTCGTTAATCCTTCGATTTGTTTCTGCAGCGCTCGTGTCACGATGGTACTCATATTCAAACAGAATGCGGTGTTTAAATTTTTATTACTTTGAGCACATAAAATTTTAAAACAATATTAAATAGCGCGAAAACAAATGAATAATTACATTCAGAGCACGAATAGACAAGCCTTAAATTATGAATATACACTACAAGTTTGAATTTGGAATTCCTAGCCAAACGCCAAATTTTTGAAATCAAAGTGGCCAGTTTGATTATTGAAATCAAAGTGGCTAGTTTGATTATTATAAGGAATTACAAACATTGTGCGACACTTTTGTAAAACAACTATCAAGTAGACAGTATCAAGATGTCTTAACACAAGCATCGCTGGATTGTTTGCTCGTTTCCCTTTGCCTAATCGGTGTTTCTTCTCTCTCTTTCTACCTTCTACTGTAAGACAGGGACAGCAGCATAGCCTTCAGGATACAATACGCCGGTACGTAACTACATTACCATTCGCTCGTGTCATTAACTGCCTCACAACACGCATCGTGAGCGCCATCGAGTACCATTTTGTGCGTTATCTACTTGCAGTAAAATACACAATTGTGCGGCATCGTGTGAGGGAGCAACAGTTACGAATATCGTAAAGTATTTGCACGTTTCAGTTCACGCGAAGTGGCGGGTGTTGGGGCGCTTCTTTATATTGTTCAGTGAACTATCTGAACTAGATTTGTGCCTATGATATAAATAGAACGAATATTCTGCTATCAACTTATTAGTCATAGCTTTTATCAATATTAGGTATATAATTGGTGATGTTTACAAGGATATATCATCGGATAGTCTCGTTTCTCTGCGAGGCTAGATTGTCCAAAATGATCGCTGTCAAAGTTCAGCAGTTCACAGAGGTTTCCTCTTCCTTTATGGATTACCATTGATGACCTCGACGTTAGTATCGGTTGCATCATATATGGCAGTTGTTACGTTCATGACCATATTCGGCGACTTTTAACAATTCTAGCCGCAGAATGAAAAACCCATTTTCCATAATCAACTTTAACGTAGAGTCACAGAATAGACCAGAAGGTTTATTTTGTAGAACCGACAAAATAGGTATACTCATACTAAGGACCACGCCGCGCCGCACCGCACATTCCTCGTCCCCTTCACATTATTTACTTACAAATATGAAATCATTTTGGTTATTTTATAATACGTATTTGTAAATAGGGTGTTAAAAAATATAATTTCATGTTCGTGCAGTGTCTGCATGGCCAATTCAGATAACACTTATTCATAAAAATATCTATACATATCTAGTAGTTGAATATAAGCGTTAATTATAATTCGTGATTACAAGTCCATGGAAAAATATATATTAAAAGTAACAATAATCAAAATCTTTATCTATTTAGCAAATTCGTCGAGTTCTCTAAGCAATGCTCCCGACGTAAAGCTACAAATTACATTTTACTTATTCATGACTCCCACATGAAGTGCAGCAGTGTTTAATCTGCATACACACGGGCGCTGGAAGAACTCCCTCAAAACGCGGCGATTATCGTAAACCTCACGTCAGTTTACGAGGCAACTTACCCTTTCAGCCCTACTCCCACTCCCCCTTCCCCTCCCCTTCCCCTCCCGTCCCGCCTGCCCTCTCTCGCACCTGCTCAAGATACGAATTAGTTGATCAAGTGCGAATCACCGCTGGATCACGAACGATAATTATACTTGCAAATGTCAGTCGGAGACGAGTTGCGGCGCGCCGAGGACAGAGGCGCTGCTCGTGCGGGGCGGTATGGTGTTTCCAAGGCCTGTGGGAAGTGGTCGCCGAGTCCATATATTAAGACGTTTTTCTTTCGCGAATTTAATCGGCTTGCTGTCACATCACACGTGAACTGAATAAGGATACGGTTTATTCTGAGGATTCCATATTTTTCTGAAAAATCTAGTAATTCCATGTTTTTTTTTAAAAATGGGAATTATTTATTTCAGTTATACATATAAAAACTAACAAATTACCAAAATTGAAACAAGGCACACTGCTTGATGCATAACCAAATATCTTTCATAGGTGAACATATAAGCCATTAAATAATTATGACACAAAGTCGCAAGTACTCATTAAAAAACTGAATATGTTATTAGTTTAAGTTTTGGGATCTTTCTGCTTCCCTGCCACGACTTCAAAGGAAGCAAGCGTCCGTAGGCTGAGGGGCATTTGTGTTATAAAATGAACTTAAAGTTAAGGTTCATTAGTTTACGCGTAGGTACTCGCTGGGGTCAACAAACATACCCAATATTATCACGTCATCCTCACTCACTAGTTTCGTATGACCTTAACAACAGAATCAACTGCACATACCAATAAAAAAGATAACAGAACCGGAAAAAATCCACGTAACAGCGATACTGTTGAACACTCGCAGTTTAGGAAGAAACGTAATGAAGTGCGGGGAGGCGATGTGGGGGAGGGGGGGAGGGGGACAATTAGTGTCGATGAGACGAGCGACGAGTGACGCGACGTGAGATGGCCGCGAACGATTCAAGTTTCTCAATTAAACCCCACCGGAGCTCGGAGTGGCGCTAAAACATCCGCGCGCGAACGAAAGAAGGGATCCTCTATTCAGTCTCCACTCTATTGAGATACCTGAAATTAATAATTGATATCCTTGTTATTCACTTACTGACAATGTCAACAATATGTAGTACTTGTTATAAATAAATAAAATAATGCTGGGCCGACCTCACCTCGACCGATCTTTAATTGAATGAAAAGGTTAGTTTTGCCATGTTTATTTGAAACAAGGTTCGTAATACTGATTTCTCAAGTAAGATAAGGCAATACGATTAATTACCAAATTTATTCGAAATTTTACTTAATGAATTGATATTTTGACTTTAATAAAATGTATTATTATTATGTTCATTCACATTATTAATGTAATTAAACAAATTCTTATGAACTTAACTCCAGGGAGTAAATAAGATATATGACTGATTACGCTTTATAATCCCCGCCTCCATTTGGTTCACAGCGAGACGTGCCGCTGAAGTGGATCAAGCAATATGTTCCACGGCATGTATTTCCATTTACAATTTTCTTATTTATTGAACGCTGTAACGGGCGGAGATGTTTAGTTCGCCTTTTTCAGGTTAAGAGCTACTCACAGATCGCAAACACAGTGAAGCTCATTCTGCTTCACTCGAGTTTACGCCGCAGGGATACGCAGAGTACGTCAGGATTAAATTAAACCACTTTCATGCTACAAATCAATCATCACATCAACAAACCTTACGAAAAATATATAACTACGACGACAAGAAAAAATAGCTTTGGTTTGACAATATTTTTTGTTGTGTAGAGGCATTATGACTGCAAATATGAGCGAAATCACTGTTAATGTTATGTGCCGACTCGTATGGGCAATGAATTAATACAGCTTTCTTTCTTTACATTAAACAAACGCATGGAATAAACAACATCGTTGCCGCGGCCTTCCTTTTCCACTCTCTGATCTTTATTATAATGGTGTGATTACATTATGCAAAGGGTAGACTACGTACTCGCTTACAATATAAATATCTAATAATGTGTACATTAGTTACAATGTGAACACAACGAAACATAGCATATCATTCAAAACAATGTAGCAACACGTAAGTCTGTAGCACTAGTAGCAGCCGTAGCACTCGTCGTTTCCGTAGCATATCCGTAGCAAACGAACACGGCATGTTTGCGCTGGGCAAACTATCGAAGTGTTCGCGCAAATTAAAGTAAACACTAATAGTGAGTCGCTGTCGCCGCCTACCCGATACCCCAGATGTAGGTGTCGCAGGCAGATTGCACAATGCATCGTTTTATAAAAAGACAAGACAAATTGTGAAGTATCGTTTACATAAATAACAAACTTATTGTATTTATTACTTGCGCAGTACTCTTCATTTATTATTTTTTATATATATATAAAAAAAAATATTTATATTTCAAATACATACTGAATAATTATGATGAATCTAAGTCTAGTTACGTTCTTATATGTACCACAGCTAAGAGTCAACTCTTCTAACACAAGTGTTATTAAAATTAAAAGATGTAGTGCCAACCCATTTAATACTAACCTTTGAAGGACAATAAAGATATGTTGTTGTTACATATCTTCTAAAAGCAATTGACTCCTAAACGTTTGTACCTAACGAAACCACGAATGTTTGCTAGCGCAAAACCCAAAAGCCTAGCCAGTTTAGATGTCAGTATAAGTAGCATTGTATGCTAATAACCGAAGAATCGTTTCTCAAACATTAAAAAATTGCTTGTCATTTTATAAAATGTCGCATTTCTTGAATCTGCCTCCGACAAAAGGTTAGCGCTAGCGAGTCGTCGCGCGTCAGGATCGCGGCGCACACTTCATATGGGCCTGTTTGTCTTCATCCTAATACTTCATCCTATATTTTATGTTTATACAATCGTGTAAGGCATGGTTTCTAAATAAAACTTTAAGATGTCATATATATAATCAAATTTTAAGGGTTTATATACATTAAGTCAACATAGTATCGGGAATGAATGTTTTGTTTATGATTCCAAATTCCATATTTTATTTGTTTTGTTGTTGTTAGATTGGCACAATTGTTTTCCTTTTTGGCGCGGAGTTTGAGTTGCATCTGTCATTTATATTAAAAACAGTGCCGTTTTTAGTTTTATAATATCTAGTGTGTATTGCGAATTTCATAATGGACAAAAACATCGAACAAAGAGTTTGTTTTAAATTTTGCATCGACAATGGAAATTCGTGTTCGGAGACACTGAAAATGTTAAAGAAGGCTTACGGTAAATTAACTTTATTAAAAACACGTGCTTATGCACTCATATGCTTGGTCCACTGACCAAGGCGTTCAAAAGCGGTCGAGATGTGATGAAAGATTTGCCTCGTTCTGGTAGGCCATCAACGTCTGCAAATGACGTTAACATCGCAAAAGTGAAGGAAGTAGTGATTGCAAATCCTCATTCAAGTTTGCGAGAGATGGCCGCCGAACTTTCTGTATCTCACGAGTCGTACCATTTTAACTAATAATTTGGGTATGAAACGTGTTGCCGCCCACCTAGTCCCAAAAGACCTGAATTTTGTTCAAAAACTAAATCGCATGAGTGTCGCTGAGAACATGCCGAGAGGCCTGCCGCTGAGGACAGAACGAGTTGTTGCTGGTCATGTCCACCCCTTCGCACGCTTTTTATGATTTCTATTTATTAAGTCAAAATGAGGTTTGGTGAAAAATATATCAATATCATGCTCCAGCCTTGCGCCGAGTTATCTGAGGCCGGCGACTTCTGTTATTATATACATAGCAAACATTTCCATATCACCCCATATAATAATGGTGATGAAGCGCACACAATACTCTCAAGGAGGAATTTAAATTTATGAACATTTAGTGAGTGTGCGTCTCGTCGCGGAACGTATCTGTGGACATTTTCGGCGGCTCCGTAACAAGATTTAAAAGGCTTTGTCGCGGAGTGTGCGGTAATCGGGTGCCGCCGGGACGCATACGGGCCGCGCCGCGCCGGCCCGTCGCCGTGACGTCGACGTCACGAGCCGCAGGACGTCAGGTTGAGACGAGTTGCTAGGAAATGTCCTAGCAGCTCGTCTCAACCTGTTATAATGATAATCAAGAGTGGTTGCCACCTAGAGCAGCTAAAGAAGCAGCGATAGCCTAGTGTCGAGACCAATAGACTGTAATGACGGCCCATGACTTTTCCATTGTATGTGCCTAATTATCGCTGGCTCTATATCTCGAAAAGTACAAACATCTATGGCCTTCGTTATGACGAAGTCCGTGCCTTCTAATAATATCCCGACAGCTGGTTTAACCATAGAATGTATCCCTCTGCTGGGTTGCAGAGATTGCTCCGCTTAACAATAGAAATTCAGCCAAATCAGGTCAGACCATTGAGCAGACTCTGGGTCCTAAGCGAAAGGCCAGCGAAATACCGGAAATATTAGCGTACACTGCAGGAGCTTGGGAAGGGGAAGAAACTCGTCAAGATTTGTTCTCCTTCACACAATGCTTATTAGGACTGGGCTAAGTTAGAACTCAAGTGTGCTGGAACCGACCTACTGATCTTTTTATTTTGTATCTGGAGGAACTAATCGTAATAAGTGAGGAGGGGGTGTTTGTGCCCAATCAGCGCCCGTATTTGCATATCGTCGCGATCGCGCTGCGGGCCGGAGGCCTTTACGGCGCCATCGGGCCTTATCTCCGGAGACGTCTATCGGCGCGTGTGCGGCGCCTGATGAACTCGCTCAGGCGATCGCTGACGGCGCACTCGCGATCATTACCCGCCGCCGAAATAAGGGAATTTAGCGTCTACGAAAAATTCTGTGTAATCATATGAGTACTTTGTCAACTTTATGCAAGGATAAAGATACTCCCACTCAGTCTCTGTGTGCGGTGGCATTTCACCCCTTTGGGATTCAGTTTCAGAAATTGTCTCTTAGTGCTAGCATTCATATTATTATTATTATTTTGTGTCAGACTATTGATCAATGCTTCCACCACGATTGACCTTTAGTATTGCACGGAGATTTCTTGCACAACAACCCTGAAAAGGCGACTTATATTTCATGCTGTCTTTAACGTCAAATAGCTTACACAGACAAAATATAGTTGATTGAACAAGTATATTCAAATTCAAATACAATCGACTTGTAGTTTAGTTTATGGAACAGCCCAAGGCATTTCCACTGCTAAGTATAGGCCTCCCCCATAAAATTCCAATGTGCCCGATTGCAGGCGGCCAGCAGCTGCATCCAACGTGGTCCTGCGACCTTTATTATTATTATTTATTTATTTATTTATTCAGTAAGTACAGGTTATAACATATTTATAACATAGTCCCACAAAACCGTGAGTACGGTTATATTATGTTATTTATCAGATCGTTTACCTATCGTGTGGTTTATTACATTGTTTATAATAACATATTGTTATGGTAAATAGTTTTATTTGTGTAGTGTCTCTCAGCATTGTGCTTCAGAGGGCGGGAGCTGGACGCCGCTGTCCAATCACTTTAGAGTTCGCCGCACATTGTTTAATTCGCCGATATTTCTCCGTCTGTCCGAGCGGGCGTGTGCCTCAAGTGCTCGCAAATATTGCCTTTTTTCATTGGAATAAATCCTTATAAATCCTTACACAATTTTGTATAGTTGATGCTGTCTATCTAGCCTATCACACGTTATTCGAGAATAATTGCACAATATCTATGGATATTGTGCAATTAAATATAAATCCAGTAAATAAGCAAATCCAATAAATAAATCCAGTAAATAGCAAATAGAAATCCAGTTTAATTAAACTGGTAATTGTAAATAGTAATTAATATTATAGATAGCTTCTGTAAAATCAAAATCCTAGGAATCCAATATTAATGGGCAACAACAGATTGATAAAATAATTTATTTCATACCACAGCTGAACCAATTTTAAATGAGCCCAAATCACAAACGCTGCAACTAACTCAACTGGCAACTCGTTTCAAATTCATAAATTTACTGCATTCCTCAAGTATGAAGCAATATTCATTATAACAATATAGACCGATAAGCAGCGTCTTTGTTAGTTAAATACTTTTTATGGAAAGGAAATAACCAATTTTTCTTATAAATGGTATATATTTATCCTCACCTCAGGAATTCCACAAGAATCCCAACCACCAAGGGAGCTGAGCCAAACTTCCCGCATTAAATTAGTCGGTCCAAGGATTCATTACAATGACGACTCCCCGTTTGGTAATAATGCTAGCATCCATCCTAATGTCATAAATACATTTCATCTAGAATCTTCTGAATTGATGACTTTGGAGTGGTCTTATAGAGCAATATTATGCGTTTATTATATTTATACGTAACGTAAGTTAATGTTTCTCTGTTATCTTTATATAACTGATTGTAATACGCTTCACAAAAAGGAGAACAGCAATCCACACCCGCATTGCATCTGTTTCTTTTTTACTTCACAGTGGGTGAGGGTACCCCTGTATGTAAGTTGTAATTTTGCAATTTATATATTTTCTTAACTTCTGTACCTTACACCATAAGACTGCCGCTCTAGCGAGCCCGCCGCCGTTCGTCGCTCGCACCACGCCTCCACTCCGCGTAATATCATTGTTTTGGCGCCACACCAACCGCGATCAGACGCTCAGCGATATTGGGCGATAATTCCTCGCAGCTACAAGCCAAACGATCCCTTTCTGCTGTCCCGATCAAAATAATATCGTAAAGGATTCGGCGCCAAGCCGGATTGCAATTGTTTTTGCGTAATCTTCGGATTACCGCTTCTTTTAAAACACATTGCTTCCCGTCTTGATACAACGCCAGATAAATTATAGATCTCATAGCTGTGCCCGCGGTTTGCCGAAATATAGTCCCCATGTCAACTTATCTATCTTTATAGCTAGGGGTAAAACCTTGTCGAGTTTCTTTCCTATTCTTTCTACCAACTTTCTTTCTCCGGTAACCGACCCCCCCCCCCCCCCCCCACCCCTCCTGACCTTAATCAAGTTAAAACTGAGTAAATGATTTTTGCATATTAAATTTTAGATGTACACAATTGTGATTGATAAAATAATGAGGGACTTTTATCCAAGTTCTTGCATGTCGCGCTTCTCAGTGTCATGGAAATAGCATTTGTTTTTTTAGATCTGTCCCAGTCAGACTGTCGTGTGTAGTATAGGCAGCAGGTGAAATATTGCAGCCATCAAACAGCAGTCGACAGAATGAAATTGAGAGCACTTAAACCGAAACCGATGTGCCGACTCCTTCGCGAACAATTGCGCCACCTTGGATATCAAAGCTCCAACACGGTAGATTTAGTCAGTGCCTATAATAATTATGTAAGTGCATAAATTGCAATTGAAATACAATTAAAACCATAAGAGGTTAAAATATTCTACGTGACATTGTATCAGACACTTTTGATATCTATCTATAGATAATTAATTCATAATTCGTTAGCAAGAAAATCAATAAGATAATAATAACAAGTTAATGGTAAACAAAACCCGTCAGATTTATGTTTTCGGAAAATTCTCATTATAATTTTCTGTCTATGTTCTGTACTTCTATTACTTGGAACGGCCAACTAAAATCTATTAGGAGTAGAAGAAGCAACTTTATCTTCTTCGTAACATACGTATGTCCCAGTGTTCTCTTAAATTGTTCAGCAAATGGAATTGAAGAGCCGGTCGCCCTGCTTCGCGCCGCAGCATCAATCTGGAGTCGTGACGCATATTTCTTGAGACTTCGTCGCCCGATTTATCGCACACGATGCAGCTTCGCCCGGTTAACATCCACCTACAACAGGCAGTGCAATCGGCGCTAATCGGAGTAATCTTACAATCTGATACGATTTTCCCGTTACTTCTCCCTAACAACACTGATCCATATCCTTAGATTTCTTTGAATAGGTCATGACTTGAATAAATTTGTTGCTTATGACTTTGGATTAAAATACAAAATGGCTAAACATGTACCTTTAATAATACTTCGACACGCGAAGTGCTGGTAGCTCAGCGGTGCTAGGTGGTCGTATACGATCACGGAAGTATGACAGGATTCACAGAGATCAGTCCTCGGATGGTTGGCCGTTTGTGTGGTATTTAATGTCGAGCGGTTCTGTACTTTGGAAGATTATATGGTTATCACTAAATATCGCTTCTCATCTTGGGTTGTGATAGGAGACTAGTGCTCAGTAGTGAGACGTTATTGGGCTGATATGTTGGTCATACTTCTGAACAACGGTGTATTTCCAATCGCAACGCATTCCTGACTGAGCCTGCTGCGCATCATTAGCTGTGGTGCTGGTAGTAATTTATATGCTCCAGCGATCGTCCCTCGTCGCCTCCTGAGGCCGGTACTATCGCCGACGCCACGTAGTGGAGTCGATTCGAAGAGATCTTTTTCCATAAATTGTGTAATTAAATTAATAAGAAAACACATAGTAATTGAAAGTGCATACTTCAATTGTGAAACAGAACAAGTATTGTCTCATTACTGTGAGTACACTAGCTCAATAGCCATTGGAATGGAAAACGTAATTAAGGACTGGATCAATCAGTGGTCAAATAAAACAATTACATCTAACTCTAGAATTTTATTCTTAAAATCTTAGATAAATAGAGATGCGTTTTCCCAACTTGCTCTAGGGATTGACTTTTGTATAGTTAGTCATTGTGTGAGTGATCTTATGACCTGAATGAATGAATGAACACTTTATTGTACACTAAAAATAAAAAAATAAAAGTAATAACATCACAAAACAAATATATGGTACAATGGGCGGCCTTATTGCTAACAGCAATTTCTTCCAGGCAACCTTAGGATGGACAGGAAACAATTAATAAAAAATAATGAGATAGAGTACCTTACTTAGTTGCTTACTTATAAGTACAAACACATACATATATACATATAAATTCACACATACATATTATTACATGAAATATATAATTTAAAGTTACATACATAATATAACAAATCTAAAATTACAAAGACAAATAATGCTCCCAGACTGATTTCTTAAATAAATCTAATGTATGTAATTTTCGTACAGTAAACGACGAGTCGTAATTTTTTTTGACATGCATTGGCATATTTAAAGTCAGATTCTTTTCTGACCTCAAGTTTCGAGAGTGACCTGATGACATCAAAAGAGTCAAGTAATACAATGTTTAAGTCAGCTGGCCTTCGAACTTTTAGGATTATAAAATCATACCTAAGATTAATATGCAGGATATACAATATAACTTTACTGAAAACTTATTTAATCTGTGTACTTTTTAGTAGTTGGTATAAAAGTTTGCTCGAATCGGTTCTCAGTGGAATAATGTTTTCATTGAGCCTGCTCTCCAATCATCCAGGAGAGTTTGCGTAAGGACCGCAACATTAGCGTCCCAGCGCTTTTACTACATTTGGCAACAACCCTTCCCCTCCCCTCCCCCCCCCTCACTACCCCTGCCGTTCGCGACAGCTTAATCAAATACGTGTCAATTAGCCGCGCAACATCGACGAGTCAAATAAATCAGTTCAACACAGCGGACACGCCAAATAACAAACTATGACTTTTTCCACAGACTGCTCCGTGCGGTCGGGCTGACCACCGACATGGCGCGCTGGTCAGTACACCTGCACTAAGCACACATCGTTTACGGAAATTAGAGATGATAAAAATCTGAAAAAGCTATAGAAAATGATAACTCAAATTAATTGTAAAAATAAGTGATTTTTAATAACATAACAGCATAAAGACTAATCAACCGCGGAAGCCCTCAGGGTAGCGTGTTGGGTCCTTTTATTTCTCTGCTTCCTAGAATTTCATAGCATAGGTAACTTTAAGGGCTGCAAAATAGTTGTTGTGGAACTTGACGGAATCAATGTCAACAAGGCTTTAAATGCCCAAAAGAACTTTAATCTAAATTATTTTAAACTTAAAAAGGTAACAGACAGAGTTACTTTTCATTTGTAATAATAGTACGGATTTCAACAAAATGAAAAACAAGTGAAAAGTATGGTCGACCCGTGCAAACTTAAAAATGCTCAAAAAAATAAAATCACGTCCTCAAACAAGCCGGATTCTTTCAATTGGTTGCAAAGTTCTGTTATTTAAAGCGCGCTCCTCGGAGGAGCCATGTCGTCTGCAGTAACAAGATACGCCGCTTGCACTAACGAAGCGGCTCTTAATTGAATGCGCCAACTGAAAAAAACTGCCGTTGCAGCAGCGCTTAGACCCACGGTGCAGGGAACACGGTGCGGGTACACGAAGCGGGTACACGGCGGGGGATCACCGCCGGCGCGGTTCCACCCTGTGCAATGCAGTTCGATGCTAATGTTAATGATGTGAATTTTACAACCGTGTAGAAAGTCACAAGTTTATCATATATAATATAGCGAGTGTTGAATATTTAAGAAGCTTAAAGCTCCTCAAATAAAATGAAGCTTTAATATGAAGCTTTAATATTTATATTAATATTTATATTAAAGCTTTTGTTATATAGATTTAAATGGTATTGGAATTTGCTCATCAGTTACGTAAAACAAGAATTTACAAAGAAGAAACACGATGAGATGTGGCACTCAGAAATAAAGGTTCAACGTATGTCCAAAAACAGATCGTGGTTAAAAAAATTAAAAAACTTTTTAAAATTGAGCGGAGATTTGCCTGTTGTTAAAATTCTTATGTGACCCGAGACAGTCGCTCAATAGGCTTACAACTAACGTAACAGGAGGTTTGAGCGTCGGTGTTGGATTTGGAAGTCATCGAGAGGAGCCACGAGTAACGAACGGCACGTTCCCAATATCCAATTACAAATTTCGGGGCAGTTGCCATATTAGCTGCATTGGTTATTCTGACGGGTGTTTGGGCATTGATTGGTGACAGCGCGGAGCCGACATCGGCAAACGGCAGTCGGCAACTGATTAGCGAGCACGGCGCTAACGAGTGCGGTCACCCGCCCCTCCTTCCCCTCCCCCCACCGTCCACCGCAGCCCCCTCGCCCCGCGGAAATTTGTTAAATTTTCTTCGGCTGTTTAATAATCACCTTGCTGATGTGTCATCATTATATCAAATTGTATCTACCTCTGCCATACAATACGCTGCACGACTTTGTCGGATTGTTAGAAATCATAATCACTGTTACAAAGACTTGTATAAACTTTTAAGGCACGAATGGAAGCTGGGTATGGCAGAAGAAACATAAAAGTAAGATTAATGCAGTAGAGATAATAAATAAATAAATAGGTGATAAGGGCCGAAACTGGTGTTAAAGAAAATATAGTGATAAGAATTGAGAAAGGTATGCTTAGATGCTTTGGTCATGTTGAGAGGATTAATGAAAGTAGACTAACGAAAGTGATTTATGATGGACAAGTTAAGGGAAAAGTTAGGAGGGAAGATGAGGGGAGGACCTTCCATGACCAAACACAGAACATTTTGGAGAAAAGGCAGGTCAAAAGTTACCCCCCCGACTGGTCTCCACCTTGTCGTGGTGGGGGGGCTTAATACCTCCCGGTAGGGCGCAGGAGGCGCTAGGGAAAAGGTAACACCCAGAGATTGGCGACTCTGGGTGCCCTTAGTACTGACTACCGGGGGGGAAACTAAGAGGGACCTGTGGGGGGCGCAGCGGGCGGGCCAGGAGGGACCGTCCAGCAGCGCCAGGAGGGTCTTAGGCAGCGGGGGCAGGGGGCTCCTGCTATCTATGTCTATCCATGGACCCTCCGAGAAGTCGGCCACACACGCTATGGTCGCACGAGGAGGTAGGAGGGGCGCGTCCACTGCGTCTCTCTGAGGAGGTCCTCCCGGTGTTGGACCGGGGGACGTTGGCCGCGGGCGGGGTGTCAGAGCTGCAACCCAGGTACTGCCCCCGCCTCTTTCTCAACAAGCGGCTGGCGTCGTCGGAAGATTCTTAGTGGGTATTACTGCTGGCGGTCGTGTCTGCCGGTGGTGAGTCCCACACACCTCTCTCGGTCCCCCTTTGGCCGGGAGACAGTGCGTAAATGCATTTTGTTACCGACGTAAATAAAAAAAAAAGGTCAAAAGTAACCTGTGAAGTGTGATTGAAGCTAAAAGTGTGTGCCAAGATCGAAGCAAGTGGAAGGCTGTGATCTCTGCCTACTCCTACGGGAAAAGGCGTGACATTTGTAAGCAATTTAAACATATTTCTCTTAATATTCTAACATAACTAACATGTATACTAACTCTTTAGTTAAATCTATTTTCTGTAATGACTGTTTGGAGATTAATGAAGCATTAATTTAATTCATTGTTTTCAGACAATGTTTTAAAAGTTTGATAATGAATGTAAGTACCTAAATACATTATTGACCAGCAGTGTTTTATTATAACAATATCAATTTGTTGCTGCCGTGGTACATTTGAAACAGGATACAACATAATTTTTATTTTATATAAAAGTTAAAGTAAATTATGAAAGCAATCACAACTCCACTTACATTAGTCTTTCTTCTTCCGATTTGGAAATATTCTATTTACATTACCAAACACTAATCAACCTGTAAAGAAAGAATATAAGCAATTTCAACGCAAGCAGTTATTTAACAATTTGAAGCGGGGTATCACGCCACCTCTTACGAATGCTGGCTTTGCGTCTGGGCCCCGGCGAGCCGCCGCGAGCGAGGGTAATCCCTCCGCGGCCTTTCGGATGTCATTATCGGCCCTCGACTTCTTCCAGGGGCCAGTTTTTGTCCACTTCTTACTCCGAGATAAGGGCGCCGCCTTTTGTCCCACGTAATGAATGAGGAAACTCCCCCCACGCCGCCGCACTCCACTCCGCCACAATTAATACCAGCTTTATTTTATTATTATTCAAAAGGAAATCTGAGGCTTTTACAAAGGTTATTTAACTTTGTTTACACAGTCACTAGAGGGGCCCTTCTTTAAATAATGTTAAAGTAATCTAGAAAATGTACAAAATAACTGTATATGTTGATACTGTATTAACTAGTAAAAACTAGTGGGTTTCACATCGGGAAAGTTTCGGGCATACTGAGTTCTGCAGTCTATAAGTGTCTAAGTTGTAAACGTTTGTTTTGGGTCAGAAAGATTATTCCGCATACTGTCAACAGATGTCACTCTCTTACAGTTGAATCGCGCTATCGTTTTCAACTACGGATTACATATATATTATGTTCGAAGGTTCATTAAATGTCTTCACCTAGTATCGAGTGGTGTTTTATTCATGGTCCTGTACGAGCCGGAAGTGATTAGAACCAGTTGTGGAGACAGTGGTGCAAGCAGCAAAATTAAGATAAACTACGGTAACGATCGAGAGAAAATCATAAGAGCGAATAAACTGTAAGTGAATTTGAGCTTAGTAGAAGTTTCTAAGAAATTAAAGTAGAGCTTGGACTTGTAAAATTTTAAGTAACAAAGTGGTTGAGACGGGGAATCCATGCCCGAATTTCTATAGAGTCTATTAAAGCACTTAGAAATTTTTTGTTCTCTCAGAATTATATGCTCTGATCTATAAACTCAAAGTAAAATGGATTCATTGTTGAGATTACAAGCTGATATAAATAAGAAAATAACCAGAGATTATTGTAACTTTAAAAAATCTCCCAAAACCAGAATAACGTCAAGCTACATATTAACTAGACTGGAGAATTTGGAAAAACAATGGATTTTGTTTGATGAAAAACATCAGGGAATAATTTGTGGTTATAAAGAAGCTGAGCTTGAGTTTACTGAGTACTATTCAAATGATTTGTATGGTGAAACAGAAGATCTTTATTTGGAGTATAAAACAGAGTTAAAAGAAAATTTGGAACTATTATCAGGAAAAGAAAAGCAAATGCCACAGTCTGGGTCATTTAATGAGTCTGAGCAGATTAATGTGCAACTGCCCAAAATTACTATTCCAAATTTTTCAGGGAAATATTCGGAGTGGACAACATTCAGAGATCTCTTTTTGTCACTAATTCATAACAACAAATCGCTACAGGAGGTTCAGAAACTCCACTATTTAAATGGTTTTTTGATCGGCGACGCTGAACAACTTCTTCGTCATCAACCTATTTCAAATAAAAATTATTCTGTATGCTGGGAACTTTTGGAAAGCAGATATAACAATAAAAGATTTTTAACAAACAGTATACTCAAGAGGTTTATCGGGCAAAGGAGCATTACAAACGAAACATCAGCGGCGCTTAGAGATATGTTAGATACTACTAATGAATGTTTAAACGGTCTTAAAAATTTAGACATAAATACAGATAGTTTGGACGTTATAATTGTATATATATTGTAAGGATACCGATTACACATCTCATGTTTGTACTTTATTGTATGAAATTGCATTAATAAGTTGTGAAACGATTTCATTATTAGGATGTCAAATTATCGTTTTCGGTTAAGGAAGTATTCCGTTTTTACTAGCATAGATTTAATTGTTGACGTCACATCCGATTAGATAAAAGTTTACTTTATTTAATACTGGAGTGGGGTTTTTAATATTGAGGGGATCTGCTATTACATTTTGGGAGTCATTCGCGTCTGGGCTCTGATTTGAAGCAGTCCATCCTTAAGTTTGAGAAGTGTATTATAAAATTGTGAAAGTATTAAAGAGTTGGTGCATAATTAATAAATTATTGGTTAAAAGTGTGTGTGCTGTGCTAGTTCAAGGGGGTGCTGGCTAAAAACAGGTTGTAATCTATTGTATTTTATTCTACTTATTAATAATATCCGTATTAACTAGTATCTGGGTGATATGGTGACACGTGTTCAAAGATCAGTTAACGAACAAATGATTTAATACGTAATATTTGAAAATGGTTTCCTTTTATATCATCACTTGATCGAGCCCTTTTAACTTCAGAAGTGCGATGAGCAGTCATTACAATCTTAAAAATGGCCGCTTATCCCGCCCACTGATACCATACCATTTTTTTTTTGGTCCTGTCTTGCTGTGATTGGCAATTATTATATAATTATTTTTGGAAAAGGGATTTGTCACCGTATTATCTAAGGTAAAGTGAAGCCACTTGGTTCTGACTTTGCTTCTTGTTGTTTTTCTTACTTTCTATGCAATTAACTTCAGATTATTTTACAATTAGAAGGCTTTTACAAGCAATGTCAGGAATAATTACTTAAAATATAATTTCGGTAATATTTTACATAGAATCACAGATTTAATGATTGGATAATATGTACTAAGAATTTAGTGAATACAATTAACTTCCTATGAAATATTTTAATGAGGTTACACGTGGTCGAGCATTATGGTGAATATAGCGGCCAACTCGTGGACGACCACGTGGCCTAGTTCACTAAAACTAAGTATTATCAATAACCTTTCCTTGGCGGATAATTAGTAAAGTAGTGGGTTCGAGTCCCAGACATAATACTTTTTTTTATGTATACGCATATGTATGGGTATATATAAAATAAAATATACTTTATTGTCTTTGGGATCGGCATGATCATTTAGATTCTTCAAACATTCAGAGACAACATTGAAATTCGATATATTTTTTTTGACAACAATGGAGGAGATGTGAGCTGTACAATGGTGGAGAGGAAAAAGCGGATGGGTTCTTTGTCGGAGTTTGTCGGGGTTTGTCGGTTTATTCGTCTGTCGTGATTCTGAAGGAGGGAGGGAGTTGTCCATCAGTCGGTCAGGCAGTCAGTCTGTCGGTGGCTCTAGCGAGGCTTCCAAAAGGGCAGATTGAGGGGAATGCCTCAGGAAACTCATCTCGGTTTTTCTTTCGAATTATGTCTTTAGATCTAATACAATTGTTAAAATAAAATATTAAGATTACCGCTGTTCTTAAAACTAACAAAATCTAATATCTAAAGAGATCATACATAATATTATCTTAAAAAAGAAAGGAGCCAATTCATGTCACTTCCTATGTATATGTATATCAATCGTAAGCTTTGCAGAGTGAAGTGGAAATAAATTGGGGTTCCTACTGATTTACTTATTTTCTACATAAGTTCTGCCATTTAACCTACAGGCTCGATGGCTAATGTATTTATTTTTCTTTGAAAGTAAAACAGTATTTTGAGTCTGCTGGATAAAGATACTGTTAAATAAGTTGTTTTATATGGCATAATTTTGCTCAATTGTATGTTGTGTGTGTATGTATGTATATGCATATATATATGTGTGTATACATATGTGTATGTATATGTATATATATGAGTATATATGTGTGTAACATTTATAGGTGATCGTTACTTGTATGGTGATTTCTTATATTATGTAAAATAAAGTAGGACTATGGAGCCTTTTTTTTGCAAAGTCCCTGAGAGATAGAAATTCCCGAAGCAGCTGGACTCGACGCAGTCACTACCCGCGGAACAAGTTCAGGGAGTCGACCCGTCGGGATGTTCTAAGGTATGCCGAGGACACAATGACGACAGCGCGAGTGCTAACAAGGTTCGCGCTGGCATGTATTAAAAAAATTCTTAGACCGGATGTGGTGAGCGAGAGAGCGGGAGAGAGTATCGCAGAAAGACAAGCTCGTAAGCGCAACACGTCGGACGTGGAGAGCGAGGGAGCGAGAGAGAGTCTTGGTAGGAGGCAAGCTCGCAAGCGCAACACGTCTGATGTGGAGAGCGAGAGAGCGAGAGGGAGTCTTTCTGAGGTGCAAGCTCGCAAGCGCTACGCATCTACGGTATCAAATAGATCTCGGAGCAGAGAGTTGACTGAACAATGTCAAAATGGCAGGGAGTTCCGTCAGCAATGCTCGAAGAGTAGATCTTTAATATTAACGAACAATTACAATCATCGTTTGACATCTCCGCAAAATTTCGTTCTAAGGTATGCCGAGGACACAATGACGACAGCGCGAGTGTTAACAAGGTTCGCGCTGGTATGTATGAAAAAAAAAATCTTAGACCGGATGTGGTGAGCGAGAGAGCGGGAGAGAGTATCGCAGAAAGACAAGCTCGTAAGCGTAACACGTCGGACGTGGAGAGCGAGGGAGCGAGAGAGAGTCTTGGTAGGAGGCAAGCTCGCAAGCGCAACACGTCTGATGTGGAGAGCGAGAGAGCGAGAGGGAGTCTTTCTGAGGTGCAAGCTCGCAAGCGCTACGCATCTACGGTATCATATAGATCTCGGAGCAGAGAGTTGACTGAACAATGTCAAAATGGCAGGGAGTTCCGTCAGCAATGCTCGAAGAGTAGATCTTTAATATTAACGAACAATCACAATCATCGTTTGACATCTCCGCAAAATTTCGTTGATCATCTGGGACGGTCACGGTCAGGAATGAGAGTTAGGCGTCGTTCACGTTACTCAATACAGCACTACGTGTCGGTCGAGCGTCCGCCGGATAGCCCAAGTAGGATAAAAGGATACTCGAGGGGAAGAAGGAGCGACCATGATTTGGATACAGCTGGGCAACGAATTAAAGATCAACAGGAAAAGAAGATTGAAATTGTTTTAGGGGGTATTGATTATTTTATATTGTATTAAATTAACTAGTTACTTGTATGTTTTTAAGCGTTAATTAATTTTTTAGTAAAATTGTTATGGAACTTCACAAATAATTTAGTTTTTCTTCTCTTATTATTTATTGTATTTAATGGATATATCAGCATAATACTATTGTTGTTGATTTGTATAAATTCAACATTAAAATGACGGAGGGACTCGTCAAAGCAGGAAGGCCGAGTTGTAAGGATACCGATTACACATCTCATGTTTGTACTTTATTGTATGAAATTGCATTAATAAGTTGTGAAACGATTTCATTATTAGGATGTCAAATTATCGTTTTCGGTTAAGGAAGTATTCCGTTTTTACTAGCATAGATTTAATTGTTGACGTCACATCCGATTAGATAAAAGTTTACTTTATTTAATACTGGAGTGGGGTTTTTAATATTGAGGGGATCTGCTATTACATTTTGGGAGTCATTCGCGTCTGGGCTCTGATTTGAAGCAGTCCATCCTTAAGTTTGAGAAGTGTATTATAAAATTGTGAAAGTATTAAAGAGTTGGTGCATAATTAATAAATTATTGGTTAAAAGTGTGTGTGCTGTGCTAGTTCAAGGGGGTGCTGGCTAAAAACAGGTTGTAATCTATTGTATTTTATTCTACTTATTAATAATATCCGTATTAACTAGTATCTGGGTGATATGGTGACACGTGTTCAAAGATCAGTTAACGAACAAATGATTTAATACGTAATATTTGAAAATGGTTTCCTTTTATATCATCACTTGATCGAGCCCTTTTAATATTGTCATCAAAATTAGATAGCGAAACCCGTAAGCGGTGGGAAGCTGAAATTTGCAATTCAATTAACGATTTACCGACAGTAAAGCAGTTTTTAGACTTTTTAGATGTTCGATTTAGAGCGTTGGAATTTTTAAGCCCGAAATGCACTAAGAATAGTCAATCTCATTATGTCGTTGCGAACACTAATGTGAATAAATCTATTCCATGTTCCTATTGCTCTGAAACTAACCATAAATTAGGGAATTGTAAAAAGTTTGCCAATGAGACATTGTCGACCCGTCGTGATTTTGTACAAACCTCGAATTTGTGTTATAACTGTTTAGGCATTAATCATTCTGTGATGTCATGCCGCTTGCCCACTAGATGTAGAATTTGTAAGAGAAAACATCATTCGTTATTGCATACAGACCTTAATAATATACCAACGAATTATGTTCAAACAAATTCGCAACCAGAGAGTAAAGATGTTGTAGCGGCAACAGCTACAACGTCAGGTGAGACCATAAAGACAATAACAACTTGTTTGTCCAACAACAGGAGCCAAGTTTTGTTAGCAACAGCCTTAGTAAATGTGGCGGCTAACAATGAGTTTTATATGACACTTAGGTCACTTTTAGACCAGGGATCACAGGCTTCGTTCATAACGGAGTCTGCAGTTCAGTTACTTGGACTGAAACGGGTACTAAGCAAAAGTGTCATATCTGGGGTAGGGAGTGACAATAAAGCGCCGCTCAATTCTAACTATATTGTTCATTTAAAGGTACAGTCAATACATGATCCAAGCTTTATGATAAATGTAAAGGCTCATGTTCTGAACAAGTTGACTTCGATTCTTCCTGAACGAAAATTTAACATGAACTTATGGTCAGGAATACCTAAAATATAGTTAGCAGATCCACAGTTTTATATACCAAGTAAAATTGACTTGTTGTTGGGGGCCGAAGTATATTGCCAAATCTTAACTGAAGGACTCATTAAAGGGTCACCAGGATTCCCAATTGCACAAAATACCAGCTTTGGTTGGATTCTATCAGGAAACGTGTCAGATATTTGTGAAACCAGTTATCCCTCTTCCATCTGCGCTGCTATAGTGACTTTACACGCTGAAATAGAAACGGGAGACGATGAGGTATTCAATTTAAAAAAGTTTTGGGAGATCGAATCTGACAATTTATCTGTACATAAAGTTTTTCTCACAAAAGAGGAACAACAATGTGAGAAGTATTATGAACAAACTACTACACGAGACCATTGCGGTCGTTACGTGGTTAGACTTCCTTTTAGGGATCTTCATTCAAACTGCATAAAGGGTAATTCTCGAGAAGTAGCCTTGAAAAGATTGTTATCGCAAGAAAAACGTTTGATGAAACATCCAGATTGAAAGGTTCAATATACAGATGTGATTACAGAGTATTTAACACTTAACGCGCACGAAGCGCTCGTTGCTCTGCGGTGCTCGGTGGTCGGAAACGATCGCCGAAGTACAGCAGAGTTTACAGAGGTCAGTCCTTGGATGGGTGACCGTTTGTGTGGCATTTGATATCGAGCGTTTCCGTGCTTCGGAAGGCACGTTAAGCCGTTGGTCCCGGTTATCACTAAATGTGGTAGTCGTTAAGCCATGTTAGAGGCCTTATGGGCGGTTTGAAAAATTCTAACAGCAGGACGCCACACACCTGCCTCCACCAATTCGCACTGGGTCAGCGTGGTGGAGTATGACCCAATACCCTCACACCTTGATATCTGAGAGGAGGCTCGTGCTCAGTAGTGGGACGTTAATGGGCTGTGATGATGAACACTTAACCATATGGAGAAAATACCGGAAAAAGAGGTAGAAAAATTGGCGTGCGTGTACTTACCGCATCATGCGGTAGTCAGAGAGGACAAGGTCACCACCAAGGTTAGAGTTGTTTTTGATGCATCTTGTAAAGATAATAGTGGAGTTTCTCTCAATAGTGAACTTTTAGTGGGACCAAGGCTGCAGTTGGATTTGCGTCATATAATTATGAAATGGCGAACATACCCTATATGTATAGTTGCAGACATCATAAAAATGTACCGCCAAGTAAAGGTAAATGAAAAGGATGTAGACTATCAACGTTTGTTCTGGAGAGATTCACCTGAAAAGCCCATAGAACATTATCGTATGTTGAGAGTCACATTTGGAACTGCTTCCGCCCCATACTTGGCTGTCAAAACTCTGCACCAAGTAGCATATGATGAAGGTGACCATTATCCATTAGCATCTGAAAGGATTTTACAAGACTTTTATATGGACGATCTACTCACTGGATGTGACACTGTCTCGGATGGTAAGCAAATATGCAAGGAAATAAATGCACTGTTAAACAAGGGAGGATTCGTACTTCAGAAATGGTCGAGCAATAACGATGAACTTTTATCTCATATAAGAATTGAAGACTGTACAGCTGAAGACAATTTAGAACTTAAAGTAGAAGAAATCATGAAAATTTTGGGACTCACCTGGAACCGACGTACGGATGATTTTGAATATGCCGTGCAGTTACTACCACTAGAGGAACCAACAACAAAAAGAAAGGTAATATCTGATATTGCAAAGCTTTTTGACCCAATGGGATGGATAGCTCCAGCAATAATAAAGGCAAAAATATTCATTCAGAGGTTATGGCTTGCAGGGATTGGTTGGGATGAAGAACTCCCATCAAATTTATTGAAGGATTGGAAAACTTATCGAAGTGAACTTAAAGCCCTCACTCAATTTCGCTTACCACGATGGATTGGTGTTAGTCAGAAGACAGCAATACTAGAACTGCATGGCTTCAGCGATGCTTCTAATGTTGCATATGCTGCTGTGGTTTATGTGCGCACTGTAGATACAGTTGGAAACGTTGAAACACATCTTATGACCTGTAAAACCAAAGTAGCTCCAATCAAACAAGTGTCCATTCCTCGCCTGGAATTATGCGGAGCGCTTTTGCTAGCGAAATTGTTAAATGAGGTATCTGAAGTGCTAAAGGTACCAAAGTACAATCTACACGCCTGGACAGATTCTTCTGTAGTTTTGGCTTGGCTGAGCAGCCAGCCAAGTCGATGGAAAACATTCATCGCAAATAGGGTTTCAGAAATTTTGAACATTTTGGATCGAGATCAGTGGTCGCATGTCGTATCAGCAGAAAACCCAGCAGATTGCGCCTCTCGAGGAGTCAACCCTTCAGAATGCGAAACGATTCCTCTGTGGAAAACTGGACCTCTTTGGTTAAGAAACATAACAATCCAATATGATAAGATAGAGATAGAAGAAACAAATTTAGAAGAAAGAGAAAAACAGGTGCTTCATACCTTAAAAGAAGATCAATTAGATTTGTGGACAAAATTTTCATCATTGCAAAAACTAGTGAGGGTGTTAGCTTATTGCAGAAGATTTATAACGAAACTAAGATCAGGATCTAAACTAATATTTCCTAAGTGGGTAACTAGTGATGAAATTACTCAATCAAGTCATATTTGTATTAAAGAATGCCAAAAAACATATTTCGCTGCAGAAATAAAAGACATCAAAACTAACAGCGTAGTTGATAAGAAAAGTAAGCTCACATGTCATTAACTCCGTTTCTAGACGCGGAAGGTATCTTGAGAGTTGGTGGTCGTATTGAAAGATCAAGTTTTGATAATTATAAAAAACATCCAATAATACTTCCTGGAAAATCACATTTCACAAATTTAGTTGTGGCGGATTGCCATGAAAAAACATTACATGGAGGCCCGCAATTGATGATAAATTATTTAAGATCTAAATATTGGATATTAGATGCTAAAAATCAAATAAAATGGTTTGTGCGTAAATGCATGACTTGTGTGCGCTATGCGGCACAATCAAGAGACCAGCTAATGGGACAGTTACCTCCAGCACGAGTAACCCCCGCTCGTCCGTTTTATCAAAGTGGTGTAGATTATGCCGGTTCTATATATATAAAAGCTACTAAAGGGGTCACAGAGCATATAAGGGTTATATATGCTTATTTGTTTGCCTGGCAACCAGAGCTGTGCACCTAGAAGCGGTCTCTGACCTGACCTCACAGGGTTTCCTTGCAGCATTCAAGCGTTTCGTTTCGAGACGTGGGCACTGCGCTGATCTTTTTAGCGACAATGGTACAAATTTCGTTGGTGCAGCTCGGGAACTTAAGAAACAATTCAATCAAGAGCAGTCGTCATTAACTAAAGATATCGCTCAGAGTTTTGCTAATAATGGTACAAATTGGCATTTTATTCCACCACACGCACCACACTTTGGTGGATTATGGGAAGCAGGGATTAAATCAACTAAACATCATCTTAGACGTGTCATTGGTGCAGAAACACTAACCTATGAGGAGATATCCACTCTACTTCACCAAATAGAAGCTTGTCTAAATTCTAGACCTCTATCACAAATTAGCACCAATTCAGAGGATCCAATACCGTTAACGCCAGGTCATTTCCTTATTGGTGAGCCTCTATTGCTAGTTACAGATGCGAATTATGAAACATCATCAATATCGAATCTCAAACGTTGGCAAATGACTCAAAAAATGTTACAGAATTTTTGGCGTCGTTGGTCAAATGAATATTTGGTTCAATTCTTACACAGATATAAATGGGCAAATCAGAAAGTAGAACCCAATGTGGGCGACTTAGTTTTAATTAAGGAAGATAATCTTCCTCCCGGCAAATGGCTAATGGGAAAAATTGTTGAAAAACATCAAGGTTTGGACAACATCACGAGGGTTGTAAGTCTAAAATGTAAAGATATTATAATAAAACGACCAATTGTTAAGCTGTGCATACTACCTGTAACAGATTGATTGTAAAAATTATTTTTCTTTATATCAATATTTAGTTCTGCTTAAAATATTAGTTTTTGTTTAATAACATAGCATCAGTAATGAATTAAACTGTAATTTCTATTCACCATGACTCTGAAAGACTATCGTGATACGCGTTTAGCTGTTAATTATTTGTTAAATAAGTATTGTTTTAAATGTAAAAAATATACAGTCCACTTTGTTTTGTTTTTTTTGTTTGGACTCATGGTGGGTGGAAATAATGTACATATGTCCATGGTGGGCGGAATGTCTAAGTTGTAAACGTTTGTTTTGGGTCAGAAAGATTATTCCGCATACTGTTAACAGATGTCACTCTCTTACAGTTGAATCGCGCTATCGTTTTCAACTACGGATTACATATATATTATGTTCGAAGGTTCATTAAATGTCTTCACCTAGTATCGAGTGGTGTTTTATTCAATAAGACTTTCCAAATTTCTTGCTGATAGTCTACACAGTATGTAGATGTATTCTAAGAACACGTTATATTAAACTACTTGTAGCTATAAGTCAGCAGCTAAATATTATGTTGGAAAAATCCGTGTCAGATATGCAAAAATCAACATATTATATGTGATCTACAAGATATACATATATCGAAATTTGTTAAATGTGAGGAGTGAACACACCCATTGGAATATAAAAAAAAATTAAATAACTCATGACGGAAATACCGAATAAGGTATTATTACTCTATATGATTGTGTACATTAAGCAGAAAAGTGTGACTAAAGAATAAATTAATTTCCAAAACTACCTCCTTCAGAACAATTTTTTTTTAGTGCTACCTAAAACGGCTAAATTCAATATTTTAAAATAGATAATTGCACTTAAACAGCATAAATCTGACGACAGATATGGCGTAGTGGCGAATATACCTGCATTCCACTCCTGATTTGTGTGTATAAATATGAATATTTGTTCTGGTCTGGGTGTTTTCCTATGTATATAACTATATATAACTCATACCTAAAGGGACATAGCGCAATCAGCAATTGTTTGCCTTATAGTAGTCTTAAAAATATTTCTAAACAAATTTTAATGGACAGTAATATACATTCACAGGCAACACTGCTAATTCTTATTGGAAATAGGGGAACAGTGAACAAAAGTGATTTAATACAATTTTATGAAGCTTTGAACTCACTTAAAGTGAAAGAAATTATTATGTTCACTTTCCCCTATTCTCAGCATTTGTCAAAGTCCGAAAATGACCGAAGATACATACTAAATTTATCTTTGTACAACCTATGTACCTATAGTAATAAATGTAGAATAATTGACACTAACAGTATTGTTAGAAATAATTATTTATTGACCAAAGGTAGGTTTTACCTTTCCAATTATTTTAAACGACAAATAGTTTTGTCACTATTATATTTAATTGACATTAATACCAAGAATTTGGTACAATCTGCTTCTATTGAGCACTCCGACATAAATAATTCATTATTTAACAATTTAAACTTGGTGTTAAGACAAAAGAGAACTGTTTTTCTGGCAATAAAAAGTACACAAAGCAGAAACAAAATGATGTAATCACTCTGATTCACCAAAACATTAGAGGAATATTGGGCAAGGAACTGGAAATTGAATTGTTCATGAGCGATAATTATATCGATATTTTGTGTATTACTGAACATTGGCTAAATTGTAACCAGCTCATGTTCAATTTCAACAATCACATGTTAGGTAGTTCGTTTTGCAGGAGTGGTGCTATACATGGCAGATCATTAATTATAGTAAATAAACAGTTTAAATTCAAGGAGCGCCATGATATAGTCAATCTCTCTGTTGAACGTATTATAGAAATGGCCTGTATAGAAATGCAGCAGTTTATTGTATTGAGTGTGTACAGACCTCCTTCAGCTTTATATGATTTATTTGAAGGCATTATGGATAAAGCCTTAGGAAAATTTTGTAAAAGTAATAAAAAAGTTATTGTGTGTGGAGATTTTAATGTTAATTTGTTAGAATATTATTAATAGTGAAACGGGAAAAAGTAAAAATTATAATACTGAGTTTAAACTCAACATTGATAAAAAAACTCTTACATCTGACTTAGATGTAGCCAATGCTTTCGAAAACTTTTTTACTAATATTCCAGTGTCTATCACAAAAGCTTTAAATTGTTCGCCCACTTTAGCGGAGTCTATTTTGAAAGATAACGTGAATATATGTACAGTAGATTTTACTTTTAGTCATGTTACATCTATGGATATAATTAAGACATTCAATACTCTTAGTGTTAAGAAAGCTGCAGACCTCTGGGGCAATTCCATCGTAGTTACCAAGCCTATCATTGTTTCGGTGGCGCACAGTTTGGCTCTAATATTTAATAAATGTGTATATTGCGGCAAATTTCCCGATCTAATGAAAGAAAGTAAAATCATTCCATTATATAAATCGGGCAGTACAACAGACCCAACAAATTTTCGACCTATCTCAGTTCTGCCTACATTTAGTAAAATTTTTGAAAAACTTGTTTACAACCAGCTGTTAATATATTTCAATAAAAATGGATTAATGCATTCGAAACAATTTGGATTCACTAAGGGTCGCTCTACAACCGATGCAGGTGTTGAGCTTTTAAAACATATATTAATGCTTGGGAAAATTCTTTGGACGCTTTAGGTATCTTTTGCGATCTGTCCAAAGCTTATGACTGTGTTCCTCATGAAGCATTAATAAAAAAATTAGAATATTACGGAATAAGAAACTCCGCATTGGAGCTTCTCACTTCTTATCTAAGTAATAGGATTCAAAGGGTTTCAAATGGAATTCAAAGGGAAATGTATTAAATTCGTGACGCCTAACGTCAGACAGGCAAACTCTACTATTATGGTAAAGGAGGATGAGTTGACCCTTGTGGATACTACCAAGTTTTTAGGGATTACTTTAGACTCTAAGCTACAGTGGGGCCCACATATTGGTGAATTGTCGAGTAGACTTAGCTCTGCAGCATTCGCGGTAAAGAAAATTCGCCAATTAACAGACGTTGTAACAGCTAGGCTAGTTTATCATAGCTATTTCCATAGTGTTATGTCCTATGGTATTCTTCTGTGGGGTTGTGCCGCAGACATTCAAACAATCTTTGTGCTGCAGAAGAGGGCTATTCGAGCAATTTATAATCTCCCGTGTGGACATTCACTAAGGGAAAAGTTTAAGGAAATTGGTATTTTAAAAGTGGCCGGTCAATTCAATTATGATAACCTGGTTTATGTACATAAGAATACTGATCAATTTAGTAAAAAAAGCTGTGTACATAACCTAAACACAAGGAATAAGCATAAATTAGTTGTACCTGCCACTAGGCTCCAAAAGATAAACAAATCTTTTAAAGGTCAATGTGTGCGATTCTACAATAAAATCCCAAGCAACATACAGCAATTGAGCCTAAATAAATTTAAATTAACAATAAAACACAAGCTGTCTTCAAAGGGATACTATTCTATTAAAGACTATATGGCAGATAAAAATGCTTGGGATTAAGCTGCCGTTTCATACAGGCTATTCTAATATGAATGACTTGAAAACATAAATATTGTTAAGGAACATAATCTTAACTTATTGCATTGTATAGTTTCACAGACAAATGAAGATTGTATTTCTAGTACCAAACTAATGGACATATTTAAAAGAGCAAAGCCTGTGAGTTTCTTGCCAGTTCTTCTTACAGAGCGGTGGCTCGGAACTGGCACTTAGATTCACTTACACTTAATTATTTTTTGTTTTTAAATTGTTTTGTTGCATGTAAGTGAATCTAAGCTTCGTGATTTAGTGTAATATTATTTCGATTGTTTTTTTTTTTTCATTTGTAATCATGACGTTTTCAAGTACTATGTATAATAGTTTATGAAATAAATAATTTTTTACTTTACTTTACTTTACTTTATATTAAGTATGTATTAACAAAATAAAAGTATTTATGTATGTTTATCCGCTATTTAGTATCCATATCACAAGTTCTTAATGATACTTATCTTGGAACTAAATAATTAGTGTAAGGGTCAGAAATATTTATTATTTATAAAAATGAAAACATTTAAAAATATAACCAGCCGAAACAAGGCGTATAAAGTTTATGTATCAGTAGAAAATTCATTTAGCTCACTATCAGAAGACTCAGCAAACTCACAGTAGTAATTTAGTAGAAGAACGTGAAACAATAATTTCAAAGATTGGGATAAAGCTAAAAAATTTATAAAGTGAAAATAATATACTTATTAAAAAAATATTGAGTACGAAAATTTAAGCCAAGTCACACCGCAAAATAGAAATATAAAAAAGAGCTGGCTTAAATCAAATAAATTTATACTTCTCTTGTCTAGAAGAGCACAAATCTAAAATATGTACGGCGATTGACGGGAATACTTCTACCACCTATCAAAAAACCAACGAGATTCAGATACACATTGCTACTAAATCAATGAGACTCCGCCTAAAATGTCAACAGATGGCGCTATTCGAAAAAATAAACTTTGCATTCTTACAAAGTACTTGTAGTAACACGAACTTGAAAAATACTTGAAAGTAATCAATAATCATACTCAGAGGCGGCTCGCTCTAAAGAGCGCTGGTGCAGTGCACTCCCACATAAATTACTTAATTTATTTCTTTATGAACCCTATCTATACATATATTACATTACATAATAATAATAACAAATTACATTTCAAATTACATTAATAATTACTATACCCATACAATACACTACGCGTTGAATGTTTGTTTTGCAAAATTTATTGGCGTCTAAATTGTTTTACACAGATAGATTTGCTGAATACAATATAAATTTTCCGGAGGATGATTTAAAAAAGTGGTTAACACTTACAATTTCCTGGAAATAACAAACTAAAGAATGAGTGATGATGAGACAATAATCTTAAACTGATGCCATTGAACAAATTCAAAATTGCTTGTTGATGAGTGTTTTTATTCACTAAGTGAATATTTTGAATAAGAAATTTATGATTGTTATATTATAATCCTCTGATTATATTTTTGCGTACCAGTTACTGATGAAATATGCGGGCTATATTAAATTTTAAGACCACTTATGTACCATATTTCATGTGAAATAAAAAGTCTTTGTCTGTGAGTTAGTAGTAATTTATAGCAGAGAAGATTTTCACAATGCTGACGGCGCCGTTGCTTTACTTCAACATTTTATGGAATTTTCATTAATATCTGTATTTGCTGAAAGCATAAAACTTTTAAATATTATATTATTTTGCACCATGACCTCTCGTGAACACGCATCAAAAAACGTCACAAGCCGCCTCTGATCATACAAGCAAAGATTATCAATTTTGTAATTATATAAAAACTAAAGGATGGCATTACAAATTTGTTAGAAGGCTTTATAAGAAATGAAACGACTTCGACGAATGACTGCTGCAATTTCCTTATCGGCGAAACTGATTTTATCAAAACACAAGATTACACGACTGTTGTATAATATAAGAGAAAAAAATCGGTATTTGGTTCACACTAACATAATGATAGCCGTCCTTTATATATGTGGAGCCACTGTCTATAATTGCAGGGTGGAAATATTTCATAGCCTTCTGAATCTGGACATGCAATCACATTCATATGCCTACATAATTATTTGATTCTAACCGATTCTTAACTTTTGTCATGTTCTCCTTACGTACAGGGAAACTAAACAAAAAAGGACCAAAATTTCTAGGAAGAGTCCAAGTAAGAGATTATTAAACTCATACATAAAATCTGTGTACCCGTATGAACACTTTTGTGTTTGCCTTAAAAAAGCTTTCCCAAGTATGTAACTTCCTAAATTCATACAGTTCTAATCGCCTATAATGGATACGTAGCGTCTATATTGCGCTATGAAATAATTTTTTAGGGAAATTGTTTTACAAATTACAGGTTGTTAGACCCCAAAAAAATGCATTGTGGCATTAAAAGGTTTAAGACAAACAGATAGTTGCAAAATACTCTTTACTGAGATATAAATTTTAACTTTTCCTTCTCTGTATATATACGAAATTGCAATGTTTGTCAAAGCAAGTATTAAACTGTGTCCTCACCTATCAGATGGCTCTTAAAATTTATGACACACATACCCGAAAAAGTTAAAAGAAGTTAATATTTATAAATTTGACATACCCACTTAAGCACAAAAACATGCTAGAATTTAATGCCCAAAGAACCTGCTACTTAATTTAGTCCTTGCCGAAACCATATTCCGGCATCCAATCTAATCTTTGCAACACATGAGACTATACTTGTATGTTAGTACTTACCGCTTGCGGCTATACGATACAACACTGCATTTGGCCGGATTTAATTCCACGTGATCAAATAGGCAGTAATCAATAAGGTGAGAAAGTCCGCCTGAACAACAGCTGCATCGTTAACTGTCGATAATCGTGAACCTTTGCCACTATCTTCATATCGTCTGCAAAGCAGATAAGCTTGGATGAGAGCATACAGGAATCATCTATATAGACCATTAACAACAAAAGCCCGAGTTGAGACCCCTGCGGAACGCCTCTGGGTATAGACACGCACCTTTATATGTAATTATTAACATCAACAGCATGAGAGCGGTTGTCTATATATGAAGTAAACCATCTCAGCAGATCACCACAATATACCGATATTGGACAGTTTTAAAATATGTCTATTGTGGTATATCCTATCGAATGCCTTACTATAGTCCGTGTAAATTATATCAACCTGGTGCTAATCCGCCTCAGTAATATCTGCATTAAGTAAAGCTAGATTGATAACAGTGGAACCTCCCATCAGAAGACCGTGATAATGAGGATAATCACGGTACAATACAATTTTGAAATTGGTCTATAGTTTGTGATGGTTGTTTTAGGCCCTTTCTTATATATGGGTGATACATATGCTTGTTTCCATTTATGAAAAACAAAACCTTAAGCTAAAGGAACAGAGGAACCGTAAAGTCCTTAATAAAGATCTTAATTTCGCGTGAAAATCAATAGCTATGCACATATATATGTATATGTATATGTATTGGTTGGGTGATGTGAGTCGACAGGAAGTGTGAGTGGGTCTAGGCAATTAGTAACCGATCAAGAGAACTAGATCAAGAATAACGTTAAAAGAATTGTTTTCAAGGTCGCACTTTGAAAATTGGCAGAATTTGTTAAATGGCTGAGGTTATTTTATCTTTATCTTAAGGATAAAATTGTGAAGTACTTAGTTTTGCAGGTACAACATTTATAAACCCGTTTGAATATATCGAAGGAAAAAGGTTTTCGCCTTGCGTTGCTAATGTTCTGGCGATTCGATTATGATAATCACGGATTTCCATAATACATGTGATAGAGTACAAAGTAATTGTCCCCATTAGGAGACCAGTGACCCAGTCCAATTACCTGTCCTGTACTTGTCCTACATAGGAATGTATAGTTTTATTTCTCTATTATGTTGTGTGGTGTTGAAATAAATAATTTTTTATTTAATTTTTATTTCATTTCATTCTTTTTCATACATTTTAGGCTACATTATGAATTTAAATATACAAAACTATCTCCTGCTTTCCACCTTTGCTGGTTTGACCATATCAGTACATTGCAGAAACACCTTGCAGTCTGTAATATCTGGGCTCATGCGAGTACATTCATAATTATATTTCTAATTGTGCACCCAGTACAGACGGCTGGACCACTGAGGCCGGGGGCGGCGTGGCGCACCGCTGAACAGCTCTCGACACCAAATGAGCTCGCACAGTACATTTGCATTCGTCGCTTTTTTCACCAGTTAATCCGTCATTTGTATGCGAGGACACGCCGCCAGCACGGGAGCGCCCGCAGTTTAATTAAATTTGAAGTAGCTGGTCACTCACGACTGGGGCCAATGCTTGGCGAACCGGGACCGCGCCAAACCCATTGTCCTTCTAGCTCTAAAAATAATGTCATACTCAAATACTCATTTATTGGTATGTATTACCAACATTACACGTCACAGAAAAGAAAACATACATAATTATTGAATTATTAAAATTAAATTAAATCACAATATCATTAGGAATTGATAATGTGAAAAGAACAGATGTCACTAACAGTTAAATCAAAAAATATAAATGCAATTAATAAAAATAAAAGGTCAATTATAATAGGTTGGGGAAAAAGTCTTTTCGTATTTTTGTATGAAAAGTCAAGACATTTTTTTCAAAGTTTATTTACATTTATTTACAACATATATGTACCGTTTTGTTGAATAACTTTCTGCCATTTTGTGGGCAGAGACAATATCCCGTTACTGTAGAAACTTTGGGACTTCTGATCAAAAAAACGGGACAAATAGTTTTGGCAGTCCTCTCTTGAGGTCAACCTTACAGAACCTAAAGAATTCTGCAGAGACCGAAACAGGTGAAAATCTGAAGGCGCAAGGTCAGGGCTATATGGTGGATGCACTAGGACCTCCCAGTCGAACTCTCTTAATTTTTGCTGAGTGGCTAAAGATGTGTGTGGTCTAGCATCACGTTATCGTGATGAAAGACCACACCCTTCCTGTTGATCAATTCCGGCCGTTTTCTCTCGACTGCTTCCTT
>OX421439.1:13047085-13061438 GCA_949126915.1 Musotima nitidalis
CAGTCTTGCGTCCGCCCTTAGCTGCGGACAAGAGGAAGGCCCCTGCGGCCCCTATGGATGTTGTTTCGTCGCAGTTGCCATCTGGCACTCCTGCTAACTCCGGCGGGGCTTGGAAAACGGTCGGAAAAGGAGGGAAAGGCAAGGTTTCCCCTCCTTTGACTGCAAAGCCGACGACGCAGAGCGGACCGCCTGCTGTTTCAAAAGTGGCTTCGAAACCGTCTTCTAAGGTTGGTTCTGCAAAGGCGCCGCGGCCAAAGCCTAAACTCGCTCTTCCGCGTTCGTCGGCGGTTGTAATCACATTACAACCGGAGGCTGTTCAGAGAGGGCTGTCCTACAAGGATGTTATGGTAAAGGCAAGGGAGATGGTCACTCCGAAGGATTTGAACATTGGCGTTGGTCAAATTAAGATGCGCCAAACAGCCACCGGCGCAAGGATCTTGGAGCTGTCTGGGGACAGCACTTCTGAGCAGGCAGATGCTTTAGCTGACAAGCTTCGCTCATCTTTGTCGGAGATGGCTTTTGTGGCTCGCCCTGTTAAATGTGCAGAGTTGAGGATTACTGGTATCGACGACTCAGTGACTACCGAAGAACTGGCCTCTGAAGTGGCCCGAGAGGGAAAGTGTGCACGCGAGTCAGTCAAAGTGGGTGATATTCGGTCTGGTCCGGGAGGTATTGGTTCGGCAATTGTCAAGTGCCCGGTGTCGGCTGCAAAAGCGTTGTCAGACGCAGGTCGCTTGCTAATTGGATGGAGTTCGGTTCGCATTCAGGTACTTGATGCGCGTCCTATGCGTTGTTTCAAATGCATGGGGTTGGGGCATACTCGTCAGACGTGCCCCTCTCCTGTGGAGCGCAGCGGTCTGTGCTTCAGATGTGGAGTCGCAGGCCATAAAGCGCTGGAATGTCAAGCACAGCCTCGCTGTGCTGTTTGTCTCGAGGGAGGCCGAAACTCGGCTCATGTCATGGGGGGAGCTTCATGCAACCCCCCTCCTATGAAGAGGTTGGCGGCCCCACGGGCCCGTCCTGCCCCGGTTGATGGTGAGGTCTCTGCTATGGAACACTAATGGCTAGACAACTTCACAAAGTTCTCCAGACGAACGCTAACCATTCCTCCGGTGCGCAGGATCTTCTCCTGCAGTACATGGCGGAATGGAATATAGACGTAGCGGTGGTGGCCGAGCCATATTTCGTCTCACCGCAACCCAGCTGGGTAGGGGATACAACGAGCTCTGTGGCCGTTTGTTTAAGGTCGGGATCGGTGTCATCTTTTGTGGTAAAGGAAAGGGGTTCTGGTTTCGTGGTAGTATTCTGGGAAGAGCTGGCTATTATCGGCTGTTACTTTTCCCCAAATAAGCCTCTGGTGGAGTTCGAGGAGTACCTTGAAGCTCTGCGTTTGGCAGTTCTCAGAGTAGTCCCGCGTTCTGCGCTGGTATTGGGCGATTTTAACGCCAAATCACAGTCGTGGGGCTGTGCGTCCACTGATCTTCGTGGTAGGGCTGTAGAGGATTGGGCTGTACAGTGTGGTCTGGAAGTCCTCAATCGAGGCAGCGCATATACTTGTGTGCGGCAGCAGGGGGGATCCGTGGTGGATATCTCCTTTGCTACTCATGCTGTCGCCTCACGTATTCGGGATTGGCGAGTTCTCGAGGAGGAGTCTCTTTCGGATCACCTGTACATACGATTTGAGATCTCCACCATGCAGGCAGCGGTACGACCGCGTCGCGACCAGACGGCGTTCCCACGCTGGTCTCTGGCCAAATTGGACCCGGATCTTGCGGAGGAGGCGGCAATTGTTCAGGACTTGTCACTGTCTCCTGCTCCTGAGGGTGATACCAATGAGATGGCAGGCCGCTTTCGCAGATCTCTCACCAACATCTGCGACACAGCCATGCCCCGAGCGACACGGCGCCCCCAAAAGCGCGAAGTGTACTGGTGGTCGGCTGAAATCGCCAACCAGCGGGCCTCTTGCCTTAGAGCCAGAAGGGCTCTACAGCGTGCCAGGCGTCGCAGTTCCCGCGATCCAGGCGAAGAAGAACAGCTGCAAGCTGCGTACAGAGCAGAGAGGAAGGCCCTTCAGCTGGCCATCAGTCGCTCCAAAGAAGTAGCAAGAGGGGAGATGCTGGAGAAGCTGGATAGGGATCCGTGGGGACGTCCGTATCGCGCTGCACGGAATAAACTTCAGTCGCGCCCCATCCCCATAACGGAAACCCTCGAACCTGCCGTTCTGGGCAGAGTGGTTGCGGAACTGTTCCCGAATTCGGGCGACCATGTTCCCCCGTCGATGGCCCCTACTTCGCTCATTAGCGAGGGAGTTGAAGAGGTGCCTCCCATCACAGCGGGCGAAATGGAAAGAAAACTGCTCCGGGTCCAGACGGTGTTGCAGGGCGAGTTCTGTGCATTGCCCTAAAACATCTAGAGGGTCATCTTAGGGCAATATTCGGGACATGTCTGGAACTAGGGCAGTTCCCGAAGATCTGGAAGGATGGGCGGCTTTGTCTTCTGCCTAAAGAGGGACGTCCTCCGGACTCTCCCTCTGCGTATAGGCCAATCGTACTGTTGGACGAGGTGGGGAAACTATTCGAGCGCATAATAGTTTCTCGCATCGTCGAGCACTTGTCTGAAAGCGGTCCCGATTTGTCGGATGCGCAGTTTGGTTTTCGGGCTGGGCGTTCCACTCTCGACGCAATTTCGGCTCTCAAGAGGTGGACTCAGGAGGCTGTCGCGGACGGCGATTGCGCGTTGGCTGTATCACTCGACATAGCCAATGCTTTTAATAGTCTTCCGTTCGCGACAATCATGGAGGCTCTGCGGTACCACGAAGTTCCTGCGTATATTCGCCGTCTCATAAATAACTACCTCCAAGACAGGGAGGTACTCCTTGTTAATAGAGACGGCGACTTATTGAGGCATTCGATGCGTTGCGGAGTTCCCCAGGGGTCAGTGTTGGGGCCCCTGCTGTGGAATATTGGGTTTGACTGGGTGATCCGCGGCATGCTCCTTCCTAGGATGCATGTTATTTGCTACGCGGATGACACCATGGTAATGGCTCGTGGCAGCTCTTTTGCGGAGGTTTCCCGATTGGCTACCTCTGGGACTACCCTGGTGGTCAATCGGATTAGGGCGCTGGGCTTGAAGGTCGCCCTCTCCAAGACAGAGGCCCTTCTGTTTCATGGTCCAAGGAGAGGACCCCCACCTGGGGCTAAGATTGAGGTAGACGGGGTAGAGATTGCCCTAAAGCCTAGTATTAAATACTTGGGACTTTATTTGGATGGTCGGTGGAAGTTCGGGGCTCATTTTCAGCACCTAGCCCCGAAACTTGTGAGTTCGGCTGCCGCCTTGGGCCGCCTACTCCCAAACGTTGGTGGACCGGGAGTTCTTTGCCGCCGCCTCTATGCGGGCATAGTGCGAAGCATCGCGCTATATGGGGCCCCTATTTGGGAAGATGCCCTCGACGCCGACAACACGCGTCTTCTTCGCCGGGCACAGCGAACTGTTGCGTCGAGGACAGTGAGGGCATACCGCACAGTGTCGCATGATGCTGCTTGCGCACTTGCAGGGGCTCCCCCGTGGGAACTGGAGGCGGCAGTTCTCGCCGCCGTTTATAGGCATAGAGCGGCGAGAAGAGAGATTAGAGAGAGGGCCACAATTGAGGAGGTGGCGGCTTTGAGGCGTCAAGTTGAGGAGGACGTGGAGGAACGTTGGGCGGATAGTTTGCTAGCGCCGCAGTTTGGAGTTCGCACTATTGAGGCTTTACGCCCCGTGCTGCATCAGTGGGTCCATCGTAAGCACGGGGCTCTGTCGTTCCGCCTGGTGCAGATATTGTCTGGGCATGGCTGCTTCGGCACATATCTGCACCGGGTGGCAAGGAGGGAAAGCACCCCTAGGTGCCACGAGTGTGACGCTCCGGAAGACACGCCGCAACATACGTTAGAGGTATGTCCGGCGTGGGGTCCACAGCGTCATACACTTGTGTCACTCTTAGGAGGTGACTTGTCGCTGCCGAGTGTAGTCAGAGGGATGCTCGGCAGCAAAAGAGTTTGGGAGGCGGTGAGCTCCTTCTGCGAGGCGGTCATCTTGCAGAAGGAGGTAGCGGAAAGGGCTAGGGAAGAGGATCCCTCAGCAGACGCGCAGCGGCGCAGGAGGCCTGGGAGGCGAAGGAGGCGATATGCCCACCTTCTTCCTCCGTCGTAAGTGGTGTCAGCAGGCAGTAGGGTGGGGCCCTGCTGTCTGCTTTTTCGCGACACCCAGTGGAAATCGTAGTCTTGTAGCATTAGGCTATCGATGAGGTTCCGGGCCTGGCTGTCTTGTAGCTGGGCCACCGTAGGGTGTAGTGGCGCCATGCCATCGCAGATCCCACTATACCCAGCGTTGTGCGGTTCTCGGTCCATTTTTAGTGGGTATTCCGCCCCCGCTTCCATCTTCGGGGCGGCGAGTCCCACATATCCCCGTCACAGCCCCATTGTGGCGGGGAATGCGTAAAGGCATTTTTAGGACCTTAAAAAAAAAAAAAAAAAAAAAAAAAAAAAAGGTTAGGTTAGGTTAGGTTAGGTTAGGTTAGGTTAGGTTAGGTTAGGTTAGGTTAGGTTAGGTTAGGTTAGGTTAGGTTAGGTTAGGTTAGGTTAGGTTAGGTTAGGTTAGGTTAGGTTAGGTTAGGTTAGGTTAGGTTAGGTTAGGTTAGGTTAGGTTAGGTTAGGTTAGGTTAGGTTAGGTTAGGTTAGGTTAGGTTAGGTTAGGTTAGGTTAGGTTAGGTTAGGTTAGGTTAGGTTAGGTTAGGTTAGGTTAGGTTAGGTTAGGTTAGGTTAGGTTAGGTTAGGTTAGGTTAGGTTAGGTTAGGTTAGGTTAGGTTAGGTTAGGTTAGGTTAGGTTAGGTTAGGTTAGGTTAGGTTAGGTTAGGTTAGGTTAGGTTAGGTTAGGTTAGGTTAGGTTAGGTTAGGTTAGGTTAGGTTAGGTTAGGTTAGGTTAGGTTAGGTTAGGTTAGGTTAGGTTAGGTTAGGTTAGGTTAGGTTAGGTTAGGTTAGGTTAGGTTAGGTTAGGTTAGGTTAGGTTAGGTTAGGTTAGGTTAGGTTAGGTTAGGTTAGGTTAGGTTAGGTTAGGTTAGGTTAGGTTAGGTTAGGTTAGGTTAGGTTAGGTTAGGTTAGGTTAGGTTAGGTTAGGTTAGGTTAGGTTAGGTTAGGTTAGGTTAGGTTAGGTTAGGTTAGGTTAGGTTAGGTTAGGTTAGGTTAGGTTAGGTTAGGTTAGGTTAGGTTAGGTTAGGTTAGGTTAGGTTAGGTTAGGTTAGGTTAGGTTAGGTTAGGTTAGGTTGAGGTTGTTCTGGAGGTGTTAGTAGTGAGGGTTTTTTGTGATTTTTGGTGGTTTGATAGTGTTTTGTGAGGGCTTTCGATTGGTGCTAAGTTGGATTTGATCGGAGCTATACTTTTCCGAAAATTCAATTTTCGGAAATTTATGGTTTCCCATTGAAAACTTAGCAACAATCCGATCGTCGAGGTAAAAATTTCGACGGGCGAAATTTTTACCTATAACGACTTGGCTGTGTTTTTTCGGACGGATTCTGGTGTGGCTTGACGACTTTGGCAGTATACTGGATTTTGGAGGTATTTATCTTACGACTTGGCTTTGTTTTGTGGTTTTTTCGCTGGCTCTTGGGAAATTTTAAATTTCTCGGAAGCCAGAGTTTTTTGTGCGGTTTTTGTTGTTTGTTGGGGGTCTCGTCTTGGTTGTCCTGGGGGTGCCTGGGGTGGCTGGGGCTTGGCTCCCTCTGTGCGGAGGGCTGTCCTGACCTCATTGGAGGGTAATTTTCGGTGTTGGCCATTTGAGGGGCTGTTTTGTGTTGAGGTTTGTTTCTGCGGTCTCTCGGTATGTCGGATTATGACTACGATGAGGACTGCAGGAGCACCTCCTCCATGGAGGTAGCGAGCGATTCAGGCTCTGGTAGGAAGAGGGGAAGGGGGAAGTCTTCTGGGTCCGACTTGGACTCGGACGACTATTCTCCGAGTTCGGGCGTTGGGAAAGTGGTCCCTAGGCCTCCTTCCAAGAGGGGAAAGGGCAAGCCTGTCGGGGCGGAAAGAGTGGGGTGGTACGCGAACCTGGACCTCAGGGGGCTGCCTCCCACTGACACGCGGGCGAATATGGAGGTGTTGGACGTCAACTCCCTCCATGCTTTTGTTGGGGCGAGTCTGACGGACGTCCTCAAGATTGTGCGGGAGAACAAATGCATCAAGGGTTCGTTGGTGGGCCAGCTTAAGAAGGGCGTGGCTGAGCTCGTGGAGGTATTGGAGGTTGTTGCCTCCCGGGATGGGTCGTGCTCCTTGGAGAGGACCCGGCGGGAAAGAGAGAGGGCTGAATCCGATTTGGCGGCGGCAAACCTGAGGATCGAGGCCCTGGAGAGGGAGTTGGAGAGGGAGAGAACTCCGTCCCCTCGCGCTTTGACGGAGGTGTCTCCACAGATGATGGAGGAGATAAAGCGGGCGTGCATAGAGGGCACGGTCCGCTTTATGGAGGGGGCGATGGGGAAATTTGAGGATCGCATCCGGTCCGAGCTGAGTTCCGTCCAGCTTCGTATGGCTGGGACTCAGACTGCGGGATCGGAGTGCAGTGGAGAGTCCGGGGCCACTCTTGTGGCGGGTCCTGCGGTGGAGAGGGGCGTGTCCGTCCCTGCGGAGGGTGGCACTTCCCCTGTCCACACTGGGGAGGGGTGGAAAGAGGTTCGGCGGTCGAAGGGCAAAAAGGCCAAGGTCTCTTTGCCCAAAAGTGCGGGAAAAGGGGCTTTGGTCTCAAAACCGGCGGGAAGTGTCCCAAAAGTAGGGTCGGGGCCGGCTGCTGCGCCACTTGTGGTGCAAAAGCCGACCCCAAAGGTGTCGGATGGGTCCAGGGCGCGGAGGCCTAGCCTCGTGCCCCCGCGGAGGGCTGCAGTGGAGGTTTCGTTGCCCTCGGAGGCGGTGGAGAGAGGGGTCCAATACAAGGACGTGTTGTTGAGGGTGAAGACTGCAGGGACTCCTCTTTCCCAAGAGGAGTTGCCGAGCATTCGCGTGTCGGCAACTGGGGCCAGACTTCTTGTTTTCCCTGGCCCCAAAAGCGCGGAGAACGCCGACATCATGGCGGAGAGGATGCGGGATTTGTTGGGAGGGGATGCCGTCGTTCGGCGCCCTGTGAAGTGTGTGGAATTGAGGATCTCCGGTTTGGATGAAACCGCCACTTCACAGGAGCTGCGCGCCGTGACGGCTGAAAAAGGTGGTTGTGCACCAGAGCTGGTTCGGGTTGGGGATATCCGCCCAGGCCCCGGCGGGATCGGCTCGGTGATTGTGCGGTGCCCGGTCGCAGCGGCAAAGTTGCTCTGCGACGCGGGGCGTATCGGGGTCGGCCTGAGTTCGGCGAGGGTCGAGGCATTGGACGTACGCCCCATGCGCTGTTTCCGGTGCATGGGGCTGGGACACACCAGGGCGAGGTGTTCTTCCCAGGAGGACCGCAGCAGCCTGTGTTTCAGGTGTGGCGGAGAGGGTCACAGGTCGGCTGACTGCCGGGAGAAACCCCGGTGTGTCGTGTGTTTGAAGGCGGGCAAAAGTGCGGGTCATGTAATGGGGGGTGCACTCTGTGACCCCCCAGTTGTAAGGGCAGTAGGGGCAAAGGCGTCAGCTGAAGTGTCGGCTGACGCCGGTCCGGCGGTGCATAGTGGGTCTGGCGGGTCTTCGATGGAGCAGTGAGCTGCTCCATCTTGTTTGAGACTTCTAGTCTTGAGTGTTAGTGGTGCTGCGGGGACGGGTCGGGGGATCTGTCCTCGCATTGCACAGCATCACTGGAGGTGGGGCGTGCCTTAACGCCCCTCTCTGAGGCGCAAATGCCTGGCTTCCCGCCGGGCAGTAGCGATACCCGGCACGGCGGTGAAATGCGAGAGCGAACTCGCCGTGTCGGGTGCTAATGGCGGGAAAAGACTCCCTTTTTAGTGGGTATTCCGCCCCATCGGAGGTCATGGTGGGGGGCGGCGAGTCCCACATAACCCCTTCGCTCCCCCGAGCGGAGGGGTATGCGTAAATGCATTTTTGGGGAGTATAAAAAAAAAAAAAAAAAAAAAAAAAAAAAGGTTAGGTTAGGTTAGGTTAGGTTAGGTTAGGTTAGGTTAGGTTAGGTTAGGTTAGGTTAGGTTAGGTTAGGTTAGGTTAGGTTAGGTTAGGTTAGGTTAGGTTAGGTTAGGTTAGGTTAGGTTAGGTTAGGTTAGGTTAGGTTAGGTTAGGTTAGGTTAGGTTAGGTTAGGTTAGGTTAGGTTAGGTTAGGTTAGGTTAGGTTAGGTTAGGTTAGGTTAGGTTAGGTTAGGTTAGGTTAGGTTAGGTTAGGTTAGGTTAGGTTAGGTTAGGTTAGGTTAGGTTAGGTTAGGTTAGGTTAGGTTAGGTTAGGTTAGGTTAGGTTAGGTTAGGTTAGGTTAGGTTAGGTTAGGTTAGGTTAGGTTAGGTTAGGTTAGGTTAGGTTAGGTTAGGTTAGGTTAGGTTAGGTTAGGTTAGGTTAGGTTAGGTTAGGTTAGGTTAGGTTAGGTTAGGTTAGGTTAGGTTAGGTTAGGTTAGGTTAGGTTAGGTTAGGTTAGGTTAGGTTAGGTTAGGTTAGGTTAGGTTAGGTTAGGTTAGGTTAGGTTAGGTTAGGTTAGGTTAGGTTAGGTTAGGTTAGGTTAGGTTAGGTTAGGTTAGGTTAGGTTAGGTTAGGTTAGGTTAGGTTAGGTTAGGTTAGGTTAGGTTAGGTTAGGTTAGGTTAGGTTAGGTTAGGTTAGGTTAGGTTAGGTTAGGTTAGGTTAGGTTAGGTTAGGTTGGAGCTGTTTGTGTCGGGGAGGTGTCAGGGGCTGATTCGGGGGCGGCAAATGCCTCTAATGGGTCGATCCCGGTTCTGAGGGGTTCTTCGGCGGACAATGACGGAGGCAGAGGGCCAAAGTCGCTGCCCGCCGGTTCTCTAGAGGGGAAAGCTTGTGTCGGGAGTGTCGAGGAGGTGCCAAGGACTGTCGCCAGCGTGGTTAAGGCCTCTTCTGGGGCAGTCCCGACTCGAAAGAGTTCTCCGGCGGACAAAGACGGAGGCAGAGGGCCAAAGTCGCTGCCCGCCGGTTCTTCTGAGGGGAAAGGTTGTGTGAGGGAGGCGCCGGTCTCCCCGCGGACGGCCGCAGTGATTTTCTCGCTGCGAACGGACGCGGCAGAGGCCGGCCATACTTATGAGGGGGTTGTTTTGAGGGCGCGACGAGCTGTGGAGGAAAGAGGGGCCAGTGTCGGGCGGGTTCTGCTCAGGAGGGCGGCCAGCGGGGCCCGAATCCTTGAGCTGCCTGGCCCAGACGGTGAAAAGCGGGCGGACGTCCTTCAGGAAGTCCTGAAGGCGACAATCGGCAAGGTGGCCATCGTCGAAAGACTGGGGAGGGATTCTGTGGTGAGGGTTGATGGGTTGGATGACTCCGTCTCCTCTCAGGAGTTGGTGGAGGAGCTGGCCCGAAGGGCGGGCTGTTCGGAGGGGTCACTTAGTGTCGGGGAGTTCCGCTTCGGCTCTAGGGGACTTAGGAGTGTGTCGGTGAGGTGCCCAGCCCCGGTGGCGAAGTCGCTCATCGAGGCGGGGCGTTTTGCGGTGGGTTGGAGCATGGCGAGGGTCGTGGCTCCGGAGGTGCGCCCCCTGCGCTGTTTTAGGTGCATGGGGCTCGGGCACATCAGACGGATGTGCCCCTCGGAGGTGGACCGCAGCGGCCTGTGCTTCAGGTGCGGCGCTGCGGGTCATAGGTCGTCGGCCTGTCGGGTTTCGCCCCGCTGTGCCGCTTGTGAGGGTAGCGGGCGTGGCTCTGACCATGTAATGGGGGGGATGTCTTGTAATCCCCCTCCTTGCGGGGCTGCTGGGGACAGAGGTCGTCACCAGTAGACGCCATGGGCCCCGGGCCGAACGGATGAGGAGAGGCCTTGTTCGTTCGTCCCGACGCTCATGTGCGGAGGTTTTCGTGGTGCCGCGGGGATAGGTCGGGGGGCCTCCCCTGCATTGCACGGCATCACTGGAGGAAGTTCTCCTGAGGCGCAGGTGCCTGGCTTCCCGCCGGGCAATAGCGATACCCGGCATGGCGGTGAAATGCGAGAGCGACCTCGCCGTGTCGGGTGCTGAGTGCGGGAAAAGACTCCCTTTTTAGTGGGTATTCCGCCCCATCGGTGGTCATGGTGGGGGGCGGCGAGTCCCACATAACCCCTTCGCTCCCCCGAGCGGAGGGGTATGCGTAAATGCATTTTTGGGGAGTATAAAAAAAAAAAAAAAAAAAAAAAAAAGGTTAGGTTAGGTTAGGTTAGGTTAGGTTAGGTTAGGTTAGGTTAGGTTAGGTTAGGTTAGGTTAGGTTAGGTTAGGTTAGGTTAGGTTAGGTTAGGTTAGGTTAGGTTAGGTTAGGTTAGGTTAGGTTAGGTTAGGTTAGGTTAGGTTAGGTTAGGTTAGGTTAGGTTAGGTTAGGTTAGGTTAGGTTAGGTTAGGTTAGGTTAGGTTAGGTTAGGTTAGGTTAGGTTAGGTTAGGTTAGGTTAGGTTAGGTTAGGTTAGGTTAGGTTAGGTTAGGTTAGGTTAGGTTAGGTTAGGTTAGGTTAGGTTAGGTTAGGTTAGGTTAGGTTAGGTTAGGTTAGGTTAGGTTAGGTTAGGTTAGGTTAGGTTAGGTTAGGTTAGGTTAGGTTAGGTTAGGTTAGGTTAGGTTAGGTTAGGTTAGGTTAGGTTAGGTTAGGTTAGGTTAGGTTAGGTTAGGTTAGGTTAGGTTAGGTTAGGTTAGGTTAGGTTAGGTTAGGTTAGGTTAGGTTAGGTTAGGTTAGGTTAGGTTAGGTTAGGTTAGGTTAGGTTAGGTTAGGTTAGGTTAGGTTAGGTTAGGTTAGGTTAGGTTAGGTTAGGTTAGGTTAGGTTAGGTTAGGTTAGGTTAGGTTAGGTTAGGTTAGGTTAGGTTAGGTTAGGTTAGGTTAGGTTAGGTTAGGTTAGGTTAGGTTAGGTTAGGTTAGGTTAGGTTAGGTTAGGTTAGGTTAGGTTAGGTTAGGTTAGGTTAGGTTAGGTTAGGTTAGGTTAGGTTAGGTTAGGTTAGGTTAGGTTAGGTTAGGTTAGGTTAGGTTAGGTTAGGTTAGGTTAGGTTAGGTTAGGTTAGGTTAGGTTAGGTTAGGTTAGGTTAGGTTAGGTTAGGTTAGGTTAGGTTAGGTTAGGTTAGGTTAGGTTAGGTTAGGTTAGGTTAGGTTAGGTTAGGTTAGGTTAGGTTAGGTTAGGTTAGGTTAGGTTAGGTTAGGTTAGGTTAGGTTAGGTTAGGTTAGGTTAGGTTAGGTTAGGTTAGGTTAGGTTAGGTTAGGTTAGGTTAGGTTAGGTTAGGTTAGGTTAGGTTAGGTTAGGTTAGGTTAGGTTAGGTTAGGTTAGGTTAGGTTAGGTTAGGTTAGGTTAGGTTAGGTTAGGTTAGGTTAGGTTAGGTTAGGTTAGGTTAGGTTAGGTTAGGTTAGGTTAGGTTAGGTTAGGTTAGGTTAGGTTAGGTTAGGTTAGGTTAGGTTAGGTTAGGTTAGGTTAGGTTAGGTTAGGTTAGGTTAGGTTAGGTTAGGTTAGGTTAGGTTAGGTTAGGTTAGGTTAGGTTAGGTTAGGTTAGGTTAGGTTAGGTTAGGTTAGGTTAGGTTAGGTTAGGTTAGGTTAGGTTAGGTTAGGTTAGGTTAGGTTAGGTTAGGTTAGGTTAGGTTAGGTTAGGTTAGGTTAGGTTAGGTTAGGTTAGGTTAGGTTAGGTTAGGTTAGGTTAGGTTAGGTTAGGTTAGGTTAGGTTAGGTTAGGTTAGGTTAGGTTAGGTTAGGTTAGGTTAGGTTAGGTTAGGTTAGGTTAGGTTAGGTTAGGTTAGGTTAGGTTAGGTTAGGTTAGGTTAGGTTAGGTTAGGTTAGGTTAGGTTAGGTTAGGTTAGGTTAGGTTAGGTTAGGTTAGGTTAGGTTAGGTTAGGTTAGGTTAGGTTAGGTTAGGTTAGGTTAGGTTAGGTTAGGTTAGGTTAGGTTAGGTTAGGTTAGGTTAGGTTAGGTTAGGTTAGGTTAGGTTAGGTTAGGTTAGGTTAGGTTAGGTTAGGTTAGGTTAGGTTAGGTTAGGTTAGGTTAGGTTAGGTTAGGTTAGGTTAGGTTAGGTTAGGTTAGGTTAGGTTAGGTTAGGTTAGGTTAGGTTAGGTTAGGTTAGGTTAGGTTAGGTTAGGTTAGGTTAGGTTAGGTTAGGTTAGGTTAGGTTAGGTTAGGTTAGGTTAGGTTAGGTTAGGTTAGGTTAGGTTAGGTTAGGTTAGGTTAGGTTAGGTTAGGTTAGGTTAGGTTAGGTTAGGTTAGGTTAGGTTAGGTTAGGTTAGGTTAGGTTAGGTTAGGTTAGGTTAGGTTAGGTTAGGTTAGGTTAGGTTAGGTTAGGTTAGGTTAGGTTAGGTTAGGTTAGGTTAGGTTAGGTTAGGTTAGGTTAGGTTAGGTTAGGTTAGGTTAGGTTAGGTTAGGTTAGGTTAGGTTAGGTTAGGTTAGGTTAGGTTAGGTTAGGTTAGGTTAGGTTAGGTTAGGTTAGGTTAGGTTAGGTTAGGTTAGGTTAGGTTAGGTTAGGTTAGGTTAGGTTAGGTTAGGTTAGGTTAGGTTAGGTTAGGTTAGGTTAGGTTAGGTTAGGTTAGGTTAGGTTAGGTTAGGTTAGGTTAGGTTAGGTTAGGTTAGGTTAGGTTAGGTTAGGTTAGGTTAGGTTAGGTTAGGTTAGGTTAGGTTAGGTTAGGTTAGGTTAGGTTAGGTTAGGTTAGGTTAGGTTAGGTTAGGTTAGGTTAGGTTAGGTTAGGTTAGGTTAGGTTAGGTTAGGTTAGGTTAGGTTAGGTTAGGTTAGGTTAGGATAGGTTAGGTTAGGTTAGGTTAGGTTAGGTTAGGTTAGGTTAGGTTAGGTTAGGTTAGGTTAGGTTAGGTTAGGTTAGGTTAGGTTAGGTTAGGTTAGGTTAGGTTAGGTTAGGTTAGGTTAGGTTAGGTTAGGTTAGGTTAGGTTAGGTTAGGTTAGGTTAGGTTAGGTTAGGTTAGGTTAGGTTAGGTTAGGTTAGGTTAGGTTAGGTTAGGTTAGGTTAGGTTAGGTTAGGTTAGGTTAGGTTAGGTTAGGTTAGGTTAGGTTAGGTTAGGTTAGGTTAGGTTAGGTTAGGTTAGGTTAGGTTAGGTTAGGTTAGGTTAGGTTAGGTTAGGTTAGGTTAGGTTAGGTTAGGTTAGGTTAGGTTAGGTTAGGTTAGGTTAGGTTAGGTTAGGTTAGGTTAGGTTAGGTTAGGTTAGGTTAGGTTAGGTTAGGTTAGGTTAGGTTAGGTTAGGTTAGGTTAGGTTAGGTTAGGTTAGGTTAGGTTAGGTTAGGTTAGGTTAGGTTAGGTTAGGTTAGGTTAGGTTAGGTTAGGTTAGGTTAGGTTAGGTTAGGTTAGGTTAGGTTAGGTTAGGTTAGGTTAGGTTAGGTTAGGTTAGGTTAGGTTAGGTTAGGTTAGGTTAGGTTAGGTTAGGTTAGGTTAGGTTAGGTTAGGTTAGGTTAGGTTAGGTTAGGTTAGGTTAGGTTAGGTTAGGTTAGGTTAGGTTAGGTTAGGTTAGGTTAGGTTAGGTTAGGTTAGGTTAGGTTAGGTTAGGTTAGGTTAGGTTAGGTTAGGTTAGGTTAGGTTAGGTTAGGTTAGGTTAGGTTAGGTTAGGTTAGGTTAGGTTAGGTTAGGTTAGGTTAGGTTAGGTTAGGTTAGGTTAGGTTAGGTTAGGTTAGGTTAGGTTAGGTTAGGTTAGGTTAGGTTAGGTTAGGTTAGGTTAGGTTAGGTTAGGTTAGGTTAGGTTAGGTTAGGTTAGGTTAGGTTAGGTTAGGTTAGGTTAGGTTAGGTTAGGTTAGGTTAGGTTAGGTTAGGTTAGGTTAGGTTAGGTTAGGTTAGGTTAGGTTAGGTTAGGTTAGGTTAGGTTAGGTTAGGTTAGGTTAGGTTAGGTTAGGTTAGGTTAGGTTAGGTTAGGTTGGTTAGGTTAGGTTAGGTTAGGTTAGGTTAGGTTAGGTTAGGTTAGGTTAGGTTAGGTTAGGTTAGGTTAGGTTAGGTTAGGTTAGGTTAGGTTAGGTTAGGTTAGGTTAGGTTAGGTTAGGTTAGGTTAGGTTAGGTTAGGTTAGGTTAGGTTAGGTTAGGTTAGGTTAGGTTAGGTTAGGTTAGGTTAGGTTAGGTTAGGTTAGGTTAGGTTAGGTTAGGTTAGGTTAGGTTAGGTTAGGTTAGGTTAGGTTAGGTTAGGTTAGGTTAGGTTAGGTTAGGTTAGGTTAGGTTAGGTTAGGTTAGGTTAGGTTAGGTTAGGTTAGGTTAGGTTAGGTTAGGTTAGGTTAGGTTAGTTAGGTTAGGTTAGGTTAGGTTAGGTTAGGTTAGGTTAGGTTAGGTTAGGTTAGGTTAGGTTAGGTTAGGTTAGGTTAGG